>JAHWGI010001327.1:0-463338 GCA_029379305.1 Frankliniella fusca | reverse complement strand
TCGAAGTGAATACCCCCTCGCGTCGGGCTTAGACCGGACTGCCCTGGCTGTGTCGGGCTTAGACCGGACTGTCCTCGGTCGGACTCGGGCTCTAAACGGACTGTCCTGGAACACATTCGGAGCTGTCCGCGGCCATCGGAATACATTTGGAACCGTCCAGGACGAGTTTCGGAATGATTTCGTTTTGTAAGGGTGAACAATAACTGGTGACGGGATAACAAAAGTAATAACGATGATGGCGATCGGAAGAAAAGCACACGAAACAGTGACGCTGAATACACCGGAGGACGCTAGACAAGTAACGGACGAGTAACGGACAAAGGACACGACGCGCAAGTTAAACAAGTGAATAACGACGCGCACGACCAGGGGAAGTTTTCTTGGAAAAAGTGGAGGGGGTAAGGAGCGACAGCCAATCAGAAGCAAGGACCGAAGCGACCGGCTCGGCAGCGCGGTTCGCGTTCGGGAGACCCGAAGTTCAAACGGATAACGGATCCGACAGAATCGACGCTGGATCAGACACACGAAACATCCTTTGTTTACAAGCTAAGTATCCCTTAACCTCAAGAGGTTAAAAGTGTTCAGCAAGTTAAAATTTTAAGGTGTCACGTAGATAGGATTAGCAAGAGGGTAGGAGACACCTAGGGCTAGCAAAGCAAGCTCTAAGGCAGTGGTAGGAGAGTGCAACTTTTACTGTTCCAGGATTCATTGTGTGTTTCAGGTATCCTGTTACACCCTTACAGCAACTTCAAGATCTCAAGACCTAATCATATTTAAACTGGTACGGAACCCCGTGGTTGACACCCTTGAAGGACTTGACTACTATTAAACAGGATTAATAGTGGGCCGGAGTAGGGGTCATACTAATGCTTTGCTACATGCTAGTGGGAAAGTCAATTCGTTTTTGTTTGCACACTGAGTCAGACCAGTAGGGTTGAATAACCCGTAGGTTTGCACAAGGTGGAAGTCAACAGGTTTAGTTAAGGATTTAGATTTTGAAAAATAATTTATTGAATTGTATAACGTTAACGTTAGTTCAGTGAATCTTGAATTGTAAAAACCAAAATTTTGCAATGAAGACAAAGGCGAAGTCTAGGATGTGATGAAATGTGAAAATTTCTTGAGAGAGAGGGTTCTAAAAAGAGGGAATAGTGTAGTATTATCATCATTATAACCTAACCAGGTCAAACGTAAACAAGCAGACGATTCCCTGAGTCACAGCCACTGTTGGCAGCGACACCCTCTATACACATGGCCAGGGCCCAGACCAAACTTTTGTTTTACGATCGCCTTTGTTCTTCCTCTTGTTATGCCAAACACCAAATAAAAGGTGGCGCGAGCTTCGAGCTCTTCGCCATTCTCCACTCATGCGACCTTGTGTCAACATCGAGCTCGGCATTCCCTTACCCAATACTACACTACCTATCATTGTTCGAGATATTTTAAGATTTTTAAATACTTTTTATAACAGATTGAGATTCCCATTTATTCTTTAAGCTTAGTACCATTTCAATAAAAGTACTCAATGTATATACAATTTCTTTTTGTATAAATTTTTGCCAGTGGAGGTATAAATAATAGTCCTATGCAAATCCACTTCCACAAATCTGGTTTATGAGGGAATATTAATTTATTAACTGGAGCAAAAAACATATTGAAAATACTTCCTAGTACGGCAAAGTTGAAGTGAAATTCTCAAAATCGTGCAAAAAATACTTGAATTCGTTGGGAATCACACGAAATCCGGAAATCAGGTTACAAAATTTTTCAGAGTTGTGGGCCCCTCGGGCGCTGGTGTCTGAAGAACGAGCAGCACGCAGCAGACGACAAACTGACTCACCGCGGCGTAAATAAATAAATAAAATAAATAAATAACTAAGTGTATATCTGGTGGGATTTATACTTGTTGGGAATCCGCGAAAATAAGAAAAAATTAAAATTGTGTATATCTAGTGGGAATTATACCTGGTGGGATTATACCTCGTGGGAATTATACCTGGTGGGATTATACCTGGTGGGACTGTATACCTGGTGAGACCACCCCGTATTAAAAGCAAAATAAGAAATTTAAAATCAGAAGAAATGAAACATCAAAATGTCTGTATATAAAGCAGGGTCACCTTCAGTTTTTCTGTCTTTTCTCTTTTCAGAATCAGGTGCATTTTCCTTGTCCATAATAGTTCTTTAAAAGGCTTATCTTAATAACTCAATGAAAATAAAAAAATTGCAAATCTGTTCTGCAAAAAAATTTAATTAAATCTATGTTACATATGGTTGTGTGGCATTAACCATGGCATTCCCTGACACGTCGGTTGCCTACGCACCGACTGTAGGAATTCTAACGTGAGAGAAAAACGGCGGGGATCTGATAGTACCGTAAACTGGGGCTACTTTGGCCCACGTTCGAACTTTGAGCCCTCGTACAGACCAAACCATTGAAGCTAGAAATTTGGTGTTTTGGCATGAGTCAGGTCTATGGTCTAGCATTGCAATAGGCTAGTGTAAATGTTTTTAAATATTACCAGCTTTTTGCAAAATGGAAAAACTAGGGTGGGCAAAGTTACCCTGGGAATAGGGGCTTCTTTGGCCCACTCATTTACTTCTGGGTTTTCTTTTCCTCAAAGGGTTTTATACAATCAGACTTTTGTCCTAGAGCATCTCTGAAGTGTTCTGTATTCAATAAGCACCATTTTGTACAGATTTTGCGCCTCCGACACTTATATTTTGTCTAAAAAAGTGGTCTGCAACAGGCGTTGCTTCTTACAATTCAAAGTTTGAGTATAAGTTCAAAATAATTGGCTTTTTTGGCAGCAGGAAAATATGAGGTAAGAATTTCTTTCACTCTGAAATACACCAGATATATATTTTACCAAAAAACTACATTTACAAAATTTTTAAAACGATTCTTACAAGTCTATTCAGGTCCGTTCTGAATGGAGCTCACAAATTAGTTAAATGAGTTTATAAGTTAATCAGTTCATATTTCATCATAATAAAAATATACAAACACAACTATTTTATAGTAAAATAAGGGATCACAATTGCAGAAGGGCAAATTGACTAAAATTGACCAGAAATATGTTTTACCAAAAAACTACATTTATAAAATTTTTAAAACGATTCTTCCAAGTCTATTTAGATCCCTTAAGAATGGAGCTCATTCTAAACTTCATTTTTAAAATCACATAAATTTAGTGAACTTACGCTCTATTAAAAAAATTGACACAGACCTGCTCATTGGAACCAGAAAAGTCTTAAAACAGCATGGGCCAAAGTATCCCCGGTCACGCCCCTAAAGGTGCACTTCGTCCTTTTTTCCTTCCTGGATCATACCCATGGGCAAACAGGGGCACCAAATTTTTTTCTCGCGTAGCAGACACGTTAACAAACACCCGAAACCAAAAATGTTCACTGTGCGACGTCTAGAACGACGACACTGAATAAAAGTTTCAGGTGTACGAAATTTTCACCAAATGACTAAACTCAAAAAAAGTTTAAAAAAAGGGTATATTAAGGTAGCTGATATGCTTCTGGAAATTGGTATTGGTAGACAATCTATTTAGCTTCAAAAAAAGACTTTCAGAGACTCTCTATCATACATATCAAGGTTTTTACAGGCATTTTAAACAAAAAATCGGGGTTTGGGCCAAAGTTACCCTAGTGGGCCAAAGTAGCCCCAGTTTACGGTAATATTTAAAGGAATTTGCGACTCCCGGCCTTGGTGCTCAACAGCAACAGAAATTCAACGAATGTCTTTCTCCATGACAAACAACTGACCTCGCCTGCTCCAGCATGTGGGTCGGAGAACATGACGTACAGCTCATAGACAACTGATTTGACTTTTTGGTCTATGCTAACAGAAACCAAATATCCTGTTGGTTCGAATTTACCTTCATGGAATAGATTAAGTTGAATTTTCAGATTGCATATGCCATAACGTATTGAAAGTAAAAACATTCATTACCTGCTCAAATAAAAACATTCCTATGATGGCAAGGCAATAGTAAACTTAAATTGTTGGCAAAACATACATTGCCCGGTTATTGATCCTGTATTGTCCAGTCCAGATCACTAAACCGCAAACGGCACAGGAAACCGAATCGATAATATCATAAGAACCGTAAAACTTCCTTTGTTGGTTTATAAACATAAGCCGAACGTTACACACACCAACAATGGACGCTAAGAGGGCGGAGCGCCTGCAACATACAGGATAGGCAAACCCGGCAAGCACTTGTGTAAAGATGGCGGCCTACTTAGAAGGCCGTAACACAGGGAAAAGCAGGATTGAATTTTCTGGTGCCATTTCCTTGGGTTGTATGCGACCGAAAAGCTGATTGTTCGGGCACATTAGCTGACATTAGCTGACATGTGAAATTCGAAGGAATACTATCGCCATAGGATGCCGCGAGCTCAGCACACCCCCGCAGGGGCTTATATTATATTATCTTAGCGTGCCGAGCGACTTCTCATACCATTTCCGACACGGCTTTCGTTGGTTCGTGTATCCCGCCGTCCCAGCGCGATATTTGAAAATCGAAATGGGCAACCAATCATGTGTGGAAGTATACTTTTCAAATATTTTAAATAATTATTGTTACTATCCTAACCGTCTCAACAGTGATCTCTTTGCCGTTCTATTGCGTCCCTCCATCCAGGGAAGAGCACTCCTTATAAAAACAAAAATGCTCGTTGGTTCACTGGAAATGTAATAGTCACATTTAACGCCCGTAATGAGCGGAGCGTTTTTTCATCGCTCAGTAAAAGTGACGTTCGCTAAAACGACTCAAATCGAGTCTTTTTAGGTATTTTGAAATCGCTCTAGAAGAGTGACGTGTGGTGATTTGACTCAAAAAGAGTCATCTTAGTGACTCTAATAGAGCGATGTTAATGCATCTCGCTCTCCCAAGAGCATGAAAATTTGGTACAGAAAAGTCGCTCTCCTATAAGAGCGACAAATAAGGCGACTCCTCCATTGTCAGTGGTTGACTTGACAGAAAGCTACAATGAGCTGGCTGTTGTTTTTTTTTTCTCATTTCGTACCGAGGAGACAGATTCTTTAATTATATATTTTTCTTTATCATTCTTCTAGGACCCACTGGTCGAACCCTTCATCGTGAAGCTCTGAATCAGAGTAACAAAGTACATTTCTCCTGCTTAACACGACTTAGCTCTCTCAGATTATCAAATCAATAAACAATTCCACTAAAACTCATCTGTCTTCAGGGGCGGTTCTGGGGGGAATGGGGGCACCGGGGGTATGCCCCCTTCCCCCTCCATCGGTCTCGAGATAGCCGCCTGAAAAGTAGGCAAATTGCCCGACAACATCAAAATATTCTAAAATATTCCAATATATTAATAATATTATGTAAGCGCGCTGAGCGATTTCCCATACCGTGTCCGACACGGCAGTCGTGAATCCCGCCGTCCCAGCGCGATATTTGAAAATCGAGATGGGCAGCCAAGCATTCGAAGCATGTGTGGTAGGTTACTTTTAAAAAATGAATTAAATTATTGTTGCCATCCTAACCGTCTGAACAGTGATCTGTCGTTCTATTGCTTCCCTCCGTCCAGGTAAGAGCACTTCTTATAGAAATAAAAAATGTGTGTTGGTACACTTGATATATAGAAAGCTACAATGAGCTAGCTGGTCAATTTTTTTCTCTCATTTAATACCAAGGCTACATTTTTTGTATTCTTTCAGGACTTGCGGATTGCACCCTTTATCGTGGAGCTCTTCATCAGAGTAACGAAGTACGTCTTTCGTGCTTAGCACGACTTAGCTTTCTCAGTTTATCAAATCAATAAACAATTGCACTAAATCTCGTCTCTCTTTACGACCTGCATTCCCACAAAAATAAACTGATGTCGTGTTCACTGGGTGATATGGACAACTGAACTGTCCTCGTTCGCCACGATTCTGTGCTGTGATTTTAATAAATGTTATGAACGAGTCATAAGTATTCTGTTCTTTGAAGGAACCGACACCTTATAGCTCAAATTTTTAGTTGGCCTTCCTTCCTCCCTCGCCCTTTTGTACTTTTGATGTCTCTTCTCATCCAGACTGATCAGTTGTCCATGTCACCCTGTGAACACATCAGTCTATCTTTGTGAGAGTGCAGGTCATAAGGGGAGACTAAGGCGGTCTTAGGTTGGACTGAAAATAAATAAATATTTTTTTATCTCATGCATAAGTACAGTTTCCTTTCAACATGTGACACACGAAGCGATTTTCCCCTGTGACTCTTAGTTTAGGTGCTACAAGTCACTTACAGTTGGCCAAAAAACGTACGGCTGGAAAAAAAGGCTCCGGCCGTTAACCGTATCGATTCCAACCGTAAACCGGAACCCCTCCGACCGGAAAAGGCTTGACTACGGTCGGAAACTCTGACTCCGACCGGAACAACGGGGATACGGTCGGAAATCGTGACAGATTCCGGCCGGAGTGCCAAATTACGGCCGGAAAGATGGAATACGGTCGGAAATCGTATTCATTTACAGCCGGAGTGCCACTTTCCGGCCGGAAACCAGGCCGGAATTTTCACCTGGGCATACAGAATTTGAACTAAATGGCAGGAAACATTTGGTTACTCTCCTAACTTAACTAAAAAAAAATTCAGTCATTACCTTAACAGGTTGCTATACAGCATGTATAATGTCAAAAGTAACAAGCCATAAACATAGCACTTGTGAACAATAAAATTGGCAGTAATACAACAGAATCATACACATAAATAACTAGATAAATATTCACTCACTTGAAATCACATACAATCAAAGGAACTAGAATAGAACCCTAAGTCTTTTGTCTTGGAGCAACTTTGTGACGCAGTGGGATACTTGCCTCTGCTTTGTTAGGTCTGTACTTATTGATTAGCTCTTTGGCTTTTCCTACCCCAAATGTATTACAGAAGGAACGGATCATGGCACACATAAGTTCATAAGAAGCACTCTCAGAAAGACTATCACCCACAGCTTCATCCCAAAGCAATACGACAACACCCTGGCATGTAACTTCAATTTACTCGTTGGTAGTCAATATTAAATTTCTTGTGACTTACTCTTCTTAAAATTTGTGTAATACCAACAAAGAAATTAAACAGTTTTCCACTGACAAAAAACAACCTTCCCTTATCCCAAGCTGTAGTCCAACCTTTCACTACAGCAGGTGGTCCTTCAACACTGTCACTTTCTAACAATTTTCCCACAATGAATTTGTTTACATTAACCCAAAACACATTCTTTGGATATTCACAACTCCTCTTATAAAAACCTCTAACAACAGATCCAGCTATATAGTGGATTGTTTCCTTGTCCTCATAGTCCAAAGTAAAATCAGTATCATTATTATTACTGTCTTAATTTTGAACTACCTTTAAACAAGAGCTAAAATATTTTAAAATCACTTTCACATACGCACGAACATAATCAGAAATAAAGCTGTGGCACACTTGAGTTTCACAAACCATAACACTTTGAAGAGCGTCGAACATTTCTTTTCTTTTGTCGATATCAGAGAGAAGAAGTTCACAGTTTTTGACTAGTAAAGTGGCCAGAGCTGAGGGTAATAAAATCTTGGTTTCCCCCAGATTTTTAGTTAGAGAACTATAAATTATTTCAAAGAACCTATGCCACTCTGGGGAAACAGTGTTACAACTTAAAAGAGATTTTAAATTTGTCAAAAGTTCCCTATATCTCTGCCCCACAACTCCATAAGCCGGATAACTTTCCAGTACACTAATAGCTTCTGAAGCATTGGCCGAGCAGTGCTCAGTGATTTGCTGGACGTTTGGATAGCTTGAGTTTGCCTCTGAAAAAAGTATAAAGGAAAAATTAGTTTAATATTGGCTGCTACTTGAATTCCAATTCAGGAAAGACACTTCTGTTATTGATACTAACCTTTTATAGTATGTTGACGCTTGTGATTAAGAAAGGACCGGTGACATCTATACTCCTTGCCACAGAAAGGACTTGTATCACAGACGGGCCACACGAAAGATTTACTTCTGTTTGAAGCCTTTCCTTTTCGTCTTGATGCAGGAACTTTAAAGGGAGTTGAGGTACAGATTGAAGAGCCGACGGACAGGTTAAATTGACTAGCATTATTGCCATCCATATTAAAATATTAAACAAGTCTGGAGTAGCACTGAAACAACAGAAATAAATGGGTGACACCGCACAGAATACAAAATAAAACGTACTAAAATAACACGGGGAAAGTGGGCGTACGCTACAAGCCGCCTCTGTTGACATCGCCGAAAGGCGCTTTCGAGTGAATTACGGAAGAATTCCGTCGTATTTTAACGCAGAACATGAGTTTATGCTATCTTATTCGATACAGATGTGTTTAAAACGGGTATCGGAGTTTAGAAATTACCTTTTTTGTCGAAATATAACCCGTCTTCGTTGTTGTCGGCTAGCGGCAGCGGCGGGAGTGGGAGATGCGAGGCGGAGCGTAGCGCGCGGAAGAAAAAGAACAAAAACGCGTCCGAAAGGCCATCGCCGCTTCGACAAGGCGCAGGGCGAACCGCGCGGCGCCCATCTTCAGCAGGGGTAGGGCAATGTGAAGGGGATTTGGGTACATATTGGTATGCTTTTCGAACAAAAACTGCGCACGGCTAGAATCTGTAAAGCTTTCCCGTCAATTTGAGCCCTCGAGCAGGACAATACGATACCTACAATGCAAATTAACGTAGTTCCCGACCCTCGGGGCAAACAAACGTACTTCTGGGACCCTCAGGGCAGACTAACGTACTTCTGAGACCCTTGGGGCAGACTAACGTAGTTCTTGGTTAAAAAGATAGGAACTACGTTAGTCTGCCCCGACGGTCTCAGAAGTACGTTAGTTTGCCCCGAGGGTCTCAGAAGTACGTCAGTCTGCACCAGGGCTCGGGAACTACGTTTGTTTGCATTGTAGGTATCGAATAGACCTGGTTTTGCAGGCTATGTCGCAACGTGCACTGATGTGGCGGCTGGGGAGCACCCAGCTTCGTATCCAGTAGCTCTGATCTCTTGCTTGTACTCTCGCAATAGTATAGAGCGGGCCGGGTTGTCACAGTGCGCCGCGCGCCGCGTGTGCGTGTGCTAGGCTGTCCACTTTTGAGGGGTGAGGTCTCCGATCTGTTCCGGGTGCAGTTTATATGAAAGTACTCATATCGAAGTACACTTGAGCCAAATCGGAAGAGTGTCAGATGAGCGGAACCATACGCGAGTCGCGATTAAAGTTTTGTGTCCGTTGCGGCGGGTACCTGGAGCGACGTGTTTCCGGCCCCGCTGCACCGAGACGGTTCGGCCGATCATTAAATAATTTTGTATGGTCATTGCCTAGTGTCTGGACTACCTATCGGCAGTGGCGCCGACCGCGCCACCCCACCCCCTCGGGCGTAGGGGCGTAAGTACCAAAAATCCAGGTACTTCGCTCTGGCTCGAGTACCGTTCGAGATATCGAAAATCGGAGCGCGCGAGGAGGTAGCGGGGGTCGAGTTCCATAGGGCCCCATATGTAGACTCCATACCATTTTCCAATCAGGAACCGAAAATGCGAGTTAAATGCCGAGAGACGTGCCAAGCAGCGGCTGGCGCGTTTGAAGGGAGCGCGCGAAACAATGGCGCTGGCCTGGCGGGAGGCGGTATAGCGCGCTCGCCGCATAGCCCAGCCCAGGCGCTACTCCTCGCTCGGCGTGGCGGCACAGCGCGGTGCCTGGCGCCTTGGGCGCTCTCTCTGACTCTAGCGTAAGCTCTCGATTTAAAATATAAATTATTTTATAATATTTTGTAAATGTTAAAAAAAATGTGGATTAACTCGAGGCAAATTTTAGACACTAAAAATTTATTTTTCAAAATGAGCAAGAGTAAGAATAGCAGAATTATATTTCCCTTCCAAGAGAATCTCATTCTGGACCTGTACATGGAAAAAAAAATGCGTTACTTAAAACATTTTATCTGAAGTTTTACTTTATGCATAGTTTTGAATTCTTACCACAAGTAAGTCCTGGAAACACTCTTCCTTTTTCGTAAGAGCGTCTTTAACACCAGTGAACCTTTTCACCAAGGCCACGCCCCTCTCTGCTACATCGTTAATGCACTGCAGTGCTTGCACTTTTTCGAGTCCATTTTGATATGATGTTTGTTCTGGCCACAGTGCAGGGTCTTCTTGGAGAAACGATGTGTCCATTTTCATAATTTTAAAGAAGTTGTTGGTGCTGTCATTTACAAAGTGGGAGATGGAGACGTCCTTCAAAGTGGACAAGTGTGTCCGGGCCGGTAGCACATGCCTCTTCCAGGGCGACACTGTTTTTGGGGTGGGGACCTTCAGTCTCTCAACCATCTCCCTCTTCTCCTCCAAAGGCAGTTTTTCGTCGAAAAACGCCAATCCCACTGTGGTTCTGTGCAAGTACCACAGATGGTTTTTGAATACAGCACCCGCAATTTCTGACACTCTGGGGCACTGTGTATAATTTAAAATATCTTGGAGGAGACGCAGGTCTGTGGCAGGGGCACTTGCTGGCCTGCTTGCAGTGTACCAGGGCTTCAAGTAAGTGGACACAAAGAAAAGGTTGATTTGTTTGATATTGTCCAAAATGTCCTTTTCCACTTCGAATTCACCTGAAAACAAGTGTCCTGTGTTAATACATTTTCGAAAGTAAAGTAGATGCGGCAACATACCATAAACTATTTTTACCTGTCAATGCAAAAATGTGAATTGTCAAGCAGTAAATAATTCTTCCCATGAATCTGGCTGAGGAGAGAGCGATCGGTGGTCGAAATCTGATGCCTTCCGGCTGGAAGGGATTAACACCTAAAAATATAAGGGTCAACTCCAGCAGCTGCCGATAGTCGGCTCTGGTGTGTGGTTTCTGAAATATACAAATTTAATTAGTAGTGGCGGTAGGGGCGCGCGGGGAATTCCATATAATATATAAAAATTACCTGCAAGTTTTCAGACGCATACGCCACAATATCCTCTCGGCGGTCAGCGAGGAAAGCGATGCAGGCTGTGTCCTCTGTTGCCGGCTTAAAATTACTATGGTCCATGCTATCCCACTTGTCCTGGAGGCGCTTGAAGAGAACTCCTATGTCAGGGCTAGTTGATATCTCCACCATTTTGTCAAAGAGACCCTTCATAATCAGCTCCAGGATGTGGTGACGGCAAGCGAGAAAAATCAGTTCCCTCTGAAGGCCTTTCTCAATGAGTCCCGCAGCGCCGTTATTGTACCCTGTATTTCCAGTGGGGGTGTCAGAGCACTCTGCGGCAATATCGTCTGCACATCCCCACTCTTCGACACAGTGCAGGACCTCAGCCGCCGTGTTCTGCCCGGAGCCGCTGGGGAGAACTCGTGCGCCGAGCAGCTGGTTGACGCCAGACCCTGATACGTACAATGGAAGTGTAAAATGTAAAAGCCACATACTACGGAGAAACGGGTACAACGCGTCACTTACGAACCGGTAACTATGACGGTTCCTCGAGTTTCCTGCGACTGCCACCGGCCAACGGCGCAACTTTGATTCCATCCCAATGGACTGTCAGAGGGACTTTCACCGTTCGGCTTCTGAATTTCTGCCGAATTTCTTTTGCTTTGGCGGCTCTGTGGTCGGATCGCCTTTTCCACAGAGAAGTTCTGCCGCACTTGAGCCTTCTCACTGGGAGCTGAGCTGCAGCAGCGACAGACGCCACAACGCGGAAAGCTGACCGCGTGCTACTCCCTCCTTTGTCCAAGTACTGCATCAACTGCGGACTTGTAAGGGGTTTTGCTCCTGGTTCCTCCTCCTTGATGGTCATTTCAAGAGCGGGATCAAAGTCGGGGTCAACAACAGTAGAGTCATGATCTGTAACAAAAAAAAGTGTGCAAATGTTTGGTGCGACGCGGCTCGCGACTCGTGGGGCGGGTGACAGCGGCGCCCACCTGATCTCGGTGCCCGGTGCCCGAGAGCCCGCCCGGCCGCGGCACGCCCCCGCCACCCGCGAAGCAGGCGCTGACGCCGACACGATCCCGGTGCCCGCCTGGCCCGGCCCCGCCCGGCCCCGCCCGGCCCCGCCCGGCCCCGGCACGCCCCCGCCACCCGCGAAGCAGGCGCTGACGCCGACACGATCCCGATCTCGGTGCCCGACCCGTGCCCGTTGCCCGTCCGGCCCTGTCCGGGGGTGCCCCCGGCCCCCGCCCGCCCCTGCCTGCCCCCGCGACCCGCGGTGTTAGCGTCGACCTGGTCCCGGTGCCGGTGCAACGTACAGACACTACGGACAGCGCACACGGGCATTTGCAGAGGTCGGGATTGATTACTCACCTGTCGTATTCGAAAATTTAACCCTTTTCATTTACCTTCTATTTTGACTGGTTGGGTTGGGTCAATATCCTGATCCTGCATTGCAGCGGTGTCAGCTTTTGCTATGGGGGAAGTTCTCTTCCTGCAGTGCGTCACCAGTCCGAGTCCGGCCATTGATGAGTCGGCCCGGGCGGCCTGCCGTTTGCAGTCTCGCGTGAAGTTTTTGGTGTTGCACTTGCCGGAAAGCTTTTGCCCATTGCCAATTTCAAAATCCTTCTTCACTGAATCACAGAGATCGCAAAATCGCTTCTTGTAGGCGGGTCCATTCTTTACTCCCGGAGACTTTTGAAGCAGCAGATATTGTTTATAAACTTTATCAATTTTCTTGATTATATTACTGATGTCAATAGTGCCCTTCTCAACGTCGAACCACTTTCGTTGAACGGCGACAGCTACACTACGCGCACACTGCTTGTACGTTTCTACTTTCTTACTGGTTCGAAAATAAAACATGCGCATGACGTCGCTGACCGTAGGCAAGCCCGGCCCTGCAGGTAAACATGGTGTACGGGGAGCCCCAAACACGTTCTCGAACAAATCGTCCCCCATCCCTAGCAAACTCAGACAGTACGGTGACCACAGCGACGATACGAACAGCAGACAACAGAACAACAATGATGTTGACAACGACTTGCACTGCACTGACAACCCGTCCGTCGTTCCTTTCGCCGCCGGCCGGCCACTCGCCTCGCCCGCACCGCCTGTCACCTGTCACAGCCGAGGCAGCAGCAGCGCCGAGCGCCACCCAGCCGGCCGGCCGGCGGCTGGGTGCAGGCAGCGGCGAGCGGGCTATACCGCTTCCCGCCCGGCCAGCGCCATTGTTTCGCGCGCTCCCTTCAAACGCGCCAGCCGCTGCTTGGCACGTCTCTCAGCATTTAACTCGCATTTTCGGTTCCTGATTGGAAAATGGTATGGAGTCTACATATGAGGCCCTATGGAACTCGACCCCCGCTCTTGCCTCACCCCACCATGCCCCATCCATTCAAATGTCATTAACTTTAAAATACTAAGGAATGTGAGAGTTACAAGGAACAACAGACAAGTATCCTTTGTAAACTCTTTTTCTTTTTACTGCAATGTAAAGAAATACTTTGTGATAATGATCGAAAACCTGAGAAAACATTTTTTTTCAAATACATGCCACAAACTGCAGTGTGGTCAGTCATACAAATCAATTGAGTCATTAAAATACAGAATTCTTATCTTAAGGAAGGAACAGAGACATATAGAAATAAAAAAGGAAAAAATGCGCAAATTTTTCATTCCGTCTTCAAGCCGAAGTTGTATCCTGTAAAATAGACAAATGATTGGCAATTAGTTATGATCTGACGTGACAAAACATTTAAAGTTTCTTGTTATACTTTTTTTACTACCTTGCTTTTAATTGAATTGACAGCATTCAGTAAGTGTTCCTTCTACCTTGAAGATTTTCCAATTTTTTTCTGAGGCTGAATCTAATATTTTTACATATTCTTCTATTGTTTTCTTGCCTTGAACTGTTTTCTGCCAAGCGCATGAGAATTAATTTTGCATGGTTCCGCTTCACGGCCGACAAAATTTTCAGGTACCATTCTTCCTTCAGACAGCTTATAGAAGGGTACATCTTTCTTCTGTGTCTTGCTGATGATAATTGCCTCCATTTCCTCGCGAGTTGGTACTTCATTCTGAGGGGTGTAAGCAAACCAATTTACATTGTTTAGGGCTTCTTTACCCAGAATTGCATTTAATTTAACATTTTCCTGTACGATAGATTCTCGGGCCGCTTTCTGTCTTATTTTCAAAACGTAGGACTTATTTGCGACATCTAGGCTGTGGTTCTGTTTTCTTCCAACAGCCTGAAAGGTTTTGGGTGAGTGCATTTCCGCACTTAATGTGGTCACTTGTCTTCTCACGGCTCTCGAACTATACCTCGTTTTCTCTCCCTCTTCCTTCGCCCATTTCTGGATATCTTGATAAATTTTAGTGATTGGCGGGCCATCCAGCCCACACAAGAGAATCGAGTTCCAGAAATTTGTCATCTATTTTCTCAAGTTCACCTCTCAGCTGGTTAAACCACACGAACATCTCGTATTCTTCAAAATTCAAAGTAACTTCAAGTGCACCTGCCTTCTTATTCTTCTGATTTTTAACACTAAACGTCATTTGGCGAACGTTATTTTCTTCTGATTCAGTTGCATTAAGTAACTCGTTCTTTGCCAGTATCTTAGCGATACCTCCGCGATCGCACTTATAAGTTAAAATGCGGGCGAGATGCCGTGCTACAAAGATGTATGGTACTGCAATTTCTTGGTCATAACGAAAGCTCTTCTTCAAGAGTTTATGCTGCTCATTTCTAGCTTTTCTTCCAAGCTCAGTTATTTTTATTTCTATGTCTTTCTTCCTGTCTGCATTTGTGAAGTACTCGTCGTACCTGGAACCAGCGGAGGGAAAATTGAATGTTAAATGGTGTTAGTAGGTCTCGGAAAAGGGTAATCAGGAAAAAGGAAGGGGAAGTCCGAGGAAAGGCAGGGGTTCTAGCAGGATAGAAAAATTACTTACACAGAAAGATCAATTTCCTCCACATCTTCCACTCTTGATGCGAGTGGAATATCGGAGACTTCGAAGTCACTCCAAACCTTTGCAATTTTGGGAAGTGCATTAAGAAATGCTTCATCGGTCGGAAAATCAGCTGTCGAAATAATTTTAAGTAAACCATAAGTTGGTGCAAAATTTTTAGGCAATTAACCTTAGAACAAAAAATATTTCTCACCCTCCTCACCCAGCACCTTGTTTACCCTGTGGGCCACAGTATTTCCATAAGGTCTCAGCAGCTGCTTTCTTGAAATTCATCTTGACGCAGCCTTAAAATCACTCTCCTTTAGACGTTTAATCATTTCCTGATGGGCTGCGACATTCCTGAATACGTCATAGTGGTCTACTTTATCTTTTGTCATTTTTTAGCCCGCCGTTCTGCTTTGAAAAAGCATAAAAGCGGGCTTATGCAAACGACCTCGTGTCTGTCTGTGTGTCTGTCTGTTCCAATAGAAGGAGATAAGCTAGAGACTTGAAATTTTCATGGTATCTACAGTTCCACTCCTAGACAACGAAACGCCGACGTCAAATCCTGCCAACCCTCATTTATGGTACTTTTTCTCCGCTTACCAAAGCTTTGCATGTCGTTCAAATGGTGCACACTTACTGGAAATGTACTCCTTTGTTCATGTTTATACTCATGATAAACGAACATATTAAAAGTCGTTTGTAATATTAAATAACACTGTGTTCTGTCAAGTCAAATACACACCAATGTTGCGGGTCTGCCTACCCGATCTGTACGTAAGGCGCCGTAACTCCTAGGTTAGGCAAACCCACTACACTGATTTGTTAAAAATAAACAGGCATAATCTGTCAAAATAAATAAAAGGATGATCTGACCGAAGGCCAAAATGTACCCTATGACCGCGAGAGGCGACAAAAGGTTAGCAGGCCCAAGACCCGTTATTCAAAGTAGTAATTTACATCTAAAAAATAAAATAATTTTTTTTAAAAAAAATTAATCAAGATTGTAAATGAAAACAGATGATACTAAAATCTGACTTTTTTTTTTTTTGGCTGTGTTGCGCCTCGCGGACTGCGAGCCATTGAGCCATTCATCAGTCGCCCCTTGGTACAATATACCCAGGGTACGCGCTTGGTTTTTGAACTTGGGAGTAAAAGCTAGCTGACACCTTATTACGTCTAGCACTTTTGTGTAGTAAGGCGACGTTACGAAAATGTGCGTACGAATAATTTTATTTCAGCGCCTTCTGCACTTACGGTATTTGGGTAGTCAGCCACCGTTTCACATGTGTTTGGCGGGTCGACCCACCCAGGGTCTGGCACATACCGGGTGTTTCACGTCTTACCGGACAGTCTAATGGGTTGCCTATCCAGGGGCGGACTGGGACTAGAAGGGCCCGGGCGCGGCGAATCCTCAGGGGCCCATTTCCCCCCCCCCCCCCCCCCCTAATTTCCGCGACTTACTTTTGTTTTCAAAATAATAATTCTTGTTGAATGTAACATAGTTTTATTTCACAAAAGCAATAACAGGTAAATGGTAACAAAAACAACATAGATGTCCAGATCGCGGCTGTGTGTGTGCATGTGCATGTGCAGGGTTGCCACACATTTAAATTTTTAATTTAGCCTGATTTCCAGCCCCTTTTTCTGGAATATCCCTGACTTTAAAGTCCTGCATACCGATTCGATCAATGAAACGCGAGCGAAGCGAGCGGAATTTTTTTTTCACAGTAGCAAAAACGGACCATTTTTCAATAGGCTTCTGACTTTTGTCTTTTGTCTCGCAAATCGCAGTGTTTTTAACATCAGGCAATATCACAGGCTCAGTCAAATCTGTAGTTTTTTTCCTGAGTTTTTAGTCAAATTTTCGTTAAGTTGTCCCCCGATATTTAGCCCCCCCCCCGCTTTAAAAAAAAATCTCCTGAATTATAAGTACTGCATACCGATTCAATTAATTAAACGCGAGCGAAGCGAGCGTAAATTGTCCTTTTTCGAAAGTAGAAAAAAATGACTAGTTTTCGACAAGCTTTTGACTGTTGTCACCCAAATCGCATTTTTTGTGTGTGTTAATATCTGGAAATATTACGGGCTCAGTCAAATCTTTAATCTTTACCTGAGTTTTTCCAAATTTTCAGCCAGTTTTCCCTGAATTTCCGCATCGTTTACAAATTTCCAAAGTCTTTCAGGCTTCCAATGTTGTCCAGAGTTGTGGCAGCACTATTAGAGCAGGGAAACGAGCGCGCGCAGAGGGCTCGTCTGCGTCCGAAAACGAGGGGTGAGAGTGAGAGGAAGCGAAGTTGTAGTTCGAACGTCTCATTCTCACCTGTCGTTTTCGGACGCACACGAGCTTCTGCGCTCGCTCGTTCTCCTGCTCTAAGCCTTGTGGTGTGGCTTTTGGCTCCCGGTACTTCGTTACTATACAATTGTAGGTAGCCAGAGGGCCCTCTGGGCTCCTGGGGTCAGGCGTTTCTCAAACGGGGGAGGTGGGCTCAGCGGCCGAGTTAGAAACGGCTTATAGGTAATCCAGCTGACAAGGATTGGTCACGAAAGGTGATCCGGTAATCCAAAAAGAAAAAATTGGGTAAAAATTAGATTCTAGGCAGTTTTTAGATGGAAACCGTCTGTTATCCTAGACGTATTCCGGGTAATCCGGCTGACGCCGAAACCTTGAGTCGTTTTCCCCTTGTCAGGGGCCCTTCGGGCCTCTGGGCCCTGGGTCTAGGTATTTTGCAGGCGGAAGGGGGCCCCAGGGGCAAAAACGGACCATTTTTCAATAGGCTTCTGACTTTTGTCTTTTGTCTCGCAAATCGCAGTGTTTTTGTTAACATCAGGCAATATCACAGGCTCAGTCAAATCTGTAGTTTTTTTTCCTGAGTTTTTAGTCAAATTTTCGTTAAGTTGTCCGGGCCTCTGGGGCCCGGGCGGGGATCCCCGCCTTCCCGCCCGGGCCAGTCCGCCCCTGGGGTGATCCAAAATGCCAAAAGTGTTTGATAAAATTAGGGACCGCTCGGCTAAACGTTCCAATACTCTCTACTAATCTACTAGATTTTTTTACAGATTTTTAGAACAAAATTTAGGGGTCGTGCCAGAGGTTCAAAGTTAACACTGGTTTCTTATAGATGTTTGGCCTAAAACCTGAAAATTTGATGCCGGGCCGTAAATGTTTATCAAAAATTGAGTCCGACACCAAAATCGAGATCTGCGTCGAAAACCGCATCCGATAACGTATGGCACACACGTGTGTACAATGTAGAACCGAAAAAATAAATCCCAGATTTTAGCCAAAATTGGCCAAAACTAAGAAATTTATTTTGGAATCCAGGGTGAAACCAATGACTTGCAATACGTTTCCGAACTCGGTTTTCGACGTAGATCAGGGTTCTGGAGCCGTTTTGAAAATTTTGTAAAAATTTACATCCCTCCACCAAATATTCAGGTTTTCAGCCAAAACCCCATAAGAAACCAGTGTTAACTGTAAGCCTCAGGTGCGACCCCTAAATTTTGTTCTAAAAGTCTGAAAAAATTCTAGTAGATAAGTAGAGAGTATTGGAACGTTTTGCCGAGCGGTCCCGTATTTTATCAAACACTTTTGGCATTTTGGATCACCCTAGTCTCACATTCGAGAAACCGCTACATAAACACTCCACATAAATTAGTGAAAAATGATGAACTTTACCATAAATGTTTCTCCAATGCGAGAAAGGTTTACATTTTACTCACTACTGCTGTCAGTCTTGAAAGAAACTACAATTTCTGAAACACATCTTGAGCATTAATTTCCTCGTAACGAATACTCTGGGATTTAAGCATTTGATAAGTTGGGAATCAGGAATCAGTTAACGAAATTTGTCAAGAAGTTCTAGAAAATCGCTGATGCGGAATCTTATCCCTCCGGTGCTCTTTAGAGAAAATTCTTAGCGCCTGTGTGCTTCGTGAAACTATTGTTTGTCGGAGACAGGAAATCTCGAGGGGTGAACGACTCGCCTGAGCCGTGTACCCAGTACTATATATTATATGTATTATAAAGGTATTATAGAATATTATAGGTATTATAGAATATTATAAGTACTATAGAATATTACAGGATATTATAAATATTATGGTATAATAGCCAGTATTACAAGGTCTTAAAAGGTACTATAAAGTACGCGAGTACAGTGGTGCTATCGTCCGACCACCATGAGTTTAGCACACCAAATGACAAGGAAGGATAGGCTGGCCCATTAGTGCGAGAGAGAGAGAGAGATAGTCAATTCTTCCGGTGGGACCACGGTGACGGTAGCAGCCGCCCACTGGCACTGGACCCTCGCTTTTCTTTATTAAAAATAGGCCAGGGGGCTGCCGCCCCCTGGACCCCCGCTCGCCTCTTTACATTATGTTACCAATTTTCCAACTTTTACGATAAGGGGTCGAGCGCCCAACCCAGAAACCGTTCTCCGTAGAGCCAAACGGACAAAATTTTCGTCCAAAGGGTCGCATCTCGACAAATTACCCTGAAAACGACACCCAACATGCATTTTGACGACTTTTCGTCCAAATTTACCGCTGTAGCGACTAAACAGTAAGAGATAGAGAAAAACGGATGAAATTTTCGTCAAGAGGGTCGCAACTCGCCGAGATACCCCTTAGGACACCATAAAATTTTGTAATTTTTAGCAGATGATACCTTTACTTTCTTTACTTTCAGAACAGTACAAGACACTAAGGTGTCAGCTAGCTTGTACTCTCGAGTCCAGAAACCAATCGCAACTATACAATAATATAGGGCGGCGCTGCTAGGGGGGCCCATGGCTGCCTGACGCGCAGTCTGCGCGGAACAATGACACCTTCTCCCCGCGCGCAGCTCCTCCCCGCCAGCGACCGCTTCGGTCCGCCACCCCGCCGCTGGCTCCCCTTCCCCCTTTCCCATCCCAAGGGGCGGCCAACTCATGTATTTCTGTGTACAATTGCCTCGTATTTCTTGCGGTGGCGAGAAGCACTCCGTCACCGCTGTTGATGCGTCGAACTGCCTACAAGGAAAAAGAGAAACCGCCCGCAAAACAGGGTGCGATGGGCGGCCTACCCACTGGGCGCTTACCAAAGCCAACTAAGGCAATCATGAAACGCGGTCATGCTGCCCGCGGGCAGAACTTAGTACTTCCCCATGTCGATAAGCGACAGCGACGACTGCAGTGCAAATTAGTCTGAAGCGAGGAAGGCGACGAAACAATCTAATTTATATCCAATAATACCATGCATTCACACACAACTTGTCACACAAAGCGCACCCCATTGCATTTTCTCTTGTGACATCATCTGCTTTCAATACCAATCTTGATTGATATTTTTTAATTCTAATTGTTTTTAAAAATGTAAATCAATTTTTAGCAGGGTCAATTTTTAAGCTAGAGAGTTCATATTCGAACTCGTCCGAGCTTTTTAGGTCAACAAGCTAAAGTTAAAATTTCAGGTCGATATCTTAACTCGTTCTCGAGTTATCGTGCGAACAGACAGACAGACAGACACACGGACATTGAACTTTTTTAGCACTCTAGTGGCGTAATAGGCTTCGCTATCGCTCAGCCAACTAACCGTGTCAACCTGATATCCTTATCCTGTTTCTATAGTCATGAGTTAATATGCTTTGATTCTTCTTGCTAAACTCCAGACTGTGGTGATCAAACTGGCTGCGATAACATATTCACACTTCCGACGACAGCGTTAATGCTTTCGGAGCTGCTTTGTCTTTAATTCCAGCACCTCACTGCAATAAGAATCCATACCAAATACTTGTTTTCTTTATTTTCATTTTAAGAAACAATGTCATTACAAAGAGTTTGAAAACAAACTTACCATTAGTTGTATGCAACCATCAGAAGTGATTTTTTCCTTATCGTTTTCCATCGTCATGAGTTAAAATACTTTTATCCTTCTTGTTAAGCTCCGGACTGTGATAATCAAACTGACTGCGTTAGCCATTTCACACTTCTGATGACAGCGTAAATGCTTTTGGAGTGACTTTGCCTTCAATTGCAGCGCCTCACTGCAATAAGAATGCAAACCAAAAAATTATTTTCCTTATTTTCATTTTAAGAAACAATGTCATTAAAAAGATAAGGTTTGAGTTTGAAAACAAACCTACCATAAACTGTATGTTACCATCAGAAGTGATTTTCTCTTCATCCTGTTCCATCGTCATGAGTTAATATACTTTGATTCTTCTTGCTAAACTCCGGACTGTGATGATCAATCTGGCTGTGATAACATATTCATACTTCTGATGACAGCGTAAATGCTTTCGGAGTTGCTTTGTCTTTAATTCCATCAGCTCATTGCAATAAGAATACAAACCAAATAGTATTTTCCATTTTAAGAAATAATGTCATTGAAAAGAGGAGGTTTGAGTTTGAAAACAAACCTACCATAAACTGTATGCTACCATCAGAAGTGATTTTCTCTTTATCCTGTTCCATCGTCATGAGTTCATATACTTTGATTCTTCTTGCTAAACTCCGGACTGTGATGATCAAACTGGCTGCGATAATCATTTCACACTTCTGATGACAGCATAAATGCTTTTGTAGTTGCTGTGCCTTTAATTCCAGCATGCCACTGCAATAAGAATAGAAACCAAATCAGTTGGTTTTGTTTTTAAAAACAATGTCAGTATAAGGAGCAGATTTAAGTTTATAAGCAAACTTACCATAAACTATAGCATGGTATCATCAGAAGTGATTTTCTTTTTATCCTGTTCCGTTGATATGACTTACTATGCCGTAAAAAAGAATGAAAAGAACGATGGATTACAAACAGAACACAAACTACTGAGAGGCGTTGCGTTGGCCTATGGCGTTTTAAACAAGAGGTACTCAGGTCTAAGTAAACAAGAAGTAAGGTTATGGTTGCTGAAAAATTATGAATTCTTAATCGGCTATAACACTGTGAAAAATATCCTCGTAAATTTACGACATTTTTTGTAATTTTGATTTACAAAATATGTGGTAAATTTACGACAGCCCATTTTTGCTCGTCAGTCAATTCCAAGTCGATAGGGAGTGCTTGTAAATTTACAATTTATAATTGTAATTTTACAACTTTTATCATGGAAAATTTTCCCGTAACCCTTACGAGTATTTTTCACAGTGTACAGGTCTACGGTAAGTAAGTTAATTTTGAAGAAGTTTGAAGCGTCCTTGTAGAAAATATACAAGGAGGAGTAAAGCTTTGGGTAGCAAAACATTGTTTACTATCTGGAAAGGAGCCTTTACTTTGCCTCATAGGCTTTCAAGCCTTGACGAGCAAAGTCATGTGGAATCAAAACATAGCACCGTTCATGAACCACAAAAACCACTTTATTATGTTACTTACCTATTATATGAAGTAGGATATAAGAGAAAATGTAGTTTTCCGTCTATAATGTTCCATCGCTTTGAGATGAAACACGAAACAGCAATCACGGCGACAAGATGGCTGACTAAGGGACTCGCCTCGTTAGAAGTAGTTTTAGGCTTGCCCGACCAGAGTGCGCCCACGTCGGCAATGGTGCCCGTGCCCGCCCGGGCGTGCTCGACCGCTATCGCACCCGATAGCGCCCGGCTTGCACGAAAATCCTAAAAGATGGGCATTCGAATACTTGTCGGTCCCGAAAACGTCCTGTACTAATGGTGTCAATACTTGAAGGCTCATTTTTCAGTTATATAATGTTAAGGACCGACCCGAGCCAGCGCGAGCCCTCGCACTCGGCAGCAGCTCTCCAGTATGGAGGGGTAGCACGAGTAGCTCTACGGAATAAGGAGCACCTTATTGCGTCCAGTTTCGTCGCAGAGTTGAGTGACGATTTGACTTGAGCGTAAACTGTGTACTCGCTGAAAACTGAATCCAAGTTCCAATATCATAAAAACCAAGCTCTGGCGAAAGAACCGGTTCAGGAAAAGTCAATCGGAATTAGACATGCACGCCGACGGCACTTTTGGCGGCGGCGGCGCAAGGCCAAAATTTCGCCGGCGGCGGTGCCATCGGCGGAAGCTAGTATATTTTCTTCACAAGCTAGGCCCGCCCTTCCGCCAAACGTCGTTGCCAGCCAAGGCGTGCTAACTTCACCGAAATCGTTTTCACCTTTTCCCCAGTAAGGAATTTTTAATTCTGAAAATGTCTTGAAAACGTTTCGCATGAACTAATATTAGTCCTGAGAACGAACGACTAAAACGTATCAGATATGTCTTTTGAGTGCACATAGTTCGGTCTGAAAACGTTTCAAAAGATGGTCTTGAGAACGTATATGAGATAGTCTTGAAAACGTTTCGTGAGATAGTCTTAGAAACGTATTAAATATGTTCTCTCAAAAGCGTGCAGATTTTATTATGAACATCTGGTGAAGTTCACCTTGCGCTTTGGCTTTCCTCCACAGTTCAAGGTGTTAAATTTAAAGTAATTTCAATTTTCACAGAATTTTACACTCACCAATGCCCGACTCCAGTCGGATTCGAACCCTCAGCCTTTGGGTTACAAGGTGGCTGCGCTACCCACTTACCTACGGAGGAGCTCTGGTAGAAGTCTGTCACGTTGCGTTCCCCATTCTACCACCCTTGTGGCCAAAGCACTCCTCGTGATATGTTCCGGAAATGTTTTGTAAAGATTATATGAAGATAATCTCTTACGAAGGATGTTCGGTTTTCGCTGGACCAACATGCTCAAGATAAAACCACGCCCACCACTGGTTCCTTCCATTTAAAATTGATTCACTAGTATAAATTTTTAATATGTTCTTGATGTGTTATGTTGTTTGAACACTTCCAAACGAAACATTTTCAAACTGGACTTAACAAGTGTCCTGTTCATGTTAACTTCATTTATATGTCAGAAGTACCTACGTAGATTCGGGAGAGCTCATAAAATGTTTCCCAAATTCCTTTCGGGTATGGTTCGATACGATTAAAACATTATACGTCCTACTATGATTAATGAATGAAAAACATTTCGCAATCATTTCGAAATCGATCGCGGCAGAACGTTTAGCGGGCACCGACCAAAGAATAATTTGCGATCCGTCCGATCGAGATTAATTTCAGCGAGACGTTTAAGAAAGGTTTCTGGTACGAATAAATCAGATAGTCCAACTGAAACTTATCTTGAATTAATCCTGGTTAAATCCGAAACGTTTCATTCCCCACTGGGTTGGCATTATCTTTTCAACAGGGGGACATATGGGCGTAAACGACTGACCATTAGAAAGATAAAAGTACACTGAATTTTCGTTACCCTATCACCGAAAGTGCTCAAACCACTCCTTGTGCCCTAAAATAGTTTTCGTTACAAATAATTTGCGTTAAAGTTATTTTGTAACGAAAATTGTTTTAGGGCACAAGGAGTGGTTTGAGCACTTTCGGCGATAGTGTAACGAAAATTCAGTGTACTTTTATCTTTCTAATGGTCACTCGTTTACGCTCATATGTCCCCCCGTTGAAAAGATACTGCCAAAAAGGTGAAACATTTTTGGTTAAGTTAGCACGCCCTGTTGCCAGCTCCGCTTTGCTGCGCACTGCGCACGGTAAAAAAAGTTTCTGTTAATACCACTCAGGAAACGCAAGTGTGTACTTGAATGCAGTATTTCCTGCATACCTACATGTATTCAGGAAATAATGTGTACTTAGTCAAGTATGCAGGAAATAATGTGTACCTGGTCAGGTATGCAGGAAATCCTGTGTACTTGACCAGGTACACACTAAATCTCCCACATAAATATATGGAGGTTTTCGTGTGTACCTGGTCAAGTACACAGGATTTCCTGCATACCTGACCAGGTACACATTATTTCCTGCATACTTGGCTAAGTACACATTATTTCCTGAATACATGTAGGTATGCAGGAAATACTGCATTCAAGTACACACTTGCGTTTCCAGAGCAGGTGTTATCTTGAATTTCAAGAAAGAACTGTCGATTCCAAGAAAGTTTCTTGTAAACGCTGCAAACTCCAAGAAAGTGTCTTGAAACCCCGCATTTTTCTTGAAATACAAGACTCCCATTCAAGAAAGTATCTTGAAATGGCTGAGACTCTTGAATTACAAGGAGAAATGAAAGCAGACGCTTTGAAAACGCCTCAGATACGGCGTTTAGTTGTGTTTGTATGATGTGCAACGCCTGCGAAAGATTTAAAGGGTTCGCGCCTGTGAAATTAAACATATTTGTCTCCCGACTGTGTTGTTCGTAGCTGTGACGTCACATGTGTGCGAACAATCCCTGCCCTGCCTCTGCCTGCCCCTGCTGCGGAGCAGAAAGGCTGTCTCGAATGTTTGTTTTGATTTCATAGTAAGGTAACACTTACGTTCTCCTTGTGCATCTACAGCTCCGTTATTCTTAAAATTATCTACACACGTTGCGTAAGTCTCTACCATTCACATCTAATTTCGCTTTCTTTCGTGGGTTGTTTCTTGACACTTTGGCCAGCTGACTATTTCTAGCACTGACCATAACCTCTCAGTAGTAAGTGTTACTCATAGTATCAGTCCGCCATCTTTGTTACCCATAGTTTCATCCATCTATCTACACCGCTGTCCCCATCCATCTATCTACACCGCTGTCCCCATCCATCTATCTACACCGCTGTCCCCCATCCATCTATCGATGGATCAGCTAGACAGGTCAGGACGTGTTAAAAGACAGGTCTCCCGCCCGGAGGGGAGGTTGGTCCTGGATCCGCCAGGGTGGCCGACGAGGAGGGCAGCCCTCCTCCCCGCGCACCGGGACCGCGCCGCCCGGGGAAGCGCCCGTCCGCGCACCGGGAGGGAGCGCCCGCCTGCCGCGCGAGAAGTGAGAAACATCAGCGAGAGTGTAGAGGACACGATCATATTCGACCAATCACAGAGCACCTTATTATAACCAATCACAGAGAAGGTAATCATAAGCAAGTCGCGACATGCAAGGCGCGCGCCCGCTGCGCACTTCCATAAGCCTAGTGCTAACTCGTGACTGTATTGCGTTTTTAAATTTTCGCGCCGACCCGACGGCAGCTTGGCCCCGCCGCCGCCCGCCGCGCGCCGAGCGCGCGTCGTCTGCCGTTGTGTTAAGCGACGTTGCCATATCCTCGACCTCGCCAGCGACCTTGAAGTGACCGTTGGGTTTGAGTGGAACGCACCCTTGCCGCCGGGTCACCGCCGCCGGGTCACCGCCGCCGGGTCACCGCCGCCGGGCCCACCCCACCACCGCAGGGCCCGCCGGCCCCGCGCCGCCGCCGCTGGCATCAGTGTAGTCCTAGCAGAGGTGTGCCATGGACGCGCTAATGGAGTACCAGGACTCGAGCAGCGAATGGGAGCTCTCCATGAGCGTGGGGTCCCTGCGGAGGGACCTGGAGTTGGTAAGTACAGTGATAAAGTGTCAGTGATAAAGTGTCAGTGAAAAACATGAACTCGATTTGCGCTGCGTTCTTTTTACACTCCGTGCGTTCAACTGCCGTGTACGAAGGGTGAGTTCAACCGTCGTGTTCTAATGGTGTGTGTTAGCCTGCACTTCTCTAAGCTGAAAGCTTTCACAGTTCTTTGGTACTGATTTAAAACTTAATCTTGTGCACGCCTTAACCCTTGATTTTCTCACTATATCTCTTTTTGAGATCTGTTTCTCTGCACGCCAGTTTGATTTCTTTGTAAATATGTTTTTTCATGAGTTGTGTGTGTATTCTTGTTGCCTGTGTTGAACGTTTGAACGTGTGCGTTATTCCCTTCGTGTCTTGACCTGCCTTACGCGTCAGCGTAAGCGTCAGAGCGCGCCAATTCTCGGAAGTCGATGACGCAACAGTAGCGGGGAGGGGAGGCGGGGTGGAGGACGCGCCGAGGCTGAGCACCGCCATGACGGTGTCGCGAACGGGAATCGAACCGGGACGCCGAGACTGACGTCGTGCGCTGACGCCGGGGAGGATCGAACCAGGACGCCGAGGACGTCGTGCGCTGACGCCGGGAGGACGTCGAGGCTGCAGGGGCGGACTGGCCCGGGCGGGAAGGCGGGGATCCCCGCCCGGGCCCCAGAGGCCCGGACAACTTAACGAAAATTTGACTAAAAACTCAGGAAAAAAAACTACAGATTTGACTGAGCCTGTGATATTGCCTGATGTTAACAAAAACACTGCGATTTGCGAGACAAAAGACAAAAGTCAGAAGCCTATTGAAAAATGGCCCGTTTTTGCCCCTGGGGCCCCCTTCCGCCTGCAAAATACCTAGACCCAGGGCCCAGAGGCCCGAAGGGCCCCTGACAAGGGGAAAACGACTCAAGGTTTCGGCGTCAGCCGGATTACCCGGAATACGTCTAGGATAACAGACGGTTTCCATCTAAAAACTGCCTAGAATCTAATTTTTACCCAATTTTTTTCTTTTTGGATTACCGGATCACCTTTCGTGACCAATCCTTGTCAGCTGGATTACCTATAAGCCGTTTCTAACTCGGCCGCTGAGCCCACCTCCCTCGTTTGAGAAACGCCTGACCCCAGGAGCCCAGAGGGCCCTCTGGCTACCTACAATTGTATAGTAACGAAGTACCGGGAGCCAAAAGCCACACCACAAGGCTTAGAGCAGGAGAACGAGCGAGCGCAGAAGCTCGTGTGCGTCCGAAAACGACAGGTGAGAATGAGACGTTCGAACTACAACTTCGCTTCCTCTCACTCTCACCCCTCGTTTTCGGACGCAGACGAGCCCTCTGCGCGCGCTCGTTTCCCTGCTCTAATAGTGCTGCCACAACTCTGGACAACATTGGAAGCCTGAAAGACTTTGGAAATTTGTAAACGATGCGGAAATTCAGGGAAAACTGGCTGAAAATTTGGAAAAACTCAGGTAAAGATTAAAGATTTGACTGAGCCCGTAATATTTCCAGATATTAACACACACAAAAAATGCGATTTGGGTGACAACAGTCAAAAGCTTGTCGAAAACTAGTCATTTTTTTCTACTTTCGAAAAAGGACAATTTACGCTCGCTTCGCTCGCGTTTAATTAATTGAATCGGTATGCAGTACTTATAATTCAGGAGATTTTTTTTTTTTAAGCGGGGGGGGGGGGCTAAATATCGGGGGACAACTTAACGAAAATTTGACTAAAAACTCAGGAAAAAAACTACAGATTTGACTGAGCCTGTGATATTGCCTGATGTTAAAAACACTGCGATTTGCGAGACAAAAGACAAAAGTCAGAAGCCTATTGAAAAATGGTCCGTTTTTGCTACTGTGAAAAAAAAATTCCGCTCGCTTCGCTCGCGTTTCATTGATCGAATCGGTATGCAGGACTTTAAAGTCAGGGATATTCCAGAAAAAGGGGGGGGGGCTGGAAATCAGGCTAAATTAAAAATTTAAATGTGTGGCAACCCTGCACATGCACATGCACACACACAGCCGCGATCTGGACATCTATGTTGTTTTTGTTACCATTTACCTGTTATTGCTTTTGTGAAATAAAACTATGTTACATTCAACAAGAATTATTATTTTGAAAACAAAAGTAAGTCGCGGAAATTAGGGGGGGGGGGGAAATGGGCCCCTGAGGATTCGCCCCGCCCGGGCCCTTCTAGTCCCAGTCCGCCCCTGCGAGGCTGACGCCAGGGGTGATGGTGACGGTGGAGGGGTGGAGTGGGGAAGTGTGCGTGTGTGTGTGTGCCGCGCGCCCGCACAGTGGGCGCACCACTCTGCTGGATTCAAACTAATACGTGTTTTATGCCCATTTTTTTTACAGTCGGAGTCATTCGACGACCCCCTTTACACCTCCACCCCCTGTCCCTCCCCAGGGGCCCCTCATTCAAAAGAGGACCCCGCCCCGGCACCAGCCCCGGCACCAGCCCCGGCACCAGCCCCGGCACCAGCCCCGGCACCAGCCCCGGCACCAGCCCCGGCACCAGCCCCGGCACCAGCCCCGGCACCAGCCCCGGCACCAGCCCCGGCACCAGCCCCGGCACCAGCCCCGGCACCAGCCCCGGCACCAGCCCCGGCACCAGCCCCGGCACCAGCCCCGGCACCAGCCCCGGCACCAGCCCCGGCACCAGCCCCGGCACCAGCCCCCGGCACCAGCCCCGGCACCAGCCCCGGCACCAGCCCCGGCACCAGCCCCGGCACCAGCCCCGGCACCAGCCCCGGCACCAGCCCCGGCACCAGCCCCGGCACCAGCCCCGGCACCAGCCCCGGCACCAGCCCCGGCACCAGCCCCGGCACCAGCCCCGGCACCAGCCCCGGCACCAGCCCCGGCACCAGCCCCGGCACCAGCCCCGGCACCAGCCCCGGCACCAGCCCCGGCACCAGCCCCGGCACCAGCCCCGGCACCAGCCCCGGCACCAGCCCCGGCACCAGCCCCGGCACCAGCCCCGGCACCAGCCCCGGCACCAGCCCCGGCACCAGCCCCGGCACCAGCCCCGGCACCAGCCCCGGCACCAGCCCCGGCACCAGCCCCGGCACCAGCCCCGGCACCAGCCCCGGCACCAGCCCCGGCACCAGCCCCGGCACCAGCCCCGGCACCAGCCCCGGCACCAGCCCCGGCACCAGCCCCGGCACCAGCCCCGGCACCAGCCCCGGCACCAGCCCCGGCACCAGCCCCGGCACCAGCCCCGGCACCAGCCCCGGCACCAGCCCCGGCACCAGCCCCGGCACCAGCCCCGGCCACGGCCGCAAATGATGTAAGTGTGTGTGTGTGTGAGCGTGTGTGTGCGTGTGTGTGCGTGTGTGTGTGTGTGCGTGCGTGCGTGCGCTCGCGCTATGTCACTAACGTGTATGATCCCGTGTGTTTCAGCCATGCTTACGTCAGGCCACACGGCCCCAGAGGGTGGCCACCCCCGCTGCCCACCCGCCAGTGGTGGCATCAGCACCACCACCAGTCACTGCGTCACCCCAGGTGGTCGCTCTGCAGCGCCAAATCTCGGCGCTGCAGAGAGATCTCGGGGTGATGCAGGGCCTGCTGGTGCTGTTGATGAGCCGCACTGGTGGGTGGACGGTGCCCCCTCCGGGGTACCGTGCCCCAGCACCAGCACCGGCCCCGGCCCCAGCCCCGGCCCCGGCCCCAGCCCCGGCACCAGCCCCACCACCAGCCCCGGCCCCAGCCCCGGCCCCGGCACCAGCCCCGGCACCAGCACCGGCCCAGGCGCCTAAGCGCAAGGCGCTGTTTGTGAGTATTTTTTAGACAGTTCCTTGTGGCTGGCTTAAAACTTCGGATGTCCTTCTGACATCAGTTCTTTTTTTACAGACTTATCCACACATCAGTAAGAGGGGCCGCGGCCGCGGGCGGTAGTTTTTTGTCTTTTCAGGTTTTGTTTTTTTGTTTTTTTTTGCCAGGGGGGATCCCCCTGGAAGGGTACTTTGTTTTTTTGTTTTTTCAGGTTTTTTTTTGCCAGGGGGAATCTCCCTAGAAGGGTTTTAAAATAAAACAATCATTAGCTTATTTAACTTTTGTTCTTATTAGCCCTTGCCTTTTCCGAAGTTGAGTCGATAGAACCTGAGTCATGAGTTGACTGAACGCCAAACAGATCTAAAGGATTCTCACTCCTAAATCCTTTTTAAAATCCAAGACTATGTTAAACTGAATCTATTCCAGCAAAAAAAAATTTGATTTAAGTGGAAAAAGTTGGGTTTTACTGGGTAAAACAACTTTGAATCTTTTTACAAGTTCCAAAGACATGAAAATCAAAGTAAATATCATTTCTCATGGCTATATCCTTTAGAATCACAAAGGGAAAGTGAGTCTCCATGATTTAAAGCAAGAATATGGAGTCTAGGACTTGTATTTTTATTCAAAAGTAAGTTTCTCGCAACTGAGGCGACGGAAAATGTGACATTATATCTTGAGCATAGTATTAGAGAACGCCAAACAGATCTAAAGGATTCTCACTCCTAAATCCTTTTTAAAATCCAAGACTATGTTAAACTGAATCTATTCCAGCAAAAAAAAATTTGATTTAAGTGGAAAAAGTTGGGTTTTACTGGGTAAAACAACTTTGAATCTTTTTACAAGTTCCAAAGACATGAAAATCAAAGTAAATATCATTTCTCATGGCTATATCCACTGTTAAAAAAATCCATCTTAATTTTAAGAACATGTGTTTGGAAGCAATTTACAAAGAAAATTTTACATTAAAATTAAGAACAAATACTTTCTGAAAATAAAGAACATGTTATGAAAAGTCAAAAAGTTATTTTTCTTGCAAGAAAACGCGAAAATCTACAATATTTAGATTTTCCTACGGACTGGATCTTTCCTTCCGGTTTGCAAGTTACAGTTCTATTCCAATTAAGTTCTTGCTTGTGCTTCACCGATTGGCTGGAATCGAACCTCGGACCTTTGGGTTGGAATTCCAACGCCTTAGACCACGGGGCCACCGGGACTTGCCTGCTCAGAGAGCGGTCGGCTCCGACCTCTTGCGCCGCTACCCAAAGGGACATTCCCAGGATGACAAGCTGTTTAGTGCGCAAGGAGCACGTTTATCATTTAACTTTAGGCACTCAACAATATATATATCGCTATATACAGCCGGGTAAAATTCGATATTAATTCCTGCAGTAAAACTTTAACACGAAAATTCCATGTCCCAATTTCAAAACTTGGATGAATTTTTAAGAAGTACTTTGAATTTTCCGAACTGTTTCTTAAATGTACAAGACAATCGTAAGTCTAATAATGCTGTTATGAAATTTACATAAAATTTACTTAATTTTAAGAACTTACTTGTTATATTTTAAATCCTAATTTGATATTTCAAAAATGTTCTTAATTTCTATAAACTTTTATAAAATTTCATAACTTGTGAATATGTTCTTAAAAATAAGAGAAAATCTTTCCTTATTTTTAAGAACTTTTTTAACAGTGTCCTTTAGAATCACAAAGGGAAAGTGAGTCTCCATGATTTAAAGCAAGAATATGGAGTCTTGGACTTGTACTTTTCTTCAAAACTAACTTTTTCCGAAGTTGTATCGATAATACTGGACATTGGTTCTTTAGCATGGTGCTGACTGACCGCCAACACTTTTATGATATTCTCACTCCTAAATCCTTTTCAATATCCAAGACTATGTTAAACTGAATCTATTCCAGCAAAAAAATTTGATTTAAGTGGAAAAAGTTGGGTTTTACTGGGTAAAACAACTTGAATCTTTTTTTCAAAAAGAAATTTCACCAATTCCATGCGCGCCCAGGAGGCTTGGTGATACGCTCGTTAGAATTTTTAATGGAAAATCCTATCCCCCCCTAGAGGGAGGCCTATTCAAACCAATATACCAGATCTAAGTATCCTGAAGAAGGGTGTCTCTCAGGAACTCAAGATGGTAAGCTAGCATTTCTTGTTTGATATGCTCAGGAAAGAAAATACTTTGCACATCAAATGCATTGCTAAGAGTGGTGAACAAGTCACATTCTGGCATTTTAGCTAGTTGTTTAGCAAGGGGTAGGCAGAAAGTCTTTGCATGGGTCATTAGTGGTACAATATTTGAGGTACCATAGAAACATTGAGTTTCGCAATCACCTAGATAAGTCTTCATCAGCTGTTTAATTCTCTGGATGAATTTCCATGATGACATAGCAAAATAAACTTTAATATTCTTTTTTTCAACACAGACATTATTCGTAGTTGAATAAGCTTTGATGCTAACTAGTACATCACCAAGCTCAACTGGTTTTGTCGTTTTGGATTCAAAATTTTCAAGAACCATGTTATATGTCTCTTCAGAAACAAGGTCCTTGAACTCAGTGATGGTAAGTCCAATGCACTTGTTTGTGGTCTCTGACACCAATGACACACATGGTGTAAAGGTATTAAGATCTACACCAATTTTAAAATATTTCAGCCCATTTTTGATGATGGGGAAATTCTTGGCATAGACCTCTCTGGGGAGTACAAGAGAGTCTGGCCTGGCCTGACTACTACTTGAAGATTCAGTCAACCCCTTCGAATAAAACAAATCAGGTACAGTTGTTTGCACAGGAAACAAGAGACGGCGCTTTGCAGCAGGCTCGTCGAAATTGTCACTAGCAGGGCGCTTGGCTTCCATGGCTTACGAAGTGAACAGGACTGTCACACACGCTGGAATGATAATCTGTCCGGTTGTGCCACTGAATTTATACGCGTCAAACAGCGACACGAACGCTGCCTATAGTTAGTTTAGTGTACTAAAATATCATGACGAAATAATTTAGTGCTATGCGCACCGCGCCCCCGTGCCCCGAGTCACCCCGCCCCGCGCCGCCCCGCGCCCCGCCCCGAGTCACCCCAGCCCGGAGTCACCCCGACACGTCGTGGACCCCAACCTAAGTGAAGGGGCTTAACCCAACCTAAGTGAAAGGCACTAACCTAAGTCGTTATCTTGGCTTAAGAGGCCCTCGGTACACGAAGTGTCCAGAGATGTCAGGATGGCCGAGTGGTCCAAGGCAGCAGACTTAAGATCAGCGAATCGCGGGTTCGAATCCCGCTCCTGACATTTTTTTTTACAGCATTTCCATGCGCGCCCAGGAGGCATGCTGTTACGCTCGTTAGAATTTTTAACGGAAAATCCTATCCCCCCTAGTGGAGGCCTATACGAAACCGAAATCAAACTTTGGCATGTTTATTTTTTGAAACGTAATTTTTTTGTAACAAATTTTTTTGTAACAACATTTTTTGTAACAACATTTTTTTGTAACGTAATTTTTTTGTAACGTAAATTTTTTTGTAAAATTTTTTGTAACGAAATTTTTTTGTAACAAAATTTTTTTGTAACCAAATTTTCCATGGTAAACTTTTTATTAACTTTAATTTTTTTGTAAACTTTTTTAATCTTTTAAATTTTTTTGTTAAGTTTTTTAAATCTTTTTAATTTTTTGTTAACTTTTTCTTTCACAACATGTTTGTGTTTTTCTTTGATCAATAACACATGCGCGTTTTTTTCCAAACATACGTTTGAAAAGGGTGCGTACTACTTCATCATTTTTCAGTGGATTAGAAGTGAAGAGTTTATGTACAAAGGAGTGGAGGGTGTAGCCGTGCGCTCTATGAATCAAATAGAGGAGACAATATTCACCACACACTTTAGAGTCAATGGCTTGCAGACTTGTATGATTGTAAGTCCATTTTTTACAGAGTCTCTTTAGAAAATTTTTGTGGTGAGAGACAATCGGGGGCATGCCATAGGAGTCCCAGTATTCACCCACGCCGTGCTTATCAATGAAGAAAGCTACCCAATGCGTACCGGGTTTTGAAATGGGGTCTGTATTGCATATGAGCAGAGCGGGACACTTGTGCAGTCTGCGGGGGAGGGTATCCGCAGCAAACACGCCCTCAAACAAGGGGGCGACATGTCTGTCACGCCTCATGAGTGCATCTAGCGTGAAGCCGTCCATTATACACTGTAGTCAACGATAACGTTCCTATCCTTATCGATTTCAATAAGATTCTGAAACTCGGCGTACACGACGCAATTTATAGGTTGTGGGAGAGGAGCTGCAAATCGAAGATCGAGACGCATTGTGCCTTGCCTCTGCAGATTCCAGTGAGGCTCACTGGCCGACAAGTCCGGAGAGAGGTCGAACACAAACAGTGTGTTCCCTTTTGGGTAATCACTCCAACTAATCCCGTTGCCCTCGTCCTTCCAGTGTATACCCGTGCCACTAAAGAGAGTGTTGTAACACTCCATGTACAGATCTTTAGAAAAGTCTGGGGTCAGTGGGTGTGATGGAACAGCCTGACCATCGACATGTAGTTGCAGGTAGTTCAGATTAAAGTGTTGGAAATTATAAGGGTTACGGGCGTAATCTCCATTATAAGCGTGATTATCCACAAAACCAATGATAACACGTTGGGGCAATTGATTCATGAATAGATTGTCAATGGTTTTAGAGTGCATGCCCTGGGCTATCGTGACCGTTTTTATGTCTACTCTATTAACAGGATATTTTGCAGGTGATTTTTCTAGAGCTTGGGCATGAGCAAGCAGAACAGAGGGAGAAATGTTCACTCGCCGTACATAGAGTTTAACATCCAAAAATTTAATTTTTTCAGTGCCTTTCGTACTCATGAGAGCAAATGCATCACGAGATCGTGTCAGTTTTACACGAAGAGTGCAATTATTGAGTAGGAGCCGATCCGTATTACAAATATCAAGGTGGAGTGGGCCCATCATTTCAAATTCTCGACTCAGCTTGGTGCGTGAACGGCGCCACGCGAGCCCCAGGTTCTGGTTGCTATCCAAGGAGTCATGGTGTCCGGCCGTGTCCTCATGCCACATGCGCTGCTGGAGATGTGTATCTTTTGCAGCCTTATCATAATTTAGAAATGCCTCAATGTATGCTCGCCATGGGTAAGTCATACTCGACTGAGAAATAACTGTACCGTTAATGCTAGCATCAATCTGGCAAAATTGCGCGTGCAGACCGTAATTCACAAGTGTAGCGTCACTGTTGTCGGCCGCTGTAATATCTGAACCATCGGCATTCACGATTTTTTGTTTAATGTACAGGAGCATGTGCGCGGGATCGAGATAGGCATATCCCACCCCAGGGGCCTCTAGCTCTATGGTGGTCGCCGAATCAAAATTAGCCAACGGACTGAGCACAATCCATTGGCAACTATCTTCCCCAAGCTGTGTGGCATTAGAGAGCCATAGACTCAGCTCTGTAGGGAGAGCTTCAACGGAGGCACTATGCATGAAAGCCATTACGTAAGATAGTCGGGAGTAGAGCTCCTTCTACTGCGAGCTTTCGCGACGGAATGATTTACTGGCGTATGCTTTGGCCTTTTTATAGCTCTACCGGACCCATTCATGGCGGATGCCGCCTTGCGTTTTAGATTCTGAACTGCCTCCCCCGAGTGTCGCTTAGCGCTGTCTGCAAAATTGTCGCCACTGGCTACATCGGCAAGGACGTGGGCGCCGGCCCGGGCCGCTTCCCTCCCCACAGCGGTCGCGCCGCTCTTGAGAAGGGGAAGGACCGTCCGGAAAAGCCCGCCGAGCCATGAACCAATACCATGTCCTTTCTGGTAACTAGAACCCGCATAATATTGCCCGCCGCCTGCCTGTCGCAGGTAAAACTCTGTAATATGATCTTGACGCGTCATGGTACTTGTTTAAAATGAACCAACAAGGTTGACGTTCCAAAGTCGAATGGTACATTACGTCCTGCGTGGTCTTTTATATAGATCTCCAGGGTATCAAATGATTTCGTCCGAAGATCGAAATAAATGGGATGATCGAAGTGCACGACGGTCATGGAGCCGTACTGTGCCTTAGTGTCCACGGGGACCGTGCGGAGCAGCGGTGCGCGAGTATGGCCAATGATCTGTTCTTCCAGAACATCCATGTAAATAAACATTTGCGAGGGAATTCCCAGACTTATATCCACAGGTTTTACACCCAAAATTTCCTCATTAGCAGGGTACGGACCAGCATGGGCGAGCCCCAGTTGAAGGGCAAGGCGAGGTGAAAAATGAACTTTAGTTTTTTCATCTACATCAAATGGCATAAATTTAATACGCTGATCAGGGAGCAGCGTGAAGGGCTGTGTGTCCAGTACATTATTGTTTCCAAAGCTTTTCAGAGCATCTCCTATGCCCACGAGGAAATCTTTTGTTGAACTAAATGAGCCAGGACGTGCTGAGACTGTATCGATATAGGAGTCTGATACAAGAGTAATGTCATTGTCCCCTTGGACTATGTGTGCTATTGTGTTAGGGTAGTGCAACTCAATGAGGGCGGCCTGCCAGTGGCCATGGAGTTCCATGCGCTGAGCCAATTCTGTCTTAAAATGACAGGTTGTATTGTCAGGATAAACCTTAGGACTGGCATTACTTGGGAGAAACATGTAAAAATTCATTTTAGACAAGATCTTTATCGAAGATCCAGGAGCGGCTCTTTTTTGGATAACCTCTCCAGTGGACGAGATGCTGTCGTTTGCCCTTTGTTCCTTTGGACCGCACTATATATGCGATTTTGAACGCCTCGGGCTTGGTGACCTTCTGAAGTTCCATCTCATAAAACGTGCCCTCAATTGGATCCTTATCGAGATCTTCCAGCCGGTACACCGGCACCGTATGAGGAATGACCTGAACGATTTTAAATATCTCCTCGCTCCAGTTCCACGTGTATCCTTTTTCGAAGACTTGTTTTTCTCTACTGATTCGGACATAATCACCCACATTAAACTTTGTTTTCGTACTTGTGTGTTTCATACCGTGATACAGGTTATTATATACCTCCAGAACTCGATCAGGTGTCACGTCTACAGGACGCATTTTGATAGAGCGGTGATAGGTGTGATTGTATGCATCCACAATATTATCAAGCAGTCCATCTACATATCTGTATTGTTCAGTATGAGTGAATCTTTTAAATAATTTTGATTTAATGGTGCGCTGCCACCTCTCCACAATCGAACATTTAATATCAGGATTATGTGTATGAATATAGGTTATGTTATTCTCTTTCAAAAATTTCTGAAATGTTTTGTTGATGTATTCTTTTCCCTTGTCTGAAAACAGGCGTGTAGGTCGCCGATCTGTCGTTTTGAAAATTGTCTGAAACCCCTTAATGATAGAAGGACCAGATTTATCTTTGATGGGGACAGCCCAAGCAAATTTTGAGAAAACATCTATGACACACAAAATATAGCTAAAGCCATCATTATCTTTTTTCAAAGACTGAAAATCAGTCAAATCCGTCTGCCAGCTCTCGTCAATATTATCTGAATAAGTCACATTACCAGGAAAGCGGCGTCTAGCAGGTTTGTGAAGAGTGTAGGCGTCCTCACCCTGTAGATACTTTGTAATTTTTTCTTTTTTTTCACCCGTAGCATCCCAGAGTTTCCAAGCCGTTCCGTAAGACGCAGGGTCAGCGGGCTCGTGATACACATCCCCAAGATTGCCAGGCATGTTTAGGTTTTGTCAGACGTTTGATTTTAGTTACGCGATTTCTCACGCGACGGATCGGAACCACAGTCCCACCACCGTCCCTGGTTTCGCGCTTGAATAATAGCGACTCTACGTTTCTCGTTAGGAATAAGTTCCAACGGAATGTTGAGTGTAGACAGTGTTTTAATGAAGTTTGAAACGCCCACAGGCTCAAAATTTTTGCGTGAACGAGTGAGATCTGAAATTAGATCAATGATATTGGAATTTGTTACAGGTGTACCTTCCAGAGATACAAGGCCTGATGAGTCCCACGTGACTCGTGAGCCAGTCGTACTCAAATAATCGTAAATTCTCAGTGCAGCCGCTTTATATGTCTTTGGCATGGTGGCAGCGAGCTGATGACGAATTAGAGCAGTGTCCCCGGTATCATCGAGAGAAAAATCTTCCACAGAAATACGTACGGGCTTCTTTCGCTCATTATTAAAGTGTAGGTAACGCTGCAGCGCCTCATTGTACAATTTCCATTTAAGTGAATCATCAGCGTATTTTTTACGCATAATGAGTTCCATTTCATTGTCAAGGGCACTGAGCTGTGTCTCAGAGGCGGGTGGGGTGGGATCATTTAGTTTGGCCACACTTTCGTGTGGCACAAGAATCATTTTTTTAACGTGATTCATTGGAGTAGGGAAGGAAGCACAGAAGCTATTGTGCTCAGCAGTAGTGGTAGAAATGCCCCTCCTTTTTGTAGCCGTTCTTTTTTCTTAGTCCACCCTTCGCCTCTTTGTGCAAGTTCTCTGATTTTATGCCGATGTCGTTTAAGTTTGGCTTTGTTACTATCACTCAGTGGAATATTACCACGCAGCAAATTGTCACAAATCTCACAGATAGCAAATACAAGAGCTTTATCGGAATTCTCAAGAATAGCTTTACGAAGTTTAGGCTTAGCTGACTGAAGAACCTGCAGCACAGCTTTGTGCGTCTTTGCAGCAGGAGCCATCGTCATCAAATGATTCAGAGTACGGTCATCATCTCCCTTTTATACTTTGCTCGTGGGATGTAAACCACCGCGGATTCATCAGGAAAAATAAGAGTGCGAGTACGCAAGTGGTCGAGCTGTTGGGGTTTAAAATCAAACAAGATGTACGTATACCCTGCCCGCGTAGCGTCCTCATAGGCCTCGAGAAGTGCCCGAAAATGCTGAGGATCGACCTGCATACAAAAGGTCCTAATCTGTGCCACGTCCCTACTTGTTTTAAAGAGCACAATATAGTGAGCATTGAGACTTATTTGGCGAAGGCCATCAGGGAACAGACATTGACTTAAGAAAAATACACTGAGATTTCTGTGATGTGAACCCTTTATAAAAAATTTCAGGATTTCTTTGTGGTGAGACTTAATCTCGTGCATCATATCATCAAAAACAATGAGTTTAGGACCCTGCCCAGCTGGGTGGTCCTCAAGCAGAGGAAGTTCTTCCCTAAATTCAACCCTGTGATTAGCTTTTAGGGAATCGTACAGAGGCTGCCACTCAGAATAATAGAATATAATGTGTCCAAATGTAGTGTTGAACATCTCATCTCTCTTTTCAATAAGACGATTCATAAAGAAAGTTTTGCCACTTCCTGTGCCACCTACCACGAGGGCAGTGCATGGATGCTGGAACCTGAGATCCATCTTTATGACTGATAGTCGACCTCTATGTCTCTGGGTTTTTATAGTAATGGGGCCTAACCAGCGTCTCCCCTGCGCCGGTGGGGCCAGCCTGCATCTCCCCAGCGCATTGCCTACCTCTTAGGCGTCAGCCAGCAAATCCATGGCCTCGAGGAGGTCCTGATCTTCCTCCTCAGCCATGTCCCAGGCATTGAAGCCATGTGGCACAGTGTTTTGCTACGTCTACTCTCCTCCTCTTAATATTGACAGGCTTCCAGTTTTTATGAGAAGCGCGAGTGACAATCTGCCATGTAGGAAGGCGAGCGATCTGATGGGGGATGGGTACCGTGATTTTATCACGGCTTCCCATCACCATCGCTTTTAAATTGTCAAAAGTGACTAGTTCGTCACATGAGGCATTGATTGAGATACCACGAACTTTAATACAGACTTTTATGTTTGACAGGTCACCTCCGACCGCCACCTTGAAAGCATAGTTCTTCGGGCCTCCCGCCACAAACTCTGTAATGAAGGACCCTGGGCCATGGTCCTCCTCGACCTGGTCAGTTAGGTCACCCAGGTGGGTGCCTGTAGGAATGTCTGGTTCACCCGGGCGACTGATGTAAGCAACTGAGTCAGTGTCACAGTATAGGGCACGCTCATTGACCTGATCGAGGTAATGATAGAGCTGAAGGCGACCTAGACAGGTCGTAAAGGCTGCCAAGATAAGAGAAGAAGTGGGTAGGCTCTCCTCAGTGTCAGAAATTGGCTCCCACTTCACTTGTATACACTCATCACTTAGAGGAAGAAGCCCTGTGATAGTGATTTTCGGGTCTGCCATCATGGAAATGAGTTTTTCATTTTGAAAGATAAGTTCAGTTTTAGGGCGGAGTGTTTTTTCACCAAATTTCCCCCAGAATGCATTACACATGAGTTTACTGAGTGTGCGTAGGGCAGGGTTTTTTTCCATCTTAGATGGATCCAGGTCAACACCGTCGTGTTTAAGAGTATCTTTTATAAACTGAGCTTTCAGCTCATCTGTGGTGCAGTCAGCTGGCCACCCACTGGCTTGCATTTTCAGTGCCATGAAGCACCTGATGTAACCTGATAGGAGACCATCCTCCTGTGTTAGAGGGTTGTACTGCTTGGTGCCAGGATACTGATAAACTTCATGGACACTCATGATCACATAACCCTTCTGGACAGCGAGTTTAAGTTCAGGTACACACCATGTGTCCGTGAACTTGCGATCCTCGGGGGTGTGCCTACATATTTCACTGCAGCCTTGCTCAGCACATGTTCTGCACAGAGGGAACATGAGACGCCCCTGAGTTTTAAGTGGCAAAATAGGAATGTAAAGTTCACGAGGGGGTAGAACGGTGCATTTGATTACTCCGTTCCACTGATCAAATGGGGGCATATTAGGATCACCCTCCAAGAAAATTTGAGGATGTCCATATGGGAATTCCCCTCTCAGATTTGCATTAGGGTATTCGGAGATTACATCCACCATTTTAATTTTCTCCCCCTTGTCCAGATCGGCCTTATGGTACCACTTGAGAGCACTTGTGCGACCCCCACACAGAGCATCACGAAGGTGAAGAGGAGTAACACGAACAGTGGGGTGTTGCTCAAAAAATGCCTTGGTGGCGGGATCGCTTGTGAGCTCACGTTTGAAATCACATTCCCACTTTTCTATGACTTCAAAGCCGTTTTCACGGAACATCTCGGTGATCTTCTGAGTGTTCACATAACGGTTCTCTGAGTCACCCTCTGTAGCAGGGAAGTGAGTGGGGCATTGATGCCAATAGCATCCATGAAATTGATAGATACGTTTTATAGTGTGTCCATCATCATGTTGGAACTCAACATAGCCGTCTACATGGCGCCCCATTACAGACACTTCACGGTCAGTGTAAATGGTCTTTATGACCTGGCCGATTTTATGTGCCTCAAAATCTAGCCACTGAAGAGCGATATGGCTTTGCTTGACACGCCCGTGGTAACCGCCTGGAGGGACTATTCCAATCGTATCCTTCTGGAGGAAGTTACGACGGAAGGCCGACATGCAAGCACTACTAAGCGTGATACAATTGAACATGGGATCATACCCTGCTACCTCCTGATATATTTTGCGGAAGGCAGTGCAAGCTTCCCGTAGGATTGTCACATCAGATATACAATATTCAACAAATTCTTTTCTGAAGTTAAATACATAATTATTATTTACTTGCTCGTCATGCCACGCGTGAAATTCGGCTGCTGCGCGCGATTTCATTGTGGAGATGCAATACAAATCTTTAGGGAGGAGAGGGCCTTCATAATTGTAATATTCAGGTTTATTGGCCAAAAATGGCCAATAACCTTTTTTTTAGCTCAGTGAGTCCGAATGCCTTGGGCATAGCACTCAGAGCCATGGGCATGAAACTCAGGGAATCTATGAATTTCCAATTGCCAACTTTCATACATATAATTTTAGCTCCGGCGAGCGTAAGTTCAGGCTTCAACTTACGAGCGATAATCTCTTGGAGGGCAAAAATGGAATCAAATGCTTTTGAATTATGAGCGACTGCCAGGATTTCAGTCTTTGCACCAAAAGATTGCAAGTAGTCAAAGAATTGACCCATGACACTAACATTAGGGTCATCTAGATTATGGAACACATGTTGCCTCGTTTTTCATACATTGCAGAAGAAATCATTCTGCTTAACTCCAATGCATTGATCACACACAGCCTGACAGACTAGGAGGTTAGGCTTGTGTTCATAGGTCTCTTCTTTACCCGGCACAGGCGTATCCTGAGTCGTCTCTATATCCCAGTACAATGTAATATAGGACCATTTTTCTTTTTTCTCCCTCTCAGACCAAGGCTGCATATAACATAAATGATTCTCTTTTACATTATGTTTACAATATTTGCAATAAACAAAATTACAGATGTGGGGCTGTCCGTTCGTCGTGGAGTAACTCTTTTTACATGTCATGCAGAACTTCTCACAGAAGTCTCACACTTGGTGAGGTTAGAACGAGGGAGTTTTACCATTTTATGAGTGCGCATACACTCGTCACCGGCAAACTGGTGCCTACAGTCAGGACACCTGACAAGAGGTATATTAGGTGCATCGTGTGCAGCTTCCCCGAGACAGCGCCAACAAGAGCCTTCGCATCTATGATGCTCTATATGATTGAAAAAGGCAACACACTTTTTGCATTCATAATTGAACTCAAATGCAGTGCTAGGGTGTATAATAGCATGGAAATGCTGTTTATAGAGCAGCAAGTACACGTTTTTTCTCCCAGCAGAGTGAGGGCCTTTAAACATACACTCCTTACCTTTCTTATCTGTAAAGACACGAAGTCTATGTTCAGGCAAAGAGTCTTGGAGTTTTTGTATTTCATCAATGCCACAAGGCAGAGTGGGATCAATCTGTGCGTCATCACACAATTTTTGAGCAGCTTTTTTCTGAGCCCGCTCATTATTTTTGAATCTAAAAAAGGTTAGTTTGTTCATTGAATAATAACCCATAGCCACAGCAACGCTACGTGTCAGGCACATATTATCGTTATTATCAGGAGAGTATATGGCTTTGCGATTAATCATTCTCTGGAGCCACTGATCCATTGATTCGTTAGGGACAACATTTGTACGGCGGCCTCCAGCTTCTGGAGTCTTCACATGAATGTAACTGATTTTGAGACGACCATCAGCCATGAAAGACTGGTTCGAATTCAAAACTCGAGTAAGCTTATCGAGAACAATCCTACCATTGATCTGACTTGTTTTACGCAAGCTGAACCACACGGCATTGTCAGCATTTTCTGAACTCTCTATTTCGAGTATTACACGATCGTCATCTTTGGCGTGAACAGCGTCACGTTGACGCGCAAGCACAGTATCAAACATCTCCTCCATGAGCTGGTCTGAGGGGAGGGACTCGCCAAGACCTTTGATCTGCACTACCTCCTCGCGAAAGGTAGTCTTGAATCGTTTAAGATGACGCTCGCGAGATTGGAGCACCTCAAGTGTCGGTTGCTCAGCTTCCCCCACCTCTTCCAGTGGCCTTTTGTCACCAGGTTGAGGAGAGGGGGGACGAGAGGGGCCAGGCTGAGGCGAGGGAGGGCCAGACTGAACAGGTGGTGCGGCGGGGTGGTTTGGTGGATCCGGGGATCCCTGCCCGACCATAGCCAACGCCATCCGGAACGTAAGCAGAGCTTGTGGGTCTGCACCTTCCTGCACACGCTGGTAGGCCAGGAACCCAACAAGCAAAAAAGGCACTATGCGAGGATCAGCCCTGTCATTGGGTGATGCGTTCATCAGTGCTAGAAGCATCTGAGTGTACGCTTCAGATAGATACTGATCATTGTAAAATGATCCACCCTCCCACTCAGCAAGAATTTCTCCTACTAGAGAAGACATGTTAACAAGCAGGCCCGCCCTTCCGCCAAACGTCGTTGCCAGCTCCGCTTTGCTACGCAGGCAACTCCGTTCGGCAGGGGGCGTGCCTGCTTGGCCTGCCGGCGGCGTTCGGTCGGGCCTTCGGCCCGACCCCTAAGTCACACAGAACGTCCTCTTAGCATGTAAATGATCGGGCCTGCGGCCCGTAAAGGCATTCTCTTCGGAAAGAGGCAGTTTGTAACGGTGAACCACCGAAACTACAGCCCTCCCTTCTGCTTTGAAAACGTGCCGATAGTGACTAAACGGTCAGTTATTCGGCAAAAAAGGGGAGTCGGAAATCTCGAAAAATGTCGAAATACGTGAGTTCGGCCTCAGATGGAACGGTCGCGGTCGAACTCGGACTTTATTTGGCAGCAGTTGGCAACACTGAATTACGCTCGTCGAACCAATTTTAATGGAATAGGCGTCGAGGGGTGTCGAAAATTTCAAAAGTTGTCGAGATATGTCAAAAATTGTCGAAATATGTAGAAATTCGTAAAAAATGTCGCAAAATCTCGAAATATCTCAAAAATGTTGAGATCTATCGAAAAATATGGATAATGTCGAAAAACATCGAAAAATGAGGGATAATGTCGAAAAATGTCGAAGAATATCAAAAATTGTCAAAAATGTTTACAAATATCGAAATATGTCGGAATATGTCAAAAATGTCGCAAAATATCAAAAAACATCGAAAATTATCAAAAATGTCAAAAAATATCAAAAATTATCGAAAATGATCGAAAAATATCGAAAATTATCGAAAATGTCGAAAAATATCGAAAATGTCGAATTATATCAAAAAATATCGAAAAACAACGAAAAATGTCGAAAATATCGGAAAATATCGAGAAATGTCGAAAATAATCGAAATGTTTGAGTTTTGACGATTGGCAACACTGGAAATTGAAAAACGGTTGGCACCACTGAATTGCGCTCGAAAAGACGGTTCTAGAGAGGTGCGGGTCGATGGGGTTCGTAAAAGTTAAAAAGTGGGTCAATTTTGGGTGCTTTTTACAGTGTAGTCGCGAGTTGGGTCCGTTTTATCGAAAAACGGTGGGCGCCATCGAACTGGACGCGAAAAGACGCTTCCGGGAAGGTGCAGCTCGATGGAGTTCAGAAAAGTTGAAAACTGGACCAATTACGGGTGCTTTTTACAGTGTAGTCGCGAGCTGGGTCCATTTTTTCGTAAAACGGTGTGCACCATTGAACTAGACGCGAAAAGACGCTTCCGGAGAGGTACGGGTCGACGGGGTTGGAAAAAGTTGAATTATTTTTTTTTAATTCCGTGAAAACTTTTATAATTTTTTTCAGTGCCTTAATGAGGGTTGGCAGGATTTGCCGTAGGCGTTTCGTTGTCTAGGAGTAAAACTGTAGACACCCTGAAAATTTCAAGTCTCTAGCTCATCTCCTTCTAGTGGAACAGACAGACAGACACACAGACAGACAGACACGAGGTCGTTTGCATAAGCCCGCTTTTATGCTTTTTCAAAGCAGAAGGGCGGGCTAAAAACGGTGGGCGCCATTGAACTGGACGCGAAAAGACGCTTCCGGGGAGGTACGGGTCGACGGGGTTGAGAAAAGTTGAAAACTGGACCAATTACGGGTGCTTTTTACAGTGTAGTCCCGAGCTGGGTCCATTTTTTCGTAAAAGGGTGTGCACCATTGAACTAGACGCGAAAAGACGCTTCCGGAGAGGTACGGGTCGACGGGGTTGGAAAAAGTTAAAAAATTTTTTTTTGTTTATTCCGTGAAAACTTTAATAATTTTTTTCAGTGCCTTAATGAGGGTTGGCAGGATTTGCACCAGGCGTTTCGGTGTCCAGGAGTGACCCTTAAGATACCCTAAAAATTTCAACTCTCTAGCTCAACTCCTTCGAGTGGAACAGACAGACAGACAGACAGACAGACAGACAAACAGACAGACAGACAGACACCAGATCGATTGCATAAGCCCGCTCTGAAGCTTTTTCAAAGCAGAAGGGCGGGCTAAAAACTGCTCACTTAGAGCAAAAAACAAGGGCTAGTCTTTAAAAGACTCACGGTTTAACAACAGGTGTAAATAACACAAAGCTCAAAGTAAGAAACAAAGATGAACCTGAAAAGAAAAGTACAAGGCAACACTAAACTCCGAAGAGTGACGACGACTACGTTTGGAACGTGAGACGCGTGTGATGCCCTCATCGGGGCAGCCGTCGGTTTTATACCGGCCGGCGGAGCGACCGCAGCGCCACCAGCGCCACCTAGAGGCGAGCTCTGCAACTACGGTTTAGCACTAGGCTTATGGAAGTGCGCAGCGGGCGCGCGCCTTGCATGTCGCGACTTGCTTATGATTACCTTCTCTGTGATTGGTTATAATAAGGTGCTCTGTGATTGGTCGAATATGATCGTGTCCTCTACACTCTCGCTGATGTTTCTCACTTCTCGCGCGGCAGGCGGGCGCTCCCTCCCGGTGCGCGGACGGGCGCTTCCCCGGGCGGCGCGGTCCCGGTGCGCGGGGAGGAGGGCTGCCCTCCTCGTCGGCCACCCTGGCGGATCCAGGACCAACCTCCCCTCCGGGCGGGAGACCTGTCTTTTAACACGTCCTGACCTGTCTAGCTGATCCATCGATAGATGGATGGGGGACAGCGGTGTAGATAGATGGATGGGGACAGCGGTGTAGATAGATGGATGAAACTATGGGTAACAAAGATGGCGGACTGATACTATGAGTAACACTTACTACTCCTCTCTCTTAGCATGGACTTGTCTTTTTTGTGAATGCTTTACTCGCATAATCTTAATACAAAAAGCTGTTTGTTCTTTTTTGTTTGTTTTTTGTTAGTCACACGTCTCACCTGACCTGAAAATGTCCCATAACCTTTCTAATTTTGACATAAAATGAAGCACTTAGATGTGTTTATACTGATCTGCACAATATGAGTTCTATTTGCTTTGACTGCAGTATTTGCCCGTTGATTTCTTCCGCCTTTTGGCTCTGTGCGTTATTACATGTGTTTGCCATTGCAATTGTTTCTTTTTTGAGCACTAGTGTGAAGACTTAAAATAATTGTTTGTTCTCATGTATCACTACAACTGAAATGTTTTGTGTTCTAGGTTCTATATCAGAGAAGGTGGTCAGTTAATTCTTCAGCTGCAAGTTGTGGGATTTCATGATGAGGCAGGTGTAACTTACTGGGTGAGATTATAATTATTTATAATACATTGATACTATCACTTGCTTAACATTCGCTCTTCCCATTTTCCAGGAGATTGTGGAGTAATGGTCGAAAAATCTGCCCTAAAGGAAACTCGTGCCTGTGCTGCCATGGGTTTGTGAGCGATTTAGTCCTGCATGTGCTATTATCTGGTGAGTCAATAATATCCTTTCAGAGAGTTTTCCCTTGTGGTTTTGTGTTTTTCTACTTTTTGTCTGTGTGAATTGTTCCATCAATCTCATGAGTTCACAACTGTTTTACGACTTTCTTGTGCTCTGATTTCAGTGTGAGGGTGTACTCATTCATCTGCTGGGTTTGAAGCTATAACCACCTCAAACTAAGAGTGAAATTGTATGATATTTTTAAGTTTTTTGATGCAGTAACAGTAAATAAAGGTTTGTGCAAAGAATGTGGTATTGATTGCCGTATAGTCCTATAGACGTATAGTCTCGAAACCTTACATTTATTGGACATTCACTTGCACTTCGACTGTTCTGTAAGTTCGACCCAAATCCTGGAGACATTCTGTATTGGAGAGAGTCAACGAGGGAAGGTGTCATGGACAAAGACATCGAAAGTAAGAGTACTCATTTCAATATAATTAAAGCTTCTTGCAAGAAGGAAAACAATCAAAAGAAATAATGTGCCATCAAAGCTGATTAAATGGCTGCTATATAAACTTACAAAAAATTAAATGTTATCAACATTTGTCACAAAATCACATCACATTTTTGACTGCATATTTTATCAGTGATAACACGACTAAATATAAATTCATTTTCAGAGAAAAAAAATCTGCTGAATTGTATTGAGTTTTCAAAAAATTCATTTTAAAGAGGTATTTAGTACTAGAATCCATGACAATGAATAGAAGAATTTAAAATACAGACTTAAGTTCATGGTAAAAAATGGAAAGATTAAAAAAGATTTTGTGACACAATATGACAATAAGTTTCACTCTGGAACTGAACTTGAAATTCATAAGTCAATTCAACATAAATTACTTTCTATTAAATCAAATAGAGGAGTTCTGCTCCCATTCAGGGAACTAATTCATTTAATGTAAAATAAAATTCTTATTTTTAAAAGTAAAATGACAAAAAGCGTCAAAATTTGAAATTTAAAAAAAATATATAAATAAATATTTCATTGGCTATTTTAAAGTTGATGCTATGCCTCTGAGTGCTGCCATAAATTTTGTAACCGAAGCATTATTTGATTTACTTATGTTGTAAATGGTTTCAATGAAGCTGTTCATGGTCCTAATGAAAGGGTGACAACTTAGATTGAAGCAGAAGTGGGACTTAATAAGGAGATCAAAGCCGTTCAATAGAAGATCTTCGGTGGTTTTTGCTGATCCCACATAGAAGGCTTTGTAGCGAGGGGTACCTCACTTCGTCCAATCAGTGTACGGGGCTAAAAATAATCATTTTCCAGTCACTTTCCAATTACTCCAATCACTTTCCAATCACTTTCCAATCACTTTCCAATCACTTCAATCATTCCCAATCAATCCAGTCATCTCCAGTCAATTCAGTAATCTCCAGTCAATCCAGTCATCTCAAGTCATTTTCAGTCGCTCTCCCGTCACTCAAATCGTTTCCAATCGTACCCCAGTCATTGTCCAATAATTTCCAATCATTGTCCAATCATTTCCAATCATTTCCAATCATCCTCCAGTCATAACCCGATCGCTTCAATTCTCACAACCCAGACAAATATTCCCACATGCCCCACATGATTGTTGTGAGTGTTGTTTCCTGTGGGATAATTTGAAATTCCACATAATTTTTTTTTAAACAAGAATTTCCCACAGGGGTTTAAAGATCCCTCATGAAATTATGTCCCACAGGTGGCACTTAGACCATTTTTGGATTATCTGTATTTTAGATCTTTGTCGCCCCTCCAACGTGTTTCTATTATCAGGCGCCGTAGCGTAGATGGCAAAGAGGCGAGGTAGTACTCAGAAAGTTACAGGTCCGAATCCTGACACTTTTTGACATTTTTTCTAAACCAAATTACCCGCGAAACTTTCTGTACGGGTACCTAAACAGTTTTAGAACGTTTTAAAGCGTATTTCAATAATTTTTGACACTAGAAAAATTCACTTTTTCTCTGTGGGACTTGGATCCTGCGTGGGAAAAAGTCTTCCTGTGGGAACATTGTCCCACGACAAAAACCTACAGGAACCTGCGGGAAGTGGCTTCCTGTGGGATGCTATGAGGGAATTTTAGTCTGGGAACGAATATCTTTTAGTCATTTAAAATGATTCAATCACGTACACCAGTTTTCGTGACTTACTTGCGCGTTCGCGGAGCTTTACGCTACTCACATGCTTTTCATCTTGACGATGATGATATCAGGCCACTGCCGGATAGAGTGGCACTCGCGGCCTAACGCATCTTTAGACCTTCATCTTTAACTTCCTTTTAGCCGAGGGGCCCACAATTCCGAAAAATTTTGTACACCTGATTTCCGGATTTCAAAGATTTCACATGATTGCAGGTGATTTCAACGGATTTCAAAGATTTCAAGTGAATTCACTGATTTCGCGAGATTTCACATGATTTCAAGTGATTTCCATTGATTTCACATGATTTCCATTGATTTCAGTTAAATGTCTACCGAATTCATAAGATTTCCATTGATTTCGTGAGATTTCCAACGAATTCAAGTATTTTTGGGACGACCTCAGAAAATACACGCACAGCTGATCCAAATTATTCTCTCAATTACATGATTAAATAGGATTTTTACTAAATTATTGTGAATTATTTCGATTTATTGCAAATTATTGGAAATTAACTCGCAACTGCGCAAAATAGTCACAATTATTTCAATTATTTTTTAAAACTTTTCAGAAACAAATTTTGCTCTGCAATTGAAAGGGTGGCGTGAAAACATGGAAAATTTTTGCGGCAGTAAACCTCCCGAAGGAGGTTGCGGTTCCCGCCAGGCACAGGGCTTTTACCCCCTGTGGCAGCCAACTGCTTCGGTGTTCCATGGGAACCGGCGCTTTGCTGACTGCGATCCTATCGCGCAATTCGACAGATTTGATCCCCGTACCACCATTGGCCTACCCCTAAAGGTACGAGCGGTGTCAAGAGCGTTAGACTTCCTGATCCCAGTTTCAGAGGCCTTACCTCAGAGGGGTACGCGGGATTCGAACCCACAACCCCGAGTGCCGACACGTAGCCAGAACAGGAAGCGACCCAACGCCCGCAGAGCCACCGAGCCAACGGCGGTGAGACGTGTTTAATTTCTACTTGGCCTGCCCTGGAGCAGCTGCCAAAGGAAATGCCAAGCGCGAAAAACACTTTCCCGAGTGGGAGTCGAACTTCGGACCACTCGGTTCGGTGTTGCGCGCTCTACCAACTGAGCCACGACGCCCCGATGACTGTACACACAGTGCGACGGGTTCGAGCCGTATTTGCCGCGTATCCTGCAGCCTCCAGCCAGGAGGACAGGGCAAATACAACTCGAACTGAGCCACGACGCCACGATGACTGAACCGTGCGACGGGTTCGAGTTGTATTTGCCCTGTCCTCCTGGCTGGAGGCTGCAGGATACGCGGCAAATACGGCTCGAACCCGTCGCACTGTGTGTACAGTCATCGGGGCGTCGTGGCTCAGTTGGTAGAGCGCGCAACACCGAACCGAGTGGTCCGAAGTTCGACTCCCACTCGGGAAAGTGTTTTTCGCGCTTGGCATTTCCTTTGGCAGCTGCTCCAGGGCAGGCCAAGTAGAAATTAAACACGTCTCACCGCCGTTGGCTCGGTGGCTCTGCGGGCGTTGGATCGCTTCCTGTTCTGGCTACGTGTCGGCACTCGGGGTTGTGGGTTCGAATCCCGCGTACCCCTCTGAGGTAAGGCCTCTGAAACTGGGATCAGGAAGTCTAACGCTCTTGACACCGCTCGTACCTCTAGGGGTAGGCCAATGGTGGTACGGGGATCAAATCTGTCGAATTGCGCGATAGGATCGCAGTCAGCAAAGCACCGGTTCCCATGGAACACCGAAGCAGTTGGCTGCCACAGGGGGTAAAAGCCCTGTGCCTGGCGGGAACCGCAACCTCCTTCGGGAGGTTTACTGCCGCAAAAATTTTCCATGTTTTCACGCCACCCTTTCAATTGCAGAGCAAAATTTGTTTCTGAAAAGTTTTAAAAAATAATTGAAATAATTGTAACTATTTTGCGCAGTTGCGAGTTAATTTCCAATAATTTGCAATAAATCGAAATAATTCACAATAATTTAGTAAAAATCCTATTTAATCATGTAATTGAGAGAATAATTTGGATCAGCTGTGCGTGTATTTTCTGGTGAATCCCCGTGTTTTTTGCACGATTTTGAGAATTTAACTTCAACTGTGTAGTAACAAGGAGGTATTTTAAAGAATCTTAGTCGTCTAGCACTTTCACTATGTTTTATTGCTCCAGTTAATAAAATAATATTCCCTCATAAACCAGATTTGTGGAAGTGGATTTGCGTAGGACTATTATTTATACCTCCAATGGCAAAAATTTAAACAAAAAGAAATTGTTTATATATTGAGTACTTTTATTGAAATGGCACTAAGCTTTAAGAATAAATAGGAATCTCAATCTGTTATGAAAGTATCTAAAAATCTTAAAATATCTCGAATTTGCCGAACAGCTGTTAGTGCACATCGCCCCCCTCCTCTCCCCTCACCGATTTGAGTTTGAGTGAGTTTCCCGAGACGCTTTTTAAATGTGATTTCATGTGAATTCAATGTGATTTCATGTGAATTCAATGTGATTTCATGTGAATTCAATGTGATTTCGTGTGAATTCGAAGTGATTTCAACAGATTTCAAGTGATTTCAACGGAATTCGTGTGAATTCAAGATAATTCAACTGATTTCAAAGATTTCACTGATTTCAATGAGATTTCAATATGATTTCAAAAGATTTCGGTGGCCTTGTACACCTGAATTCCAGAGTTGTGGGCCCCTCGCTTTTAGCTTAATACTTCATGGTGCTCCAAATAACACTCTAATCAAATTTTAGTCTGTAATGCAAACCATCCCAGTCAATTAATATTATTTTATTATAATCGCTTTAATCATATTCCAATCAATTTCCAATCGCTCCAATCATATTCCAATCAATTTCCAATCGCTCCAATCATATTCCAATCAATTTTCAATCGCTCCAATCGCATTTCAATCGCTCCAATCATATTCCAATCAATTTCCAATCGCTCCAATCATATTCCAATCAATTTTCAATCGCTCCAATCGCATTTCAATCGCTCCAATCAAATTTTAATCACTCCAATCAAATTCCAATCACTTCAATCAAATTCCAATCACTCCAATCAAATTCCATCACTCCAATCAAATTCCATCACTCCCATCAAATTCCAATCAGTTACATTCTTTCAAATCTTTATCATTCATTCACGATCACACCCATTCATCGACAATCAAATCTGACTACAGTCAGTGTACATCCCTAAAGGGAGTGAGGTACCCCTCGCTTTGTAGTCTATCTTTAAATACATTTAGCCCTCCTTATAATCATTCGTATTCCAGACAAGGAATGGGTAAATGCTTGTTTTCCTCTGGGATTCTTTTTGAGGGGCCTCAGCACTAGCATGTAGATAGACATTTGTTCCTTGCTGTGAAAAATCGGTGAGGAAATAAAGTGGGTTTACTTTGCGGGGATGGATTGTACCAAAATAATAGGAAAATACCTACCGGCACTACTTGGACTATTGCACTTGATACCACAGCCTCCAGTAACTGCTTGTATGTTTTGATGTGTTCGACCTCCCATTGTTTCATGGTCTTCGAGTTTGCTGTTGTTGGCAATAGTTTAGGGAGCAGCAAGAGTGCAATAGTGTTTTCTACAGAACAAAATTAAGAGATTATTACAATAATTGGGTAAGGATTTGAACAAGAGTAAAGTGGATTTAAGTAAACTTACCTTTTGAAGGAGTATCTTGAAATTCTACAGTCAGACTATCTAGTAGATCTGGCTTTACTTTACTTGCATAAGATAGTATATGAGGAGCCCACTTCTTAAAGGTTTCTATAAAATTATTTGATAATAGCTCCATCATTTGAAACTCCTGAGATATCTGGTAAGCAGGAGAGTAAATGCGTAATATGATAGAAAAAATTCCTTAGAAAAGCACCATAGTAACTGAAAGAGTGATGACACTTAAATCATAGACAATAGTCATACCATTTCTCCACTAAAACTGGCCAGGTGTTTATACTTGTCTAAGATGTCAGTACATGTTGGTGAATCAGTTTGTATCCACCGTCTTCTCTCAGGAAATGTTTTCCTTGACCCAGCCAAAATGATGTTGTAATTTTGGTCAGTAGCTTGTAGATTTGAAATTTTTGATAAGTGAAAATAAAACCAAAAAAAACAGGGGGTTAAAAGAACAGTCACCTTGTACTCAGTGCATTTACAAATTTGGTAAATTTTAATCTTTGAGAAAGGTCTTGTGATTGGTATCACAAAATATTGGCTGATTTAATAAAGCAACAAACTATTATTCATGGACTATTATTGTTATAAAATCAGATAGATAATTACCTCCATTTCATCTCTAATATTTCTGACTGGTTCTTAGTTTGATGGGTCATCAGCACTGTTACTGTCAGCACTGTCAGTTTGATTTCTGGTCAGTGCTTTTCTGTTGGATTGGCATGGACTAGTTTGTTTCACTCTTGGCTTGTTTTTTTTTTCTCATCAGGATGAAGTTTGGATCTCAATGACTGAAATTTGGTTTGTATAATACCTATTGAGGTTTCTGGATTATACCATGAGGTCTGAAACAAAGAGGCTTAATATTGTAGGGACTTAAAAGAACAAAGAAAAGTACAGACTAAAACATACAAATTTTTACTTACATAGCCCCCGTCTGGATCTGCTAGTTCAGGGAAATCGATCACGATGCCTTTTGCCATGGCAACTTTTGTGGCAGAGGAAGGATAACTGCATAGTAGAGGTACAACTATATTGTAGTTTCACACTTTTCCGGAGTCCCACAAAGTTTTTATGACCATCCTTACTAATGCTATTAGGTTCCTGTATATGAAGATAGTTTTGTTCAGGGAGTCTTGAAGAGATAAGACATTGGTGTAGCTTACTTTAAACTATTTTATGAACTTCCTACATATCTTTAAACCTAATTAAGTCCTAAAAAATCCAATAAATGTTTTGTACATATTTTTTCTTCTTTATATGTGTTAATGGCATTCAAAGTATGCCCTACAGTTTTCTGCACCTCTAGCATAAACAAAGCTGAGCCAGGAGACTTGCTGTGTCCCGCGTTGGGACTCTCTTAAGGCCAGTTTCGTATGTTGAAAACACACACCAGCGACGCAGATGCACAGTAATTCTGGCACTAAAACAATACTTTATCAGAATATTTTGGTGTATGGTCATTTTCTGAAAATGAATTTCAGTTACAACTAGGCATGTCAGCAAAAAAGGAAAAGGTTGACAGGCAATGGTGTGAGAATTGATTAACAGATTCAAGTCCGACAATTATTACTATGCTTCAATGCCAAACACAAGAGATTTCGTTAAGATAAAGAATGTCCCTAACCAGCACTCCAGAAACTAAACATCCGCCTCCTAATTTTTTTTTTATTTTTGGGATGAGAACATAAGTCAGATGACAGAAGAAATGTTTTTTCCTTTTTTTTCCCATCCCTTTGACTCCCATTTAAAATTATAGAACTATCTTCAAATAAGAATATACTGAAATATAATAGGATTAGGAAGGATGGATGTAGAAACTTCAAGTGGCTCTCCCTTCCACAGATAACTTGAGTAATATCTTTGAGTGGGAACCATAACAAAGCACCATAACCTACTAATGTAACTAGTTTAAATCTAGGTTTATATTCAATTCTGGCATAGCTCTGTTAAAAAATAGTGTGTATTAGGGCTGCACGTACATTCGGATCATTTTAAATAATGTCTTACGCCCAAAAATGTGAATTATTTGGAAAGGCCTTTCTGCTTTGTTATGGTTCCCACAACGCTCCGGCAATCGGGGCAAGGTCCTCATACTTACTAGTTTTCTTTGGCCACAACATGATCAGCCAGAATTTTCAACATATTAGTTTGATGTGGCAAACTTATCCATTTATTTTCTTTAATAAATCTTATAGAAGCTTCACCATCTCTCCTTGCTTGTGAAGCAATTCATACACAGGCATTGGTGCCTAGAAAGGTATGTATGAACAATATACTATTAAAAAGTCAATTTTCAAACATATAATTAAAAGAAACCTTTTGCCTTACCAGTTTATCATAATTCATGGTAGCAGGGGGATGAGATCGCTTTGATTTTGCTGGCGGTCCACTGTCTTTAACTGTGTGAACCAGAAGTGACTTGCTGAGGCATGAATGGGTTTGGAATGTTTTAGGAACCGAATCTGAACTGACTACTGGCTTAACAACATTTCCGTCTGTATCTACATAGCCAAGCAATATACATTCTTCACTCTTCTGCAAATGAGAAAGAAACAAAGTTCATGGGAGAGTTCCTTGCATGAACAGTAAAAGTAACACACTAAAATAAAATGGAACCACTTACATCCTCAGTAACTACTACTTCCTCACTGGTTCTATTGTTGCAGGCCTAAACAAGTTTCATATTTTCCATTCTTTGTTTGTAGAGTATATTGGGAAAGGTGGTATAGTGAAGACCAAGAAATCCGCTCCATCTAACCCCTCCCCTGAAAAAAAAATAATGATAATAATAATAATAATAATAATAATTAAAAATGTCAGTAGAAAAGGGGAGGTTTCAGTTCACATGTCCTCCTCTCACCAAACATTTGTCAATAGACCGCATGCTTCAGGCTCAAGTATACTTTTGCAGATGAATAGTCACGCCATGGTGATATAGGCAAATGATTTGGCAGATCGTGCAAATCAATAAGGTGGGTAGGGGCATCATCTCTACAAGATACAGCATACGCATTTGTAACGTGCATTGTGCTGGGAATTTCCTGACGGGTGGCCGGGGAGTATCATCTCGACGGAGAGGAGATACTCCTCGCCGCCGGTCGCCCAGCGGGTGGGTTCGTCGGCTGCAAGGGGGCCCGAAGTGGTCATCGGCAGTCCGGCCCCGCTCCCTTCCCCTCCCCTCCCCGGGCGTCCAGCTGGCCGCCGGAGGCGAGAGAGCGGGTCTCACTCTCAGCTGACCGTCGAGGCGGACGGGTCTGGCCGCTGGCTTGTCATCTGCTCGACACACATGTGTTCTTGCACGCCCTTTTGTGGTCTACACCCGGCTTTCTAACCTTGGCGTGCGCCCACCAGCCTTTTTACCGGTATGTCACTCGAAATCCGAAGCGGTCTGTACCTCAGTTGTCGTGTGTGTCGTCTGCAAATGTGTGTGTGCTCTCGCTTTCCAGGGTGTAGTGTACGGGCAGCGCATGGCGCGCCGACGCATTTAGCGTTGTTTTTTTGGATTTTTGCCTTGGCTTCGGCCCCCTGGGCTGTCGCCGGTGCTGTCCGCGGCCCGGCAGTATTATGCTGTGCGTCGTGAGTGACGCCATGTCAAGCTAAAGCTACCCTGAGCAGCCGTCCCTGGGCCGGCGATGAAGCCGCGCCGCGCGCCACCGGGGCGGGGCACCGTGCCGCCGGGCCGGGCCCCGGCCCCGTCAGTCTGTAAAAAGTAAGCATCCTTCCACCATCGTCTCGTCGGCACCGTTATGTTTTTCTCTTGTCTTCGTGAGGAGTTAAGTTATGTTTTTGAGTCACTACCTTCGGGCTAGTGTATTGATAGAAATCTCAGTTGGTCTTGTGGGACTTCTCCGCCTCCCAACCCGGGGACGCCGTGGCTGGGAGGGGCGCGGACGACCCGCGTCGGCCTAGGCTCAGTGCTCCATGCTTCGTGGTTCACTCAGGCTGTCGCGGGCCGCCCGGCGCCGCCCTCGGGCGCGGCGCCCTGGGAAGGGTAGGTGGGTGGCCTACCAACCCGGCGCAGGGTGCGCCGGGTAGGGATGGTGGCCTAGCTTCACGGCGCGGCCGTGTAGGGGTTTGCCTTTTTATCGCCCCTTTTGGTATATAATTTTGGCTGCGGCTTGTGCCGCTAGATGCATAGTGTTTTTGATTTGTTGTTGTATCCGTAATATGTTGAAGTCTGATATTTGTTGTCATATTGTTATCTATATTATCCATATTTGTTATTCTATATTATCCATATTTGTTATTCTATATTATCTATATTTGTTATTACACCAGTTTGTAATAAAACCTTGTAGATTGTCACCACAATTTTGCACTGCTTCGGTTTGGGAAATTCGGGGAGAGCTTTAGCTCTCTGGCGCCCTATCAAAAACAAACCCGGTTTTACTCACGCCACTCTACCAACCTTTTAATGATAGCTCGGGGCATTCATAGTTTTTCAAGTAATGCGCACTCGCGGTTACAATTTTGGCGCCCAACGTGGGGCCGGGCAGTGCAATAATTAAAATCTAACTTCAATATAACTTAACTTTAACTTTAACTTCTACCATCTAGCCAATTGTTTACCATTAATAATTTTCTCTCCTCAGGACATTTCGGTGTATTTGTGTTGTGTGTTGTGTGCGCGCGCGCTAGTGAAGGTCGCCGGCTGGGAGGGCTGTTGTTCCTCTTTTTGGTTTATTCGGAGAATTGGATCTCTGCTTTTGCTAGCAAGCAGTGATTATTTTTTATTATTCTCCATTATATTTTTATCTCGTACGATGGCTTTATCCCCAATATTACTAGGCGACAGTATTTTCAAGCGTTTATACGCTCACCATCCTGGTCTTTTTGACCCCCTCAGTAAAATCTTTTGTGTAAGCGGGCAGACGGTGTCTGCGCTGCTCCCCCTGGTTCGTGGTAACCATACCACTCTTAAAGGCCGCACGGTGTATGTACTGATTGGAACTAACGATTTACTTAGGAATTCCACCCTACAGCAATTTTCAGTATCGTTACGCTCCCTCATTCGGTTCTTGTGCCGTCTGAAATGTATCATACACCTGTGTGAGCTACCACCAGTGTCCAGGTTCGGTTGTTTGGCCAACGCCTCCTCGGCTACCTTGCAATTCAATAAATTCATTTGTTCATTCCAACCAGGGGGAAAGGTAAAAATAATTCGCCTTTTCACTTCATTCTGTAATGGGGAAAAAATCTCCATGCATCTGTACGAGAGATATATAGGACCAGCCCGGCGACCTGACCTAGTTCATCCGAACCGGGACGGTTTGGACGTCATCTTGCTTTCTATTGAGGGAGCCTAGGTTGGACTTAGAGTTTAAGTTTTTTCTTAGCTTTCGTTGGGAGTCGCTTCCGCCGCCTCGGCCTAGCCACAGCGGTAGGGGAAGCGATCCCCAACCCAGCCAATTTTGTTTTTACTAATAAAATTGCTCCTGTAAATTTCAGTGCGCGACGAGACGGGTGGAGGACTTACTGGGAAGATTTCACTTGGATTTCTTCCGTTTTTGCTGTGGCCGGCGTCGGTGGATTCGTCGACGGGACGGCTGCTGTTTTCGCTATTTCTTTGCTGCTTTTTGCTGCTTTATTTTTCCGCTTCACTTCGCTTTTCATCGCTTCGCTTCCTTTCCTGCATTTTGGTGAGTGAGAGTCGTCACCGTTTGCAGCAATGGCGTATGCGAATAGACTGAGGGCAGACGAGCTGAGGTTTGAGTGTGGCATGCGGGGGCAAAAGCAGGCCCCTGATGCTACGGTGGACGCAATGCGTCGGGTGTTTGCCGCGCTGCTGGCAGAGGAGGCTGACGGGGTGGAGCATCAAGATGCTCTACTCCCGATCGACTATGAGGATGAGCTGAGCGTCGTGGACGTAAAGCTCACTGAGTTGAACACCGCCATCGACGTGTTGGCGGTAGAGGCCGATGACTCCGCGGCGGCTAGAGTGAGAGCTTTGCTCTCTCACTGCAACCGGCGGCTGAGCCGGCTGCTGGGGCACTCCGGTGCAGGGAAGAGGGATAGGGTGAAGAGGATGCTGGTGTCTTTGAAAGATGCCGTGCATCGCTTCCGCTTGGCAGGGGAGGGGGCGGTATACAACGCCTCTTCCGTCAGGTCTGTTTCTTCTTTTGCTTCTTCGCACACTGTGCACTCCTCCTCTAGCTCCGCTACGACCGTCCTCTCTTCTCCCTCTGTCTCAGTCCACTCGTTTAAGTCTTCCCCTTCTGCGACTTCCACACCAAAGTCAAAGAAACCAAATAAGCCACATAAGATCCCAGTAGCGCAGCAGGTGGACTTTCAGAAGTGGGGCCTTAATTTTTCGGGTGCGGAAAATGTCAGTGTCCTCAGCTTTATTCTCGATGCCGAGGAGAAGGCGGAGAGCCGTGGGCTCGACTTGAATTGCTTAGTGAGAGGAGCACCTGAGTTTTTCACCGGGCGGGCCAAGGTTTGGTTCCGGACGGTGAAGGACCAAATAGATTCATGGGGAGAAATGAAGAATCTGCTTAGGACGGAATTTCTCCCCTTGAATTATTCTGACAATTTGTGGGAGGAAGTGCGGGGCAGGCTGCAGGGCGAGCAGGAGAGCATTGGCTGTTACATAGCCAATATGCTAAGTTTGTTTGAGAGACTGGCTCTCATGGGACCAATAAAAGAGGAAATAAAGCTTAACATTATCCTTAAAAATCTCGCTTCGTTTTATGTCAAGGGCTTAGTTAGTCAGAAAGTTCTCTCTATCTCACACCTGAAACTATTAGGTCGTGAGTTAGAAAATGCTCGTTTCCAAGTGGAGCGGTATGACAACTCGCGGCGAACTCCTCTTATGGAGCCCGAGTTTGCTTACAAGGGCAAGGCCAAGAAGGCCTTGGTGCACGAGACCGTAGTGGAGCCGGAGGTGGCCGCGGTGGTGCACAGGGGTGGAGGACGCCCTCCCTTGACTTGTTGGAGGTGTTCAGTCTCCGGCCATCGTTTCCGGGATTGCGAGGCCAAGGGCGAGTTCCCTAAATTTTGTTGGGGGTGTGGGAGGAAGGACGCGGTGACGTCCACCTGCCCCAATTGCAAGGAGCGCAGAGCGCGGAGGGAAGAGGAAAACAAATCCTCCCCTCCCCCACCCGAGGGCCCAAACCAGTGGTAGGATCTGTCCGGGGCAGGACAGGTCCGAAGCGTCGCCGGCGAGGCCGGCGGCGTACCGCCCCCCACGAGGTGTTTGTTGACCTCATAGATCTTGAGATGGACGGTGACGGACGAATGTACATGCCGATTGAGATACACGGGCGTGATTTTTCGGGATTATTGGACAGCGGCGCGAACAGGAGCATTGTCGGTCGGCGTGGATGGGCGAAGCTGTCGGACGTTTCCTTCATGGGCGGGGCGGAGTGGGACAGACTTAAGGAGGAAGGAGTGACACTCTCCGAGTCTGCAGTGACCGCCGTGCGGGTGGCCAACGGTGAGAGATGTCCCGTTCTGGGACGCGTTGACCTACCCGTACGCGTGAGCGACGACAAAAAAGTGGTTTCTTTCTTGGTTGTCCCGGCGCTCCCCCATGAAATGATATTGGGAATGGATTTCTGGCGTGCTTTCGGGCTGGTAGTAGACGCGTCGAAAGGACGAGCAGGCGTTGGGGAGCCCCAAGTGGCCGAAGTGAACGAGGTGGTAGTGCCCCGGGACGGGCTGGACGAGCAGCAGCGCGCGGCGCTGGAGGGTTTAGTGGAGCGATTCCGCCCCTCGCTCGGTCGGCCCGGACTCGGATGCACACACCTCGTCACTCACAGCATTGACACGGGGGACGCCAAGCCCGTCCGGCAGCGCTATTATTCTTACTCGCCCAAACTCATTGAAGTTCTACACGCCGGCCTAGAGGACTGGTTGCAGAAGGGAGTGGTCGAGCCCTCTTGCTCACCGTGGGCCTCTCCGGTTCTCTTGATAAAGAAACAGGATGGGTCGTATCGGTGGGTGGTGGACCTCAGGACCGTCAACAAGTTGGCGAAGTAGTTCAGGACCTAGCCGGCAAAAAGGGCCAAAGATAGGAAAAAATTTGCGACAATGCGAGACCTAGTGGACCTGGTAGATCTCAAAGAGTAGAATAACATATCAAAAAACGAGAATTTTCCATCGAGCCGTTTCCGAACAATCTCGGTTCAAAGTTCGGAATTTTTGAATTTTCCGAACAATCTTAAAAGCGACCTCAAGGCCGTAAAAATTGTCGTAGAGAGGTCCGGTTTGCGGGATTTTGTTCCAAATTAAACAACCTTTACGAAGAACGCATGGGATTATAAGTTTGAACCCGGTTTGGCTCAAATATTGTAATTTAAAGTTAAAAACCAAAAATTTGCACATGTTCAAAAATTGTGTTCGCCCAATTTTCTTCCAAATGACTTGCGATATCGAAAAACAACTTAAACAAATGTTGTAGGCCTGACTCTCAGCTTTCCAAATCGCTTTTCCCCGAATTTCTCCGACAATTTGGAGCCGAGTTACGCCACTCGAAGCAGAAGCGTGACACCCCAGGCGGCAGGCTGCCGCTGCGCGGGCCGGGGCGCCGCGCACGTCTCGTTTCCTGCAAAGCCCTGCCATTGCCATAGTATTGCACGCACAGAAAAAATAAATACACCGTCGTGACTGTAACAGTTTACCGCACCTGAAACACTGTAAAAAAAATAAAAAAATACAGGTACACTGTGAAAAAATCTATTTGTGTAGTTCTAAACAGAGTAGTTGTAGATGTTTTAGGTGTCTAAAAAGTTTATTGAAAAGTATTTTCAAAATTTTGTTTAGTAGCCGGGAATTCAGGAAGCTGCGGTCCACGCTCTCCACTTCCTGTAAACAGGCGAATTTTTCTATTTTAAATAGGATTGTTGCTTTTTTTTGTTCGAAAGAGAAATTGTGTGAGTGTACGGTCGATACCTCTTCCTAGAGAGATGTTGCACTCCCGCTCTCCTCGTCGAGGTTCTCCTGGTCGTCATCCTCTTCCCCTTCCTCGACATCACCCGCCGTCGGGGAGACTCCTTCGACGTCGTCCGGATCGTCGACATCCTCGCCCTCAGCCTCTCCGTCGACGGGTCTGTTTTCGCATGAGATTCCTGCGCACTGCCCACAAATGGAGGTGCACCGGAGCCCGGCCTTGCGACATTCACAGGTGTTTGTGCTGCAGGTTTTACAGTTACAAACAATTAGCTTCATAAGTCTCTCAGGTGCTGGGTCGAGGGGCGTGAGCACCGGCTGCAGCTGCCCGCCGCACAGCTTCCACCCCCACTCGGTGGCAGGAAGAGCCCTTCCCTTCCACGCCTGCACTTGGAGGTAAACGCGTGCTGAGTGAAGGCTGGCCGCAGCGGGAGACGGGGGTAGATTCTGTAACTTGAACTGGGCGTTGACAGCTTGTCTTCTAATTGCTCGTTTGTATAAAAAATATCGAGCTTTGGTTAGGTTTGGCTGGTTAGGGACACCATACAAATAAAGAAACACTTTCTCTCCTGCTGCTGAAATTTGTTCGAGTGTTGAGGAGCTGTTTAAGAATACCTCAGCTGCTTGCTTGACTTCTGGGTATTTCATTAGCTTACTCAGACCAACCTTTTTTCCCTTGCTGTATGGATATGATGTTGTGTCGCAGCCAGTAGTGGCGTGAAGGTACAGTAGATGTTCTGCAGTGCCCTTGAGCGCTGCCTGTAGTGGGATGCTGTGCCGAACCTTCGTCCCTTTGAACCAGCTGGAAGTCATCATGTGCAGCTGCTGACCAGGTGGAGTGAGCGCTACCATGAGGACGGCAAGGTCGGTGTCCTCCCCGACGATGACTGCGTTGCAGCCCCATTCAGCTTCCTCAAGAGCGGTCACCACGACATCTCGGTCAGCATCGGCAGGAGCCTGAACCACCTGTATGCCTGCGGCCTGTAATTTTGCGGTCAGAAGTTTGATGAAGCTTGCCTTGTTCGCGCTGTTGGACAGGAACAGGGACTTCGTTCCCGATACGAACGGCGTCCCGTCTTCCACGACGATGTCCGCCGAAGTGTGGGTGGCCCGCCTTGCGTGCTCTGCGTCCTTCGTCGTTGGACCGGACAAATATCCGTCAAACACCACTATTGCAGTGCCATCGAACTTACGATTGTAACTTGAAACGTAAGTGATGTAAGCTGCTGCAATGTCCCTGAAAGTGGTAGGGCGCGGCCAATCGACATGGTGCAGCAAGTACCCACCATCAAACACGAACTTGGGGCGAGCAGGTACAGTGTCATCCGGCGGGCATAGCTGGTCCAACGCCTGGGCAAGAGCAGCCTTGTTGCCCTTCCTCATCATTCCGCTGGGGTCAAACAACGAGGTAGGCATAGGTGCTAATTCATAGGCAAAGCAGTTAGCAAGCTCACTGTCAGGTAGATTTAATAAAACAATGCGGTGAAACAGCTGGCTTTCGTTGACTGGTTCCACGCAGTTGTTTATCTTGATACTGGAAGTTACTGTTGCTAAAGACAGGACTCGGTCTTTTCGCTTCAGCGTCAGCTCTCCAAAGGTTTTTCCAGCCATACTCGCCAACATTTTTCTGCCTACTTCCAGAAGCTCCAGACAGTTTACGGTACTGTCACCCGACAGACCACTTGAAACAGAGACAAGCAGTTCCTTTGGTTTAGTGAAAGGTGAGTGCAGTTCCAGCCACTCGTACATTTTCCCTGAGTCAAGCCGGTCACGCCGCTGCCTGGATTCACGGAGGTCGACATGCACTGCAGTTGTTTCAGTATCTAAGCCAGCAAATGATTTTACTGCTCTGGAAACCCGAGTGCAGAGCGGCATGGTTTTCACAAATGTTGCAATAGTCGAATCGGTCATGCCTCGACCCCGAGTAACTCCTTGCCTGCCTTTGAGAGCGGCCATCAGTACCTGCTCAATGGTCAAATCTGAAGACAAACCTGCAAAAAACTTGTCTGATCGGCGAATAGAAAAATTTGTCACGAAAGCCAAGTACTCATCTTCACTTAAAATATTGGGAAGTGACTCAGCGATTTTAAGGTGCAGTGGTGCGCTTTTGGCGTAGTTCAGGTGGCCAGCAGCTGGAAACACTGGAAGCATTAACTTTAAAGCTGCAATATGCAGGTTCCAGTCACCTGTCCGCTCTGCCCGGATGAAAAAGTGCAAGTACTCCATCAGTCGCAGGTACAGCAGCCAGAGCATTCCGGTCTTCCCTACTTCCTCTTCAGTAAGGGCGTCCAGAGCGGAGAGAAAGGTCAAGATTTCTTGTTTTTCCACAGCTTGTAACGCGTCGGACTGCATTCGCCGTTCGTATGCACCCAAAACCAAAGCAAAATCCACCTCTTTTCTCTGAAAGTAGGCAGTAAATGTTTTGAAAAGAAGTTTTGCCACAACGATTTGCGAAAGATAGTGCGCTCTGATAGCTCTCGCATAGTAATGTCCACTTGACATGTGCTGGACTGAGTTTCTTGCGTACACTGCCTCCCACATGACGTCTAGCCCGCTACCAGCCATTACGTAGCCCATGCAGCCCAGAAACGACATGAGCAGATGGAATCCTCCCAGCCGGAGAATAACTTTGCGTACCTTTGAATGTTGTTCGGACTGGTACAGCACGTCTGCCGCCTTCCAGAAGAGCGGCTGATCGAAGGTTACAAAGCAGAACTTCTGGCCGTGTCGCTCTGCCTCCCTGATGGCAAAATCTAGGGCCGTGTGCAGTGCGTTCGGGTTCGAAGGTTGTAGATTGATGAATGGCAGTGGGTGGACAGCGCTCGTCTTAAGGGCATTCTGCTCGTGCACAGCTCCATGTATCCACTCCAGTTCGGGGCAGGGGCAGCACGCATGGTGGTCCCGAGCAGCCACAAGTAGTCTAAACACCGGGCATGTTGGACGGCAGGCAGCAAGCTCGAAACGTCCTCTTGAGAGTAGTCTGCAACTAACACACTCTTGAGTCCTTGATTACGCACGTACCTGCACATCTTCACGGGTATCGTCCCCTGTGCAGCTCTGTCCAGTGCGCCCTGCATCTTGGTGAGCCGTGGGAGGGGGGGGTCGCTGCCCATTGCTGACCTAGGCGTGATGCTGCATATGCCACCCAAACAGTGCCAGGACTGAAGCCCATCCAGTGATCGAACATTATAATCTACATTATCGAAACTCCACTGGAGAAAAGCAAGTGGGTGGGGAGGAGGCGGTTGAGAGAGAACAATCGCGTCTTCATACCTTGTCGCCACGTTGTATGAGCAGCACATACCGAGACGGCTCAGCAGGGTGACCAGCTCCCTGCTTCCGAAGGTGCGGTGAATGTGCACTGCCAGGCCCAGCAGCAGAGGGAGAAGGAGGGTTACGGGCCGGGTGGCACCAACAATCATATTGGCAATGGCGAGGATTTTTGCCTCGTAGTCGCCCTCCTTCCTGTGCGTTATAAGTTCTGTTAAAAGGTAAACCAGTGATCTTGGCATCAAGGACCTCCCCCCGTCTGCAATCTCATGGACTGTTGGGAACATTTCTGGGCTCCGCTTTAATGCGGTGATGTCTCGCCGTAAAATTCGAATAGCCTCGTCTAATTTCCACTTATCGCTATTCTGAATAAGGTAGGTTTTACGAAGGATGTTATCAGCAGCGTTTGTAAAGGTATAGAGTGGACTTTTCCCGTGCACAGTACTGACGGTCAACTCCGGGAATCTTTCCGCCAGCTTGTCTTTCACACTTCTCTCACTGTAGTGCGCGACAGACAAGTCATTCCCCTGCAGAAGTCCCATAATCTCCAAAAGGCTGAACTGTTTGTCTCTGTTAGCGTCCAGATGACTGCAAAGCCTTTCGAATGCCTCCGACTTACGAGCATCCGGTTTCCTGCCTGCAGCGCTGACCCGAGACACTGGAGTCACTGGAGATGGAGTGTTCCGTGGGCGACCAGGTCCTGGAGTCTGCTGGACTGGAGTGAGGGGAGATAGACGGGGTCGTTGGGCTGGTGGAGGCGACGGAGAGGCGGGAGAGTGCTGTAACTCAGGTGGTGACATGAGCGGCGGAGACATGAGGGGTGACGATGACGTTGCACCCGTACGATAAAAGTTCTTGTAACAATTACGATGGTATTTGACTCTCCTGACTGTTCTCTCGTCGAAAATGCACTGCAACCTCGCCCGCACATCGTGCCCCAACTGATCGTCACGCTTGTAGCCCTGCTCAAGAAGCTGGTTTTTTCCCTTCAGAGACTGGATGTAAGCGACGCCGCCCTTTCCTCCCTGCTGCTGGAGGTTGAGGGCCGGGTCAACTTTGTCCAGGCACAGGACACATTGCGTGTTAGGATCGTAGTCCGTGCCCTGCGAGCGTCTGCGAAGTGGTGGATTTGTGTTCCTCGCCGCCGCAGCCATCGGACCCGGCTTGACACTTGTTACTACACTGTAAAAAAAATTGTTGTAAACTAACAACAAATTTCTTGCTAAGTTTTGCGATGGAGCATCATGTTTTACAACAACCTGTTTTGTTTATGTATCAAAATTATTGTAAAATTACAACATTATCTGTTTCGAAACAACTATAACCTCGTTAATGGACATAAATGTTGTTCCGTAACAAATTTTGCTGTAAAATAACATCACATATTTGTTTCAGACAAAAATGACTTCGTTTGTTTTAAAACAACAAAATCATCAGTAAAAAGTTTGTACCTCGACAATATTTTTTTTACAGTGTATAAGCAACAGAAAAACGTCGCCCAAATAAAGGTGCTCTGGAAATGCAAGTGTACGAATGTCGCACACATGTAAGTGTGCGAGAATTCATTCGTACACTTGGCCACTCAAACGTGTGAATATCCTAGAAAAATTCACACGTTTAAGAGGCCAAGTGCATGAATGAATCCTCGCACACCTACAAGTGTGCGACATTCACACACTTGGGTTTCCAGTGTGTACTGGGTGCGAAATACATTTTTGTGCAACACCACTGAGAAAAATTGTCGTAGGTTTACGGGAAAATTTTCCACGAACTGGAGTTGTACAATTGCGATCACTTATCGTAAAATTACAAGCAGTGCCTATCGACTTGAAAGTCAATTACAAGCAAGAATGGGCTGTCGTAAATTTACAACATTTTTCGGAAGTCGTAATTTACAAAATAAATCGTAAATCTACGAACATATTTTTCACAGTGACAGCGACTCGTGATATTTACCTGCTGGGTAAGGAGCATCTGGCTGAGGGCGCGAAGACCAAATCCAAAACACACGCTGCTGTGACCCTTTCAGCCTCAACGCACCGCCTACCTAGTATTGTTACCACTACCTAACCCGCCACCCCGCCACTCTCGTACCCTACAATGACCACTGTGCACGAGAAAATAAACGATAAAAAGCGGCGAGAAATTGTAATTTATTTCCCAGTCACCACCAGAAAAAAAAAAGAAAACCTTTAGCACCCCAAATTTTATTTAAAAAAAAAAATGTTTTCACAGTGTACCTGTATTTTTTTTTTTTTTTTTACAGTGTTTCAGGTGCGGTAAACTGTTACAGTCACGACGGTGTATTTATTTTTTCTGTGCGTGCAATACTTTGGCAATGGCAGGGCTATGCAGGAAACGAGACGTGCGCGGCGCCCCGGCCCGCGCAGCGGCAGCCTGCCGCCTGGGGTGTCACGCTTCTGCTTCGAGTGGCGTAACTCGGCTCCAAATTGTCGGAGAAATTCGGGGAAAAGCGATTTGGAAAGCTGAGAGTCAGGCCTACAACATTTGTTTAAGTTGTTTTTCGATATCGCAAGTCATTTGGAAGAAAATTGGGCGAACACAATTTTTGAACATGTACAAATTTTTGGTTTTTAACTTTAAATTACAATATTTGAGCCAAACCGGGTTCAAACTTATAATCCCATGCGTTCTTCGTAAAGGTTGTTTAATTTGGAACAAAATCCCGCAAACCGGACCTCTCTACGACAATTTTTACGGCCTTGAGGTCGCTTTTAAGATTGTTCGGAAAATTCAAAAATTCCGAACTTTGAACCGAGATTGTTCGGAAACGGCTCGATGGAAAATTCTCGTTTTTTGATATGTTATTCTACTCTTTGAGATCTACCAGGTCCACTAGGTCTCGCATTGTCGCAAATTTTTTCCTATCAAAATCGGCTAGGTCCTGAACTAAAGGGGGACTCGTACCCGCTCCCAAAGGTGACCGACATTTTAGACCAACTCCGCGAAGCCCGTTTTATATCGTCCATTGACTTGACCAGCGCTTATTTTCAGATCCCGCTCGAGAAAGAAAGCCGCGAAAAGACTGCATTTATTATCCCCGGTAAGGGGCTGTTTCAGTTCACGCGGATGCCGCAGGGGTTGCATACCTCTGCGGCGACGTGGCAGCGGTTTATAGATAGAGTTATCGGCGAGGATCTGAAACCCAGAGTATTCCAATATTTGGACGACATTGTAATTATCAGCCCTGATTTTAATGAGCATTTACATCTTTTGGAAAAAGTCATGGAACGGTTGAAGGAGGCGGGGTTGACGGTGAATTTTGACAAAAGCCATTTTTGTCGGGAGGAACCTAAGTATTTGGGTTATGTCGTTAATAAGAACGGACTACAAGTGAACCCAGAAAAAGTCGAAGCAATCGCCAAGCTCCCCCGGCCCCAGTCTGTAACGGCTGTAAAACGGTTCATCGGAATGGCTTCATGGTACCGTCGTTTTGTTCCTAATTTCGCGTCAATAATGGCCCCCCTTCACGCGCTGTCCAAAAAGAACATGAAATTTCAATGGTCCGAAGAATGTCAGGTTGCGTTCGACACTATTAAAGAGAAATTAATTACAGCCCCGGTGCTTACCTGCCCTGATTTTACAAAGAAATTCGATCTTTACTGTGACGCGAGCGGGGAAGGACTCGGAGCAGTCCTCTCGCAGGAGGGCCGCGTTGTGGCGTACGCCAGCCGCGCCCTGACCAAGGCCGAGCGTCGGTATTTTCCGACGGAGCTCGAGTGCCTGGCCGTCCTGTGGGCGGTCAAGGAGCATCGGTGTTATTTGGAGGGGTACTCTTTTAACGTTATCACTGATCACGCGAGCCTTCTTTGGTTACATAATCTCAAGGACCCGGTAGGGCGGCTCGGCCGCTGGGCAGTGCGTCTACAACAGTTTGACTTTACGGTCATCCACCGTAAAGGGGCCGAACACCAAGCCCCGGACGCACTGTCCCGCGCGCCGCTGCCGTACTCCGGGGAGACCGTGGACCTTGTGACTGTGGAGGGGCCCGTGCTTGACCCGTGGTACGTTAAACTTCGCGACGCGATAAGGGAGTGCCCCGAAAAATACCCGTTGTGGAGCGTGCAGGACGACCAGGTGTTCAAACTTGTGAACAGCGGCCGGCGGCCATTCCAGCGGAACCGAGTCCTACCGCGCGAGGCGCGACAGGCGGCTTTCCGCGAGTGTCATGATGCCGAGACGGCGGGACACTTAGGCGTCAACAAAACCTTGTTTCGGCTTCGCGAGTACTATTACTGGCCGGGGATGGCTAAGGACACCCGCCAGTACGTGCGAGCCTGTGAGGTGGGCCAAAAGTACAAAGTAGAGCAGGTTAAGCCCGCGGGAGTAATGGGAAAGCGTCGACAGGTCGACGAGCCGTTTCAGATTATCGCGTGCGATCTGATGGAATTTCCGCGGTCTTCGGCGGGTTTTAAATATTTAGTTGTCACTACCGACATTTATTCTAAGTACGTGTGGATACGGCCGCTGAGGAAAGCGGAGTCTCGCACCGTGATCGCGCACTTGTTAGAGGATGTTTTCCTGAAATATGAAGTGCCTGGGGCGATGTTGTGCGACAACGGCCCGCAGTATAAAAGTGCCGAGATGGCGAAGTTTTGTAGCGACCACGGAGTGAAGCTTTTGTTTAATTACCCGTACCACGCGCAGGCCAACCCGACCGAAAGAATAAACCGCGTGTTGAAAACGATGATCGCGTCGTATGTGAAGTCGAACCACCGGACCTGGGACCGAAACCTAGTGCAATTAGCACATGCCATTAATACGGCGAAGCACGATGTGACGGGGTATACGCCCCATGAGATTCTGTTTGGGAAAAACTGGAGGAGCCATGGAACTTTTAAAGAAGTGGAAATAGAGAACGAGCTCCCAGTGATTTCCCGGCCAGTGACTTTACCGGTAACCTTTGAGAAATTCCGAAAAGAAATCGTGTCCCGCCTGGAGAAAGCTTATGATAGAAATAAAGTTTATTATAACCTTCGCCGCCGCCCTGTAGACTTAAAGCCCGGAGACAAAGTACTAAGAGAGAACCATGTCCAGTCCAACGCCGCGAATTTCTTCTCAAAAAAATTAGCCCCGAAGTTTATTGGTCCATTTACCGTGCTGCGGAAGGTCGGCGGGCAAGGATACATGCTGCAGGATGAGAAGGGTGTGGCAGACGGGCCTTGGCACGTCAAACATTTGAAATGTGTGGCTTAAAGTGTGGCATTATCTTATCTTGTCTTAAGTACTGCTTCTTTCGGTCTAGTCTCTTGCGTTAATTTTATTGTGTTTCATGACCTTAGGTTTTGGAAGGTTTTAGTTTAGTGTGCTGGCTTCGGCCTTGCGCGTTCTGCCGGTGCCGTCCGCGGCCCGGCTAGCCCTTCCTAGCCTCTGGTTCATATTCGGCCTTAAGCTTTTTAAGGGCAATAAGGGTGAGATGGGGGCATCTCCTTTGAAGGTGGGGTGGGGGGGGGGGTTGTAACGTGCATTGTGCTGGGAATTTCCTGACGGGTGGCCGGGGAGTATCATCTCGACGGAGAGGAGATACTCCTCGCCGCCGGTCGCCCAGCGGGTGGGTTCGTCGGCTGCAAGGGGGCCCGAAGTGGTCATCGGCAGTCCGGCCCCGCTCCCTTCCCCTCCCCTCCCCGGGCGTCCAGCTGGCCGCCGGAGGCGAGAGAGCGGGTCTCACTCTCAGCTGACCGTCGAGGCGGACGGGTCTGGCCGCTGGCTTGTCATCTGCTCGACACACATGTGTTCTTGCACGCCCTTTTGTGGTCTACACCCGGCTTTCTAACCTTGGCGTGCGCCCACCAGCCTTTTTACCGGTATGTCACTCGAAATCCGAAGCGGTCTGTACCTCAGTTGTCGTGTGTGTCGTCTGCAAATGTGTGTGTGCTCTCGCTTTCCAGGGTGTAGTGTACGGGCAGCGCATGGCGCGCCGACGCATTTAGCGTTGTTTTTTTTGGATTTTTGCCTTGGCTTCGTCCCCCTGGGCTGTCGCCGGTGCCGTCCGCGGCCCGGCAGTATTATGCTGTGCGTCGTGAGTGACGCCATGTCAAGCTAAAGCTACCCTGAGCAGCCGTCCCCGGGCCGGCGATGAAGCCGCGCCGCGCGCCACCGGGGCGGGGCACCGTGCCGCCGGGCCGGGCCCCGGCCCCGTCAGTCTGTAAAAAGTAAGCATCCTTCCACCATCGTCTCGTCGGCACCGTTATGTTTTTCTCTTGTCTTCGTGAGGAGTTAAGTTATGTTTTTGAGTCACTACCTTCGGGCTAGTGTATTGATAGAAATCTCAGTTGGTCTTGTGGGACTTCTCCGCCTCCCAACCCGGGGACGCCGTGGCTGGGAGGGGCGCGGACGACCCGCGTCGGCCTAGGCTCAGTGCTCCATGCTTCGTGGTTCACTCAGGCTGTCGCGGGCCGCCCGGCGCCGCCCTCGGGCGCGGCGCCCTGGGAAGGGTAGGTGGGTGGCCTACCAACCCGGCGCAGGGTGCGCCGGGTAGGGATGGTGGCCTAGCTTCACGGCGCGGCCGTGTAGGGGTTTGCCTTTTTATCGCCCCTTTTGGTATATAATTTTGGCTGCGGCTTGTGCCGCTAGATGCATAGTGTTTTTGATTTGTTGTTGTATCCGTAATATGTTGAAGTCTGATATTTGTTGTCATATTGTTATCTATATTATCCATATTTGTTATTCTATATTATCTATATTTGTTATTACACCAGTTTGTAATAAAACCTTGTAGATTGTCACCACAATTTTGCACTGCTTCAGTTTGGGAAATTCGGGGAGAGCTTTAGCTCTCTGGCGCCCTATCAAAAACAAACCCGGTTTTACTCACGCCACTCTACCAACCTTTTAATTATAGTTCCGAAGGCCCGGAATATTCCCTGGAATATTCCCGGAATTTTGGAATATTCCAGGGATTATTCCCTGACCCCCGGGGAATATTCCCCTATGAAGGAAAGGTCCTTAATAAGCATTTCAAATGGCATTTTAGGGTGATTATAAAAAAAAAACGTGCAGTTTCGTTTCAAAAAAATGTTTTTTTTAATTATTATTTTTTTTGCCAGGTTTTTCGGGTTGGATGTTGTCTCTTAGTAACCAAAGGTTACATTCCTAGAGTTTTCCCACAGTCTGACCACGTTCAGAGGTTTAAGAGCGATTCATGCAAAAAACGAGGCATCGAAGTTTACTGAAATTCCACAGTTTTCCCCTACACGTGCAAAATACAGCTCCATGGCTCGATCTAGACTCTATTGATAGTAATTCTATACACCGCTCTTCCAGCAATACTGGAATGCATCTTGCGGAGCTGGTCCGTAGCCGCGGTTAGGCAACCCATGAGGCTGTTTGACGTGTTGTCTACGTTTCGGGCGTTCGGCCCCCTCTATCACTGGCAATACCACGACTCCGAGACGCCGGGAGCGAGTCACGGCCGAGGTGCGCATGTGGCGTGTGCGGCTGCGGAGCACTGAAAAGGCCGAAATCGGCTCGCCCAGAATTATTAGAGATAATGGCATCGGAGTTTAGTTCTGAGGAAATCCAAAACCGGCCCTCCTGCCCGAACACGTCACCCCAAACATAATAGGACTGTATATGACTTAAATAGTGCACTATTATCAAAATATCTTTCTGAGGGTTTTCGATTCTACATTACAGAATGGAAACTAGGGCAGGAACGGAGTTTATTCGCAAAAATATACGCACCAGAAAAAGAAGTTTCTCCCCGTCTCACCACCAGCTGATCGCGTTTTGCACCGACTTTTCGATCGGAAAAAGTTGGGTTCTTGTCACACTTTCGTGATGTAGTGCTACCAACCCTTTCACTGAACCCGTCTTGGCTGTGGAGTGGTGGCTGATAAACTCCGAAGCCCGCGCCTCAAAACCCGTGGAACGACTTAGAGCCCCTGTAGCTCTGCTTGAATAGCAGCTAAAAAAACGATACTCAGGGTTAAAGTACCTTTGAATGTGGACTGAAGAACTAGGCGGGACAATTGAGTCTGCAGTGTTGCCATGCTCCAGAGAAAGGCGGGTTTTTCCACCAATAGGGGAGTTTGGAAAGCATCGGAGTTTAGTATTGACCCCTTTGGATCGATCGTGCTCCTACCTAGTAAAATTGTTCGACATTCTTGGTGGGGCCTAGTAGAGCTCCAAAAAAGACGTCATTCAACACCTAATAGGTGGCTCCAGCACAATGGAGACGGACATGAGATGCTTTGGAACGAAACCGCACGTTTTTTTGATGATCACCCTTTAACTGTTTGGGGGCCACTTTCGACTATAAAGCCACAAAATTTGAACTGATAAATGTGCTGAGAGTGCGCGAGGATGATGGCCCCACGCCTGGGAATGGATTTCCCGCGGCAGCTGCCCGCTGTCCCCAGGCCCAGGGCTCGTGGCGCGGCTGCAGCTGCTCGTTGGTAGTTACCTTAATAACTGTAAGTTTCGGCAGGGGAATCTCCTGTACAACCTGGAGGTGAAGGTAGGATTTTATAAGTTTTTGTTTACTCAGGCTTATTTTCCCTGCTTTTTCTTATTTTCCCATATTTTCCCGTATTTTCCCATATTTTCCCAATCTTCCACTGGAAATTCCCGGGAATATTCCCCGACAGAAAATTCCCGGGAATTTTGGAACTATACTTTTAATGCTAGCTCGGGGCATTCATAGTTTTTCAAGTAATGCGCACTCGCGGTTACACATTAAAGCGCTCTACCAAGCCCTCTGTTATACATGCCTTAACACTGAAAAGGACAGTCTCCCGATCAGCAGTAACTGGTCGTATAATTGCAGAAATTCTCCCAAAGCAAGGCAGATTATCTTCAGTGCGGGATTCAGGTATTACCAAAAGATATTGACTGACTCTATACTCTACACCGAAAATTTCCACAGCCCGTACAGTTTGTACATGACCATCAGTGGGCAATCCTAAAACTTGCAAAATGCCAGCACAAGGCAGCTCTTGTACAGTTTGAACTTGCACATGACTGATACTAGTTTTTTGTACAACATGCAAATTTCTACCACCCCATGCTTGAGATTGTCAAATCAGAATTTGTTCCATAGATGTTTTCTTTTTGGATTTTTGAAGTTGTTACATGTCACAATGTGTCTCTTGATAGGACAGTTTTTGCTCTCTTCCCTGAAACAAGCGAATTGTCTAGCAGGTCCTTTTTCTTCCATATTTTTAGGGAGATGCATAATGTGTTGAATTTTGTTGATAGGGCGAACTTGTGGAAAAACAACATAGAAACTTCTGCGAAATTGCTCTAGATATCTGCGTAAAAGGGGTAAGATGTCCCTGGGGACTTTGGGAGCCATGGCAATTTGAAAGATCTTCATTAACAGCATGTACATTTGATAGTGCTCACTATTAACAATTTCATCAACATTTTCTGAAATATTATCAAGCAAAAAAGGTAAGGCTCTAAACAATAAATTAGTTTGGGCACCATTTTGTTTAAGTGGATGAGATCGCCATCATCTTGCAATGATGGCACTTCAAATGTTATGTTTGGCTTGTCCCTTTGATTAGCTTTCCCATAGTTGAAAGCAAATATTCTAGCATTTAAGTTGTTCACATCAAACGAACGACGATCAACTACAAATTCTTTAAGACACAGGCGCATTATCATTAGGATTACCCCCTCAGAAAAGTCATGGAGTATGTCAAAGTTTTGGTTGTCTTCCAATCTAAACTGAATGTCATGCAGAACAGTTCTATAACGCAATCCACTGTTAGTACTGGCATTAGGTATATTTTCTTCCACTCTCCTAAGGTGATAATCTGTTAACTCTGGGGTACGAGGGTCTCCTAAAGCAACAGTACCTTCAAGGAAGTCCTCACGGCATATCATACAGTCTCTGCAAAAATGTTTCGCACCACCAGGATCTAATAGCCCTAGAAGAGCATGGATTGCCTTAGCATCTCCCTTTGCTGCAACCAGAGTCCCAAATATAGTCTCAGTGCGATCCATATCAAAACACATTTCACCACCATTCTCAAATTTAATAAGATCATCTACAAATCTTCTAAGTACCCCTTCAAAAGTACCCTTGCAGTCATTATTGTTGGCAAGTATTAAGGGGAAAATGGAGGACATTGAATTATTTATTTTTGGCGGCAAGTTCAAAATTCGCAAAAGGAAATTACCAAACTCATGTATGCCTGATTTGGGACCTTGACTGCGTGCTGGATCGACACCATCAAAGTACAGCACAAATTGGAACGCATGCGGGTGCTCTTGAAAAAAAGGACTCCTGCGGTACTGATCTCCATCAGTGAAGCAATTCAAAGTGCCATCAGTAGAAGGACGCAAAGAGCGCATATAAGCCAGAAGCTCAGGTCTCCTTGCTACTTGTCTAACTATATCTCTGAGAGGTACATATTGTCGTGTAGGCACCTCTACCCGCCCGGCCCCGCCCGGCCCCGCCCGGCCCCGCCCGGCCCCGCCGCGCCCGGGCCTCGCCCCCTCGCCCCGCCCGGTCGGGTCCCATTGTCGGGGCGCCTATAAGAGGGAGCGCGCCGGTTGCCCCGTGTGCAGAGCAGCCCCAACGCTGGAGCAAGCCGGACCTAGCACTGAATAAAAGTTCAAACACCTTTTGCCCTGTGCCCTGAATTGTCCCCATTACCCCAACACGACCCCTACACGACATTGGTGGCAGCGGTGGGATTGGAGGTGATCGGGACAACCTCACGGTGCTTGGTAGGAGACAGGTCGGTGAGTGACTGCCGAACCGGACGGGCCGCGGGGTCTTGTCCCTCCCGGTCCTTCTGCTAAGCATCACCCGACTCGGCACAGTGACAGGCGTGGTGACGGGCTAGTGCACGGTGGGCGACCGCCCTGTACTCCCCCCCACACACACCCGTCCACATGGCCATTCAACGCAATGCGCGTGCGCGCTCACGCGCTCGTGCGCGTGCAGCCCCGGCTGCCCGTGCCCGAGCCCGTGCCGCCCCGCGACCCGCGACCCGTGCTGCCGCCGCCGCCGCAGCGGCCCCGCGTGCCCGACGGGCGACCGTCGCGTCCCGCTAAGCGTCCCCTGCGCCCCGCGGTGCATCACCTGCGCCCAGCGAAGCGTCCTCGGCGCACCGCGAAGCGTCCCCGCCATCCCCTGCGTTAGCAGCCCGCACGGAGCTGTTGTTCCCGCCGCCCCCCGAGGCCGCGGCGCAGCCCGCTCGCCGCGCTCACCAACGACGTCCGTCACCGATACAGGCCCCGTGCGTGGCCGAGACGTCCTCCCGGTGTCCCTCCCCGGCGCCCGCGGAAATGGCCAGGCCATCTGCATACACCCCCGCCACACCCTGGACTGTCAGGCCCTCCCAGGCAGCACCACCCGCACCGCCGCCGGTACCGATGACGGCCTCATCCACAGCCCATGCAGGCGGGAACAAGCTCCGGTACGCCAGCTTCCCGACGTACGACGGGAAGTCTGACTACGCGTTCTATCGGGCGCAGTTCTTGGCCTTGGCGGCGGAGCTGCCGATGTCTGAGTGGGGGACCAGCCTTGTCATGGCGCTGCGTGAGCCGGCATCGCACATCCTGGCCACCTTGTCGGCGGCCTAGCTTACGGACTTCGCGGTGCTCGACGCCGCGCTGACCACGCGGTTTGGCAAGCCCCGCCCCCGCAATGCGGCTGTCCAGTCGCTCCGTGCGGCGCGCCAGAAACCTGCCCAGTCGCTGCGAGAGTTCGGGCTGCACATCGACCAGGCGTGCAGGGAGGCCTATCGGGGCGATCCCTCCATTGGCGGCAACGCTCTGGTGCTCGATCGCCTCGTCCTCGACAACTTCCTGGCCGGCGTCACAGACCCGTCTACTCGACGCCTCTTGGTCATGTCCAAGCCCAACACGCTCGCTGACGCGCTTGCCGTCGCCAGTGAGTTGGAGGACGCCGAGGACGAGCAGACCGCTAAGCGGAAGACTGTCTGCTCAGCGCTGACCTGATGGTGCACCTGAGGGCGACTGTCGACATGGGTTTGTCACGGTTCACCACGAACCACGAGGTCCGGTGACGGTCCGCTTCGCGCTGGCCCGAAACGAAGCGAAGTTCTACCGCTGCAGCGTGTACTTCGCTGCACGCACGCCGGTCGAGCTGCGGGTGCCAGCCGGTGGCGAGAGCACGAAAGCTCTCCTCCGCACGGACTGGCGCCTACCAGCTCGACCGTCACTTTGCTCAACGGCGCCCGGGGATGGTCTGCCACAGGGCGGGTCCCCGGGGCCGCCTGGCTCCACCAAGGAGAGGTCCCGAGAAGAGCCGCGTCGTGTGCATGTGCACGTGCCACGATGCGGGACGAAGGTGCGCGCCCAGCGGACCAGGTCTCCCGGTTGGTGTTGAGCAGGATGAGCAAAGGCGGACCGATGACAATGACGAACTGAACGCTTGGCTAGAGCGGACGCGTTTCGGACTTGTCCTGGACCCGGAGCAGCTACATTCTGTCGCCCCCTCACCACGCGATGCCATCCGTGTTCGCCCTGGTGTCGTCCCGTGTGTTAGGCAGGAGGTCCGACTGACACTAGAAAACCCGAGCCCGCATGCGGTTGCGGTCCCCCGACACGCCGTCGTGGCCGAGGTGTACCTCGTCGCCCTGGAGGCCCCCTCCCCACCGCCGTCACGCTGAGCGTGACCGCGCCCCGCTTCAGCCGGACACCCCCCTCCCTCCGTCTCTCCGGGACCTGCTGGACAGGGCAACGGAACTGGACAAGTCACATCGCCGTGAAGCAGATGACTTTATTCGCGAGTTTCACGATGCTTTCTCCAAGGACGGTGAGTTTGGTTTCTGAGACTTGGTTTAGGTCTTGGGTAGGTCCCTTTAGGTGGTGAGTTTCCTGTCGGGCGCCACGGCGAGGATCTCGCCCTTGTTCGAGACGGCGGGAAGGAGACGCGAGGTGCTCAAGGTGCACGTGGACCGGCTGGCAGTGCGCAACTTGCCGCACGCAAGCCCCCGCAACAGAGGTAGTGTTGTCAGGGAAATAACAGCACTTGCCACCAGCCACACATCACAGCGGCGCCATGGACCTGCGAGACGCACTCAGCGGGCTGCGACTTCGCAAGTCCGGGCAGCGCCGGCGTGAGCAACGTCGCCCTCCCGGACGTTCTGCTGGCCCCGGTGTGCCCCGGAGCACCCCGCGCGCTGCTGTTTGCACCGTGGCAGTGCAAACCTCCCGGACGCTGGGACAGCACTCCGTGGCCGTGCAGACTCCGGCCCGGATGTACTCCCCGGAGTATTCTGCGGCGGCCACTCGAGAGGCCTCGGTGCAGACGGAGCTGCGCGCCGGGACGGGGCATCACCGCGACCCAGTGGGACACCGGGCAGCCAGCGGCCGTCACCGTCGGCTGGCGACTCGGACCGGCCGCCAACAGGTTCGTCGTCACCAGACCCGGTCCAGGTCCAGTACCCGTTCCCGTCGGAGCCCTCCTGTGCGCGCCGGGGCAAGCACGACCCGCCAGCGACGCCCCGTGAGAGCGCGGCTCGGCTCGCCCGCACCGTGCGCCGCCGCAGCCCGCGCGCCGTCGCCGCTGCCGCCGGCACCCTCTCTGCCCGCCGAGGTGACGCTGACGTCACCCGCGTCACCGTCCTGGTCCCTAGCAGACCTGGACGCCATGTACGACATGGAGCTGGAGGTCGGGGACCTGTTTGGTGACGACGGGGGGAGTGTCGTGTAGGCACCTCTACCCGCCCGGCCCCGCCCGGCCCCGCCGCGCCCGGGCCTCGCCCCCTCGCCCCGCCCGGTCGGGTCCCATTGTCGGGGCGCCTATAAGAGGGAGCGCGCCGGTTGCCCCGTGTGCAGAGCAGCCCCAACGCTGGAGCAAGCCGGACCTAGCACTGAATAAAAGTTCAAACACCTTTTGCCCAGTGCCCTGAATTGTCCCCATTACCCCAACCCACCTACACGACAATATTCATAAGTATTTGGGACAGGTCTTTGTATATACGCATCATCACCATCAAGCCTCTGATCCATACGGTCCCATAGATAAACTGTCTCCTTCTGAGGGTAAAAATAAAATTTCTTTACAGCTGACAGCTGACTTTCATTAGAGAACATGCCTTTGAAAGGCCTGTCTGCATCAAACTTTCGAAGAAGCTGCTGAGCTTGTGCAGTTCCTAATAAATTTACAGAAGCTAGGTATGTGGCAACATCATCTTTAAGGTTCGAGTTGTTCACTTGGAGAAGGAGATCTGATGCTCTCATGGCTCTACGGACACCAACCCTTGTCATGGCTGGTACCGCTCTTATGTTGACAATCATACTTGCTGCCAAATGCCGCAAATTCACTCTCCCATTAGGCAAGAGACCAATGTGGGCAAGCAAATCTTTCTCCACCTCTGACAAATCACTATCACTGGAGTTCTCAGCATCCATGTTGACCCAAACCTCTCAGGCAAAAATAACCACAATATCAGCAATCTATAACATGAATGGATAGTAAGTCTGTAATTAATTAATAAAAGCTAGGGGACATACCGTAAGGAAAAGAAATCTGTACCATGCAAGACAGAGCAAACGATATGAAAGTCCCAGAGGTTAGCCCATTTCTTAAATCAGTACTAGGCTACATAACTTACCATAGATTGATTGAATAGTATCGTCTGTCAAGGTACCAGACGCATACATAAACGCCACAACATCAGCAGTACTGCTAGACCTCGACACGCCAGCCATTTCCGATAAAATTCAAAAACCGCACTAGAAATGTAGAAAATTCTAGAGTTCGGGAGAGACGTTACGTGCAACAGACCTGCGCCATTTGATCCCTCGCAGGTCGAGAGCGCGGGCTTTTGCAGGGCGAGACTACTGAGGTTAAAGGAGAGAAAAAAGATGGAGAATAAATTCGTCGACACTAGAATAAGGGCGACGGTCACAAGAGCAACAGATCACAAGCGCAACGGGCTGCAAGCGCAACGGGTCACAAGCGTAACGGCTCGCTACCGCAACAGCTCACAAGCGCAACAGCTCACAAGAGCAACGGCTCGCAAGCGCAACGGGTCACAAGCGCAACGGCGGAGATCCTACTGTTGGGTGGCTCCGACTATAGACGAGGCCGCGCGCGAGAGCGAGCCATCGATCCCAGTGTGAGATGAGAAATCAACCGTGCCCTCGGCCGTCTCGCTCTCCAACCTTATTTTACGTCTCCCGCGCCGGTGTTTACCTTAACGGTTAATACTGAATATAAGGGATAAAAAAATAAAAGCTACTGAATAGCAACATTTAATTCATGATTGTGAAGTAAGTACGAAATTTTGCACGAGTGTATCGTGAATCGCCGGCGGCATATCGGACCATTAAGGTCGAGTGCCGTGACCAAACTGACCACAGTATTTCACTTCTTTATTTACAATACTTCATGTATTTTACTTTACTCCTGTAATTTGTGTTAATGGTTGTTTGGTTACATAGGAAACAAGCAACGGACAACGTAAAGGGTTGGACTTGCTTCTTAGAGTACTCCTGTTCAATGATTTTCAACGACGTCGCGAAAGTGTTTTTTTGTTCTTCCGGAGGTGTTTGTGTGCGCATAAATAATAATCTGCACCGTGGGAAAAATACTTCTAAAGTATTTACTAGAATTCTACTTCCATAGAAGTATTTTTCCCACGGTGCAGATTATTATTAATGCACATACAAACACCTCCGGAAGAACAAAAAAACACTTTCGCGACGTCGTTGAAAATCATTAAACAGGAGTACTCTAAGAAGCAAAGTCCAACCCTTTACGTTGTCCGCTGCTTGTTTCCTATGTAACCATAAAACCATTAACACAAATTACAGGAGTGAAGTAAAATACATGAAGTATTGTAAATGAAGCGAAATACTGGGGGCGGTTCGGTCGGCACTCGACCTTCATGGTCCGATATGCCGCCGGCGATTCACGATACACTCGTACAAAATTTCGTACTTACTTCACAATCATGAATTAAATGTTGCTATTCAGTAGCTTTTATTTTTTTATCCCTTATATTCAGTATTAACCGTTAAGGTAAACACCGGCGCGGGAGACGTAAAATAAGGTTGGAGAGCGAGACGGCCGAGGGCACGGTTGATTTCTCATCTCACACTGGGATCGATGGCTCGCTCTCGCGCGCGGCCTCGTCTATACTCGGAGCCACCCAACAGTAGGATCTCCGCAGTTGCGCTTGTGACCCGTTGCCCTTGTGACCCGTTGCGCTTGCGAGCCGTTGCGGTTGTGAGCTGTTGCGCTTGTGAGCTGTTGCGGTAGCGAGCCGTTGCGCTTGTGACCCGTTGCGCTTGCGGCCCGTTGCGCTTGTGATCTGTTGCTCTTGTGAGCCACTCCCTAGAATAAAACGAAAAGAAAATTGAATAAAAACGAGAAGGACACGAATTATGCTCAACAAACTGCATAAATTTGGCCCCCAGACAAAACAGCGTTTTTCAGTTTCAAGAAGGGAATAAACATGACAAGTGTTGTAAGCACAGTCCTTTCGCACTATGGTTTGAATTTGAATTCAGATTTTTATAAGCTACTGATACGAAATTCGTTTTTTTGAAAAATCGAAAAGCTTGCCCATCTGTTCAGGTGAGAGATTTTCGTTAAATTTGGATTTGAATACTCAGTTGCTGTTGTAGTACAGTATTTATGTCTGAGATAACAAACATTAAAGAGCCATGCCGTTGTATTTCACTGAATGTAGTATAAATTATTATAAGCTGCCTTACAATATTTGAAATTCAAACCACCCTTCAAGGCATGCAAAACCCATTGAAAACTGTTTGCTGGTTGTGATCAATTCCAGATTGTCCTTGTCAGAATACAATTCAGCAGATTTTTTTCTCTGAAAATGAATTTATATTTAGTCGTGTTATCACTGATAAAATATGCAGTCAAAAATGTGATGTGATTTTGTGACAAATGTTGATAACATTTAATTTTTTGTAAGTTTATATAGCAGCCATTTAATCAGCTTTGATGGCACATTATTTTTTTGGATTGTTTTCCTTCTTGCAAGGAGCTTTAATTATATTGAAATGAGTACTCTTACTTTCGATGTCTTTTCTTTGTCCATGACACCTTCCCTCGTTGACTCTCTCCAATACAGAATGTCTCCAGGATTTGGGTCGAACTTACAGAACAGTCGAAGTGCAAGTGAATGTCCAATAAATGTAAGGTTTTGAGACTATACGTCTATAGGACTATAGGGCAATCAATACCACATTCTTTGCACAAACCTGTATTTACTGTTACTGCATCAAAAAAATTATAAATATCTACAATTTCACTCTTAGTTTGAGGTGGTTATAGCTTCAAACCCAGCAGATGAATGTGTACACCCTCACACTGAAATCAGAGCACAAGAAAGTTGTAAAACAGTTGTGAACTCATAAGATTGATGGAACAATTCACACAGACAAAAAGTAGAAAAGCACAAAACCACAAGGGAAAACTCTCTGAAAGGAGATTGATTCACCAGATAATAGCACATGCAGGACTTAATCGCTCACAAACCCATGGTAGCACAGGCACGAGTTTCCTTTAGGGCAGATTTTTCGACCATTACTCCACAATCTCCTGGAAAATGGAAAGAGCGAATGAAGAGCGAACTAAGAAGGTGATAGTATCAATGTATTATAACTAATTATAATCTCACCAGTAAGTTACACCTACCTCATCATGAAATCCCACAACTTGCAGCTGAAGAATTAACTGACCCCTTTCTCTGATACAGAACCTGGAACACAAAACATTTCAGTTGTAGTGATACATGATAACAATTATTTTAAATCTTCACACTAGTGCTCAAAGGAGAAACAATTGCAATGGCAAACACTTGCAATAACGCACAGAGCCAAAAGGCGGAAGAAATCAACGAGCAGATGCTGCAGTCAAAGCAAATGGAACTCATTTTGTGCTTCATTTTATGTCAAAATTAGAAAGGTTATGGGACATTTTCAGGTCAGGTGAGACGTGGGAGTAACAAAAAACAAACAAAAAAGAACAAACAGCTTTTTGTATTAAGATTATGCGAGTAAAGCATTCACAGAAAAGACAAGTCCATGCTAAGAGAGAGGTTATGATCAGTGCTAGAAATAGTAAGCTGGCCAAAGTGTCTCGAAGCAAGGACCCACGAAAAAAAGCGAAATTAGAAGTGAATGGTAGAGACTTACGCAACGTGTGTAGATAATTTTAAGAATAACGGAGCTGTAGATGCACAAGGAGAACGTAACGGTAACCTAACTATGAAATCAAAACAAACATTCGAGACAGCCTTTCTGCTCCGCAGCAGGGGCAGGCAGAGACAGGGCAGGGATTGTTCGCACACATGTGACGTCACAGCTACGAACAACACAGTCGGGAGACAAATATGTTTAATTTCACAGGCGCGAACCCTTTAAATCTTTCGCAGGCGTTGCACATCATACAAACACAACTAAACTCTGTATCTGAGGCATTTTCAAAGCGTCTGCTTTCATTTCTTTTTGTAATTCAAGAGTCTCAGCCATTTCAAGATACTTTCTTGAATGGGAGTCTTGTATTACTAGGAGTACGTGCGGCAGGCACGAAGTGGTGAGCGAAGCGACATTAAAATTTTAAAAAAGATATACAGTAAGTCAGATCGTTGTAGAGGATGGGGCACTTGTGGTGCCTTTTAGGAGGCTAGCATGCGGGCGGGTAGCGGCAAAATGGGTTTACTGGACACACTAGTCGATCGGCACTCGAATGGAGCGGTAAGCAAGCAGTTACAAGTTGTAGAGGATATTAGGCTTGGGGTAGCTTGTAAGGGGCCAGGACACGGGCGCGCACCGACGGGCCGGGTATTGAACTTACTGGAAATGGCCGACAAAACGATTGGCACCCCTATGGAGTAAACCGGACGACAGAAAGTCACGTTGTTGTAGAGGATGGGGCACTTCGAGAACCTTCTAGGAGGCTAGCGTGTGGGCGGGATGTGGCAGAATGAGTGGATTGAAGATTTCAATCGATTGGTACCCGAGCGGGGTCGATAAGTGGTCGGGAGAGCAAGTTGTTGTAGAGGATGGGGGACTTGAGGAAGCTTTTACGAGGCCAGGACACGGGCGCGCGAGGTGCGCGCGGACGGGACGGGCGTTCAAACTATTGGATACGGAAAAAAAAACACGATTGGCATCCTTCTGGAGGACACTATAGACGGTAGTAAGTCAAGTTTTTGTAGAGGATTGGGCACTTCGGTACCCTCTAGGAGGCTAGCGTGTGCGCCGGATGTGGCAGAATGAGTGGATTGAAGATTTCAATCGATTGGCACCCGAGCGGGGACGATAACTGGTCGGGAAAGCAAGTTGTTGTTGAGGATGGGGCACTTGAAGCTTGTAGGAGGCCAGGACACGGGCGCGCGAGGTGCGCGCAGACCGGACGGGCATTCAAACTATTGGATATGGGAAACAAAACGATTGGCATCCTTCTGGAGTACGCTGGAGGGTATTAAGTCAAGTTGTTGTAGAGAATGGGGCACTTCGGGCTCCTTCTAGGGGGCCAGGAAGGGTGCGCGCTCTCCGCCCATTAAGGAGCATGAGCATGGCGCTGTCACTATCTTATTGAGCAGCCAGGCCCATTGAAGGCCCTACGGAATCTACACAATATCTCTTAGACGCCCTATGCACATGAATTAGCACTTCTTGGCCTTGAACAGGATAAAGGGACAGATTTGGTGCATCGCCCTATCCCAACCGATGAAGCACTCTTGGGTAAACGTCATAGACATCAAATCGTTTTCATCAAGAAGTGCAAAGTTTGGCTGCCCCACACACACACACACACACGATTCTGCTACTTCTGAATAGACGGTTTCGGCTCTGCGCACTTCGATAGTAGAGAAGAAGAATGAAGGAATCCAGACCGGAACCAGTATGAGAAATCGGTGGGAACGTTGAAGAGGGCGTCACCGGCGGCCATATTGGCTGTATTTGAGTTTGTTTGGCTGCATTCGCGCCCTAGGCGGTTAAAGAAACAAAATAATGTTGACACTCGTATTTATAGGGTCTAGATCGTGATTTAAGGGATTTTAAGCGGATCTGGCGTTTTAGTTTTGGAATATTAGCCGTAAATAAACCCAAATACGAGGCTGATCGGCTCTCTAACCCCCTCACACTGGTGCTTATTCCCATTTTTAAACGTGATTTTCCCTTCTTTAGGACTGTGTCACCATGTATTAGCGATTCCGCGTGTAGAAAGGACTCTTCTCTTCTATAAAATCATATCAGTCAATATTTTTCATGTCATTTAAGTACTACATGTTGTGATTTCTGATACTCCTACCACACTCTCCAAGGGCTTTGTTTATGAATATCGTAAACTCACCTTTTTTTATGAAATGGAGAACATTGTAAGTGTCTTGTGCGTATTTTCGACTGCTTTTATTAATATTTATTTTCCCTCCTAGTACGATTAGTCATGCCACCACCCAAGGTAAGAACATAAACACTTCTTTGCTCCTCGCCCTGCAGTAATGAAGGCACCCTGAAATATTCACTTTGAAAATATATGTGTGTTGCAAACTGTGGAAAGACGGGAGCTCTCAACGCGTGTGTTCAGGTAGTTTTTATTTCTTGCTTGAGGCAAAGTATGTAAGTCTGACCCATCCAAGCTCTGATTTTCTTAATTTTTGTATTGGTTGTGGGGGGCACAGTTACTTCTTCACGTCAAAGACTTTTTGGTGGCACTTGAGGAGCAGCAATTGAATCACTCATGCAGTGAGGATGGATGCCTTTCGTGCAGTTTATTTAACATATTGTGTGATATGCGAACTGCAGCAGTTGAAGTATTGAAAGTGCCAGAAGGTCAGTTGGTGAAGGTATGTGTTCTGGTGTCTGCAGTATGCTAATATTATTTCGTTTTCATTCCAGACTTTCATGATAGTTTTTTTATGGGGCAAAGCGGTGATGTCCGTGGATATTTGATGAAAGTGTTGTGTCGGCTGAGCCATGAATACAATGGAATGTAAGTTTTTACAAGCTCTACTTTTCAGTGTTTTTTCTCTCTCTGTACATAACATTGTGTGTGTATTTCTATAGACTTGATGGCAACTATGACTGTGCTCCATTTATTGCACTATTTGATGTCTGTATGGAGAGTCGTCGTAAGTCACATGATTTGCTATTGTCTACTATTTAATGCATAAACTATTCTCCTTGTTTTAAGTGTTATCTTTTTTCCCCTTTCTGTTTCTTTCTTCAGAAACTTGTGTTTCTTGTGGTCATGTAGAGGTAGTAACATGTACCAAAATCAGCATTGATGTACCCATAAATGGCAAGGAAAGCACATCAGAGGCTGTCCTATCGTACCTGTTGCTGAGTACAACTACTGAAATGTGGTGTAATATGTGTGTGAAATTCACTGATACTATTGTTTTGAAAAATATCAGGAAAACACCACAAGTACTTTTCATAAAACTACTCAGGTAATGGTGTAAGTTGCTGAATAATTATATGTGACTTTTAAAATCTTGCTTAACTTTCGAAATGCCAATAGGTTTGATCATTGGGGTGAACAAGAGCAGAGTCCTGTAAAAATTTCTGAAAGTATCACCTTACCATCTGGAGTGAAGTACAATTTGAAGGGATGTGGCTTACATTTTGGACAAACTTTGTCTTCTGGTCAGTCTATGGCATTATTGAAATGTGTAAATGGTCCATTTAGACTCATCAGTGATGCTCAGGTATGCCAGAAAAAGTTAGTAATGTGTGTGTAGTATATATGGTGTTTACAAGAAAATGTTTTCAGGTCAAAAAAGTTACACATGAATCTGTGTACGCAAGTGATGCTATTAAAAGGGCATTGTATGTTTCAATATATGAACGTGACAATATTGATGCAGTTCTCACAGATCCCAACGTTAGTCACATTTCATTGGATGTTGAAAACGCATCAGTAAATATGACTGTTCAGGAGGTAAGAGAGAAAAAAATTGGTACATACAAACTTAACAGAAAATTAAGTTTATCATTACATTCTACTTTTTTTGGAATAAAAATTGCAGGTCTCACCTTCACCTTTACGGTCCACGCAAAAAGGATCGTGGCTTGTGAGCCCTATTATGGAGCAGGTACCAAAGCAACAGGTAACTGCAGCAAGAAGAGTCCTGGACTTTACAATGGAAGCCACACCACTCAAGGTAACAGTAACATTGCAAAAAGTCAAAATACTGTGTTAAAGTTGCATGCAATACATCTGTCTTTAAAATGCAACATAAATTTCCAGTACATCTACATTTATGTGGACTTAAGATTGCAGAATTTGTCTCCTATTCCCGAAGAAGCTATTGCCAATGAAACCAGCACTCTACGGAGTCCTTATAATGTAACAGAGGTACTTAATGTCTTAAGTAGCACAAACAACCAACAGAAATTAAAATTAACTACAATTTAAATAACAACAAAAAAATTACAATTTTTCAACTGTTCCAGCATAACCAACATTGTGCAGATATGTTGGAACATTTCAATGACAGTGTTACATCATATACATCTGCTATTACTCCTCCATCTCTAGTGAGTATGAGTGGAGCATGGAAAGTACTTTTGACTAGAAATAGGCATTTCTTTTTGCCTACTGATGGTCATTGAACTTAAACTTCTTAACTTTTACAGGTACCTACAACGATAAAACCCAGAAGAAAGTTGAAGCCTAGAGTTTTGGACATGAATGTGAGTGATAGCTTACAAACAAGTAAGGAAGCTATAAATGAAACTGAATGTACTTCTCAAGAAAGGGGTCCAATATTTCATGACTTAAATGAAAGTTTCACTATCACAGTCAGTGAATCTGATACTCTGCCTCCTTCAAAAACTGAGAAGGTAAGAAAGTTAACAGTACAAGTAATATTTCAGTATTCTAAAGAGAAAGGCGTCAAGTCTCTGGGAACTCGCATTTCAAAATATTCTGGAACTAAGTATTTTTTATGAATACATGTTATTTTTGTAACAATTTCCTGGTAGAGTTCTATATCAAAATCTACTTCAGCATGTATCATTCCAAACTTTGAAAAAATTACAAGGTGGGCTTCCTTCAGATTTAAGATACCCATGTTCTGCTGCATTTGATAGGAATATTTATGGTTTTTCTTCACCTGCAACACACCATCATGGTCTCTTTCAATAGGAAAACGATCTAGTTGGGCTTCTGTTAGTAATGATTCGAAAAGTTCAGGGTCAATGTTCTTAAGAATGAAGGGGCATTTCATTTCAATTAAAATGTCATTGTTGATTTCACTTCGAATAATTCCATCAGGGCTGCAGCCACCAGCAGGAAACGATGAATTGATGTGAAAACCAAGGTGAAAAGTAATAGTTGCTGAGGGATCAAGTGCTTTCCTTGCTTTGAAGTAAGCCTCCCTAGCAAGTGGCTCCATGCGGGTTCCATATTTCATGGCTGCTGTGGGATCACCATCAAGGTTCCACAAAACAGACCTGAGGAAGCCTTTTCCACCTCGCTCAGTCAAGTGGCATGCTTGATGTGACACTGAGGCACCTATGACAACACTTCTTCGTCCTTTCCATACATCACTACAGCTTTGAAGCCCAGTGTCTGGTACGTCAAAGACCGTATTGGGGGGAAGTTCACTATATTGGTAGGAAAGCTGTGGATTGTCTTCTGTGGGCTGTTGCAATTCACAGACAAGGAGTTTTAGATTATTCAAGAACTGCCTGCACAGCAGTATGAGTCTTCGTCTTTGTTTCATATCCATTGTGTAGTCACCGTATGTCAATTTTAGGTGGAACTGAAATCTTGTTTTCTCTGGATTGCCTGTCAAAGATGCTAGGAAGCTGTTGATATGATCTGCAGTCATTACAGTTAGGCGCTATGCTGTTGCCCTGGGGTCAAATCTTTGACGCCTCTTCACATCAATTTTATAAGCAGGGTATACCTTATCCTTAATTTTCCCGGGGTCTCGACGTAGGGTGCCCTGGTTCCACTCACATTGACGAGAAGTACAGGCCACACCTATGGAGGATGAAAAACGATTGCAACTTTAGTAGAGAACAGTAATCAGGATGTGCAACTGAAGTTATTTACAATAAGTTACTTTAAATTCATATTAAGGCTCATTCATTTGCATGGAGCCTTATGACATTCACTCACCCATAATAATATTCCCATGTTTCACTTGGGGTTTGTGAAAACAGTGAAATCTGGATAAAAATAATTGCTAAGGAAAGAGGTCTGAAAATGTTATATCCATGTATTCTTTATGACAATGTACTATGGGTCCTTCGAAAAGTAACTTTATAAGGAGTTATTCTTACTATCGAAGTTATACATATCCAGGTTTCACTGTTTTGTAATGATAGACTTAATTAACATTTATCTGTAATTTTTTTCAGACCCCTAAAAGACAACTAAAGCCGCCATCAAGAAGACTTCAAGTTCCCCAAGGTGTGAAGGTTGTACGGGCAGTAGTCAGATTTGAAACCTGTCGCTCTTTGCCACAGAGGAAATTCAAATTTTTCACAGGCCTCAGCCAATACAATTTCAATGTGCTATTCAATTTAATTGGAGGAGATGAGGGAATAAAGAGTTGTAATATGATATATCGGTAGCCTCACCGTTTTGTGTTGTTGAGGTGTGGATGGTGCCACGTCAGCTGGTGGTCATCATTCCGTAGTTTACTATTTGGGTCACAGACTTGCACCCTGTAATTGTTAGATAACCATTTCAACATAAACGGGCGATATCCACTTTGCATCGATGGGGCTACATATTTCTACCGATATCGATGTGAAATGTCCAATCACCAAGTTACGGTTAAATATCTGAAGATATTGAGTAGTTGGCAGAGAGGTTTCGCGCCAGCGACATCACAGTACGTACATCTCAGCGATAGTGTAAGAGCGCTGAGTGAATTCGTCGCATTCCCTCATGTCTGTAAGATAAATCGTGCTTCTCGGCAGGGCGAAAACCCTGTAAGACTATCGCGGCGTTGAACCGAAACGACAGCCAAGCGACATCGTGAACAGGGTGTCTACACAATTTCGGATAGTTATCCACCAAAATTTGAACTTGAGTAAAAATCAGAAAGAAATCGCCTCACTATTCATACGTCGACAGGGCTTGAATTTTATCGCCAAACTATCGCGGCACCGAATACCAGGCGAGTCATCATCGCCGGATATCGCCGTGTTACCTGGGTATAATGAGAAGACTCCAATGAAAAGTTTGCCATTCAAGAAGTTGTCATCTGAGAACCGACTGTTCCTGGTGCTTGTCAGGATGAGAAGAGGTGTTCCGCTGAGAGATCTTGCATATATCTTCAACATTGGTGCCACACAGTGTAGTGTTATCTGTTATGCCATGATGAGATGTCTGTATGAATATTTGTCATTACTGCAGCCTCACATGTTTATTGGTGCAGATGAACAGAAGAAGAACATGCCACGCCAATTCAGACAATTTAAGAACCTGCGTGTAATAATTGATGCTGCTGAGTTTCATATTGAGAGACCATCTGATTTCCAGCAACAAGGCAATACATTTTCTGCCTACAAACACTACAACACTGAAAAATACATGATTGGAATTTCATGCTATGGGGCCATAATTTTTTGTAGTGATGGTTTCAAAGGCAGTAAATCAGATAAGGAAATTTTGAAGGAAAGTGGCATAATGAATTACCTTCAGAAAGGAGATAGTGTCATGGCAGACAGGGGATTTAATGTTAAGTCTGAATTAGCAGAAATTGGTGTCCACCTCATAAAACCACCTGACTTCAACAAAGGAAGACAATTTTTGGATCCTCGACAAGAAATGCTCACACGAGAGACAGCCACTGCCAGAATTTATGTTGAACATGCAATTAAGTCCATTAAGGACTGGAGAATTTTGAAGAATATAATTCCTATGAGTATGCATGATATTCTCCCATGACATGGTGTTCATTGCTGCTTTCCTCAGCAATTTCAACAAACCTTATATTAACCCTTCAATTACTTTTGTTGCCAAATGGCAACATCCTCTTTTACGTGCTTTCCCTACCCACCATTTCTTCTGCCGCACCTTTTCCCTGCCTAATTTGTACTACCGAAGTCTCCCGCGCCCGAAAACCGATATATCGATGTGCTGCAGTCGATAGTTCGAGATACAAGAAGAAATAAAGTTCCCCATACCAAAGCACCAAGATGGCGGCGATGTAGGCGCCAAGAAAGGCCGCCTATGTCGGAGTATAATAAATTGTGGAAAAACAAACGGTGAGTTGTTTGGCTGTTGAACAGTCACTGATTGTACCTGTGATTATAGATTTTGATAATTTTCAATATTGGGGGTTTGAGGTATGTCAAAAGTATGCTGTGGCCAAATGGCAACATCAGGCAGTCCCGGTGAGGAATTTGGCGGGTTTCGGTTTTTCTATTATTTATAGTTTCAAAGAGCTTGGCAAACTTTTTCACGCATAAAATACTTATTTTAGATGAATTGCCCTTCATTCCTTTACATATCTGAGTTTCTAACGTTGCCGTAGAGCTCTGTTAGTTTTGTTGTGTCAGCCACCAAACCTCGTCTGAAGGTTATGATGACAAGTAAACATGGCATAAATTATACTTTCAAAAGTTTCTTATTCCATTCGCGATTTGCGGTGTCATTTGAAATAAACTACATCAAATTGATCAGTTGGAAAATAGACATGTAGGCGAGGAAAAGTTGAGTGTGTTGATGCTTCTGTAATTTGTTGTTGGTTGTTCTAAAACTTTGTTTTGTTTGTTTTCTGTCCTCTTTTCTTTTTTGCTTTCAAGTATTTGCCCACTTATCTCTTTTGTGCTGCTTTACAGGATTTCAAAATGCTGCCAAGTATATTTTACAACAAACCTCGGTTAACACCTTGTGTCCCGTCAAATAACTTGGATTCTGATGGATCGTCATCTTCAGATGAAGAGCCAGAAAATTTTTCAACCAAGCTTCCTTCGAAGAAAAAGAAGAAAGTGGGATGTCTTATTCCATTGAAAGAAGATTCTACCTGTGAAAGTGATTCTAGTCTGAGCGATGATTGTCAATGTGGAGGATTGTGGAGGAAGAAACATGTGGAGACCAGTGATATTATTGTACCTGAAAGTGATCAGTCTTCTGGTGGTTCAAGCCAAGCTGCATCTCATGCAAGTGAATTGTCCCCTGTGGAATTCAAAGCTAAAGGTTCAAATAATATAAAAAGAAAATCTTCTAGAATCAGTAAGAGGCGAATAACTCAAGTGTTCACATCAGATCGTTATGGTGCTACCCCAACGAATTCATCAAAACCCTCTATCACAAAGAAAACTCAGCCATTCAAAGCTATTAACGGTAATGTAAATAAACCAGTAAGCCGGAGTGCCAGAAGGAAACTTGATGTGTCAAACAGAATTGAAGTTCCTAGTAAGAGGAAGAAGCCAGACATTCCTTTTAGAGCTAGCAAACTATTGTCTGCCGTTGCTTCTTCAACAACAAATGGGGGAGAGAAAGTGATGTCTGCTACAGAAGTTTTGGCCCAAGCACAAAAGGTCCTTCGCATCAAGAATAATGGCAGGCAAGGTAATACGTAATGCTTTATTCACATTTAATTCATCTGAGTTTCATTTGGAAGTGTATCTTATATTCATTGTTTACTTCCAGTGACTGTCAAAGAAAAGGTTGAATCTGGAAATGAGGTTCTAGGTAACCCTGTGACTGATAAAGAGAACATTGACTCTTCAGTTTCTAGCAGTTTGCAAAATGTTGAGCAAGGTATGCATGAGTATTCTGAAGACACTTATAAACCAAACAGATAATTTTAAAAAGTTGTACTCACCTGGTATTTCAAGTAAATTTTACAAAACTGTTTTAAACCTTTCAGATATTTCAAGTTCACCCTCAACGGCTTCTTACTTACCTCAAGATAGTGGTATTGTGTCAACTTCAGTTTTCATTCTGAAAGCTGCTAAAGGATCAAATATGGGTAGGTTTCAATTTGTATCTCATAGTATAGTTACATTTCTTTATATATGATGCAAATACCTCTGTAAAACTCAACTGTATTACTCAATGTAGCTTTTTTTTTCTATATTTATACAAATTCTTAACAGTTGCTTTTCTTTTTTAGATAAGGTTTTAGCAACAAATTCTCAGTCAGTATTCTTACCTCATGACAGTTCTTCTAACTCTATTATGCAACCTTCAAGGGAAACACAACTCAGACTGCTGCACAACAATCTGGAAAAGAAATCAAAGGTACTGTTAAAACTTTCTGCAAATACTATTTTTTTAAATTTAAAAATGATGCTCCCCTTGCTGAACACATTTTTACAGTAATAAATTTTATTTCTCAGCATCAACCTCCCAGCCTACCGATAAAGTACAAAACTCTCAGCCTGCTGTCTCATGTATGATTAATAATGACAGTTCCTCAAGAATTAAGCCCATTCCAGCTTTAACGTCAAAAGATTCTGGCAAACAAAGTTCAAAAGAAGATAGCACAGCTCACTTAGAAAGTGGTACTTTATTGATGAATATTCCTGGTGCTGAGACATGTAAAGAAAAGCATGATGGAACTAATACGGGCCAGATTACATCTACTCCTAACACTTCTGTTGTTGAGGATGAAGAGCAAGGTTTGTTGTCACAAAAAAAATACTGCTATTTGGGTTAGTGAGCAAAGCTTCAATTATAAAATAAATAACAGTGGATGTTTCTTTTTTCAGATCTGTTTTCAGAATTTGTTTCTCCAATTGAGAAATCTAAAAAGACTCACTTTGATGATAAATGTGGAAAACCCTTTACTTCAGGAAATCAAGGTACCAAACCGAATTTTGCCAATGAGAAGCAATCCGGTAGAACCAAACCCCAAAAGAAGGGGATCTCAGGTAATTTCTTTTAACATTGATTGTTTTGTTATTCTAAATAAGTTTTTGTAGTTTTTTTATCCACCATTTACACACAAACTTAAAATATCCCTTTTCAGGTAATGTTGAAGAAACAACCTATGTAGTATCCCCAGTCTTACCTCACGATAATGCTCCAAAAACGTCACAGTCTATACCCGTTGCTAATGGTGGTGCTTCTACTTCTACTTCTGCACCGGCTAGGAGAAACCGATCTGGTAAAGCTCCACAACATTCTGGAAAAGAAATTGGGGGTGGATTATTTAATGCACCTGATGAACAGCCAAGAGAGGAAATCAAAGGTAGCAAATTTTATAAGTTGCTGTAGAAGAGATATGAAGGGCCTAACTTACTCACCTTATTTTTCCTTGTCGTGCAGATGACTTTCTTGATATGGCAGAACCTCTCCAAGACAATAGTTATTCTGAATCCTCTGATGATTCAATCCCTGGTCAGGGCTGGCGAGAAGGGGATCTGCAACAAATAATTTTCTTAAATGAACCAAAATTTTCCACGCCAGCAGAAGAAATCACTCCAACAGATTATTTCAAACAATACTTTGATGACAAAATTTTGGATTGCATTGTGGAAGAAACAAATATTTACACAACCCAGAAGACAGGTAAATCATTGGATGTTAGCAAAGAAGAAATTCTGGCTTTCTTTGGCATTTTAATTTTCATGGGTGTTAGCCGTTTACCTGCCCTAACTGATTATTGGGCGAGTTCTACACGCATTCCCCAAGTTGCTGATGTTATGAGCAGGAAACGATTTCAAGACATTCATGCCAATATCCACTTCCACAATAATGAAGAGGAAGGAGAAGACAGACTCTTAAAAATCAGGCCATTACTGAATCATATTCGTAAAAAATGTCAAAATGTTGAACAAGAGTGCCATCTAAGTGTAGATGAGAGAATGCAGAAGTACAAGGGAACACGTGCTGGCAACATTAGACAGTACATGCCAGACAAACCCAGCAGTAAATGGGGGTTCAAACTGTTTGTCTTAGCCGGTGCCAGTGGCTTCACATATGACTTTATTCCCTATTGCGGGTCTGATACTTTTTCTAATGAGGAACTACCGGCAGAAGTCTCAAATATGGGTGTAGGAGCCACTGCAGTTGTTTCCCTTTGCAAGTGTATTCGTGACCCTGTTAACTCTACTGTTACCTTTGATAATTATTATACTGGCATTCCTCTGATTCAGTATCTTCGTGATAAAATGCAGCTGCACTCCTTGGGTACAATAAAAAGAAACAGGTTACTGCAATGTCCTCTTACTGATGGTAAAAATCTGCAAGCCAGAGGTAGAGGTTCTTACGAAAGCCAAGTTAACAAAAATGCAGTTGTAGTTGTTCAATGGGCTGATAATAAGGCTGTTTGCCTCGCCAGCTCCTACGTGGGAGTTGAACCTGCAGCCACAATCAAAAGGTATTGCAATAAAGATCAAAAGGCAAAAGCTGACGTGCCATGCCCTCAAGCAGTTTTACAGTATAATAAATCAATGGGTGGAGTAGATCTTGGTGATATGCTTATGGCTCTGTATGCCATACCCACCAAAGCAAGAAGATGGTACTTTCCATTGATGGGATATTGTCTGGAAGTAGCCATAACTAACAGTTGGCTGGCTTACAAAAGAGACTGTGTGTTACTTGGAACTCACCAAGAACTGAAGAGCTCCAAAGACTTCCGCCTCCATGTCAGTGATGGTCTGCGAGCAAGTCTTCTACGTGGCAGGGGCCGACCTTCTCTTGATAATTCATTGCAGAAAAAAGTCATCAAGTCACCTTGGGTACCTCGTCCATCTGATCCATTGCGAACTGATGAGGCTAACCATTGGCCTGTTAAGTGCACGAAAGGAAGATGCCGTTACTGTAGCAGTACAGTCAGGATAAAATGTACAAAGTGTGATACTCGCCTTTGTATTACACAAGATAGAAACTGTTTTTTACAGTTTCATATCACGAAGTCAGGAAAGTTGCCCGTCAATAAAACATTTGATAGTCTAGAAGAGGAAATGGAGGAAGAAGTGGATGACTGTGAGGAACAAGAAGAAATAGAAGACTGTGAAGGAAATTATGACTGTGATGCAGATGTTACTAAGTGAATTACCAGCTTTATTGCTAGTCAGTTATGAATTTTGTTGCCATAATAATTTATTTAATTTTGTATTGTTTCTAATTCCTTGGACCTCTTTGCTAGTTTTTAACCGATGCATTACATTTCAAGTCTATCTAATTGCAGTTTGATGCTGTGATTTTGATATGATGTTCAATTCTTTAAAAATTGATTTTATAGAGAAGAATTTTGTTACGCTGGAAATCAAAGTGTGAGACAGTCTCACACCTTTTGGTGTTAGGCCAAAATGTCTCACACCATTTAGCTCTATTTTTGTGGTGCATTGAAAATGTTTGTACTTTTTCCTATCTTCATATTTTTAATACACCACAAGAATCAAGCTAGGTAGTGTGAGACATTTTAGCCTCCCCCCAGAAGGTGTTAGACTCTCGCACTTTGGTTTGGAGAGTAGTGTGTTCCCTCAAGATTTTTAGGTGTATAAGTTTACTGTTGATATTTAATTTCTAAATATGTGCCATTGCATTTAATGCTTATAAATTATTTTGTTGCCATAATAATTTATTTTTACCTTGTATTGTTTCTAGTTCCTTAGACTTTTTAGCAAGCTTTTAACCAATGCATGCTGTTATGAATTTCATTTTAAGTGTATTTTATTGTTGTTCGCTGCTAGTGTGATTTCGATATGATGTTCAATTCTTCTCAAATTGATTTTATAGATAAGAAATTTTTTAGTGTATTCCCTCATTCCCTTATAAGTTTACAGTAGATATTGAATTTCTAAATATGTGCCATTGCTCCCTGGCCCTTTTAAAAATGCAAATTTTTATGTAATTTTCCTTTATTTATAATACAATTTAAATTCACAAAATAAATATGATGCTTATAAATTATACATCTTTGCATTCAATACTTTTACTTTTTCCACTGCATAACAACAGATTGCACTCAAACAGAAAGGACTAACTTAAAAAAGATACAAAATAAAACAGTCAGTCACAAAGACAATATTCTTGTATAAGTATTGGCTGAGTTTTCCCCCGGTGATGAGCTAGAAAAGTTCTGGACTTGTAATCCGGTCTGAACCTGAAAGAGTTAAATGAAGGTCAAAATCTTGTTTTAGTAATAGGGGAATGACACACAGAGCAAGTAGCATTCAGTTCAACTTCATATCACACAGAAGTACAATAACATATTAAACGAGTTAGGAAACATTCCTCAATACAAATTTCAAAGCAAATACGAGGTTGATTTTAAGTTAAAACCTAAATAAAATGTGTTTATGTCACGTACCTAACCTTATTCGTGTATTCACCAAATGTCCCAAACAAATGTTCAATAAAATTTCAAGTGCGCGGAAAATTTTTGGAACATTTTCTGATTAGGACTAAGCAAAATCTCAGTTGTAAAATAAACCGGGAAAGCTAATGAGGCAAGAGATGTCCTTACCACAAATTATTCCGCGTCTAGCTTACATCCGACGCCCAACGCCAACCCTCTGATACTTTGATCGTCTCCCGCTGTTGCTGCATCGGTTACTGGCCTGACTTAGCCACAGCATCAGGCAGCCAGCAAGCGTCCTGGCAAGGCAAGTTATTAGTATCGAAAGTTAAATTAAACTAAAACAAAGTTTGGAAGAGACAAGCATAATGAACTTAGAATACTACAAGAGGAGATGCGAAAATCTGGAAGAAACGTTGCGCGATTGCTGGAACAGGTTAGTTTCCATTAAATTGTGTACAAACAAATGTGTAGCAAAGTGTTGTTTCTCAGTTTTTCAATACAAAATGTATTGCAAGTATTTTTGTGGCGAGTGTTTCCTAGTGAAAGGTTTCTATCATGTTTCACAATCTATAGTTGAGACACTTTGATGGTAGGAATTTACTCTGAGATTTTTACGACATGAACTCCTCCTTCCAGAATTGGCTCTGTTCTGAACGAAACGATGGTTCTTGGGGGTGTTGCAGTTCAACAAGGTGAGTTTTTCCCACATTATCTCCTTATTCCTGTGGGTGGCAATTCAGTAAATAAGAAAACCAGAATATTATCAATATCTTTCTTTCTACAGGACCCATATCTGACATGGTTGATCTTGATGAAACTTTATATGAACCTGCTGAGCTAGAGAAAATTGTTGCTGATGAGCAGGAGAAAGTTGTTGGTGCTAAGGAGGAGAAACATATTGAGACCGAAGTTCTTCAAAAGCAAAATAAGCAAACCAAGCGGCGTCAACATCTGCCTTCTCCAATTAAGTGAGTACCTTTTCATGAAACCCTCTTACTTTGGCATTGGCAGTAAACAATATGAATTTGTAATGTCATCTCCACTTCTCAATAAAATGACATTCTGTTATTTTTTCAGACACATATGTAAATTGCCCAGATGTCCAGAGCACCAACCTTTTTATGAGTCAAGCGTAAGTTCTTAAAATACTTCTACACAATATCAACAAAGAAATTGTACTCTGTTTGATAATTACATTTTCTTTCAGAATCGAAAACTGAAGCAGTACTCTCCTAGAACTAGGAGGATGGGGACTACCAAAAGGTCAAAGTCACCTAAAAGTAAGACGTTTGCCACCCTTTGCCCTTCTCTTTACATTATAAATATTGTTTTCAAAATCTATGTTTTTCCTTGTCTTATTTCCAGATTTATGGTCTTTAGATATGCCTAGCAGCAAGTCTCTTACATGATTGTGTCAATCTATGAATATTTTACTAAAATACTTTCTATTTATATGCCTGCAAGTGGTCAAAAGGACAGAAACTACAAATGAATGTGTTACTAAATTTTTATTAGAATAATTTATTTCTATTGTGTATTTAGATAGTCAGAAAACTATTGTAGTCTAAAGACCAATTTGTGAAAGTGTTCCTTTATTTTATTTATTTGAGTTCAATATATTTCATACTTACAATGATTTCTAAGTGCGTTCTTTACCCTTTTTGTTTGAGAGTTGGATAAAAGACATGACACTTTAAGGTATGAGATTTGTTGGGTTTTAGTAACAAATAGTAGAGGCAAAAAATGATATAAAGTAATCAAAAGAAAACTAGACACTCCCTAAGCTATCATTATTTACTGTATAAAATTCAAACTGTGAATAGTCTGCAATGGATTTTAACTTTATCTTTTTTATTTATTTGCATCTAATAACTGCTCACTGGATAGATGTTCTTGAAGAGATATACCTTTACACAGAAAGATGCAATTTTATTTGGCTGGACTATCAATATTTATTTACAACTCAGTCTGTCATAAACTATCAGACAGGCAGCAGCACACACTCACTTGAAGTGAGTCCTTGAACCTTCATCAAAAAATTCTAAAGTTTACACTTGAGTAAACAAAATGGAATTATTTCAGATATATGCAAGAGATTAAAAAAACAAAAAGGGAGTGCGACACCATTTACAATTGAACACTTCTGACAAACTAATCTTCCTCACTAGGGCCTGTTCAGAACATCAGTTGCAAATAATTTTCAGTGATTCACTGCTGGCCTAGGACGGCAGGCAGCTGTGCGCGTCGCTCGCTGACGTCCGCAGGCAGCTAGCAACGCGACTCTTCAGGGCGCTCCCACAATGGACTTTGCCGAGGCGGAGCTAGTGACAGCGCCTGCGACATTTGGATAGGCCAGCCCGCCAAGCACTTGTGTGAAGGTGGCGGCCTACCCGGAGAGCCCAAGCGCAGTTGGCGCGTGAATTGAATTCCTGGCACACAAAGTTTCGTGGCGTCACTACTTTCCGATGTGTTCATTGTCACCTAACAAGTCCGCACGGGCAAGCAGACTGCGCCGGCACAGACAATCCTGCGGCACAAAACGTAGCAAAATTATCAAATCTACACAGACGTTGCCTATCTGTCAGGTTTGCGATTCCTGCAACTTACCTTGACTAGCATGACGTTCTTCCACCACGATTTTTCAACTGCTGACAATTTCTTCATTGCTTCCGTCGCGACGGGCCAAACACGGCGATTTTCAACTTTCGGCCCCGCGCATCACCGCGGCCGGCAGGCTTGCACCCAACAAAAGGCGCCGGATGGGAAGGGGGTGCACAGGGAAGTGCACGGGGAGCGTGGGCCAGTGGTGGATCCAGCGGCTGTCTTTGGGTGGGGCAAAGTAGCCCTTTTTGCCTTCTTTCAGGGGAAAAGTATAGTCTTTTGCCTACCTTTCAGGCGGCCATCTAGGTGCCATGGTGGTGGTGGTGGCGGTGGGGGGGCGGGGGTATTGACCCTTTGCTCCCCCTTACCCCCACATTCGCGCTTGGCGTGGTCCCCGCCCGTCCCGCCCTCAATAGCCTGTACCGGCGCTGGCTGGAGAGAGAGGGGTCACGAGGGGGGAGGGGGGGGGGTGATCGCGGTCATACTCAAGGGGACACGATAGGACGCTTATGTGACACCCCGTCACACATTTTTATGGAAATCAACGCGTACATCTTGCACGGCTCACACGCAACAGCCAATGTTGCCAAATGGCCACAGCATACTTTGGGCTCTTAGAACTAAGCTGTTATGAAATTTCCGTCGGAGACACCTTAGATGGGCTCGTATGGTACCATTGCACAGAAAAAAATCAATTTTGACTAGACGTATCATTTGAATGTGCAGAAAACAGCAATATTGCAACATTATGCTAATAATAGCAAATTCAGGTCTGCTTTTTGGTCACTAAAGACCCGATTGAACTCGTTCAAAGCGTTCATACAGTATGTACTAAAAGAAAACAGTCAGACAAGTTGTCATAATACGGCTAGAAGTCGGGGAAACGGGTTAAGTGCTGTGCGCTCCTCCACCCCCGGGCTAGCCGATGTTGCCAAATGGCAACAGCCCGTAAAAAGTGAACGGATGGAGCCAAAACTTCGGGGTTGGAAATTTTAGGTTTAATGGGCCCTATTGAAGTTAAATTCACACAAAATAATTTTTTTTTGACGATCTGGACGTTGCTTGGTAATTGAAGGGTTAAGCTCCCAGGGCATAAAAATTAGTACCTGTATCGTTGTAGATGTTTGCAGGGTCACAGCACTCGTTTCTCAGCAGCAAAGTGATGTTCAGGGTGGAGCAAAACAAAATAGTACTTCAAAGTCATTTTGCAATTTTATTAATAAAATACACAACATATTTTACACTTGTCATATGCATTATTGAAATAGGCAAATATTGTTAGTGCAAAGCTTCTACATTTAACCAAACATGCATAAAGCATGCAACATGCTTGCAGCTTACGTGCAAATGGCAGTTCCCAGTTAGTTCATAAGGTCATAACTTACCATATTTTCTGCTGTCAATGAGTAATGGTTAATGGACTAATAAATGTTAGAATTAGTTTACCTTTAAAAACCTGCTGATATGAAGACTAATGAGAGCAGGAACAGCATGTAATGACTGAAAAGGAAATAAGAAGACAGAAGACCAACAACCGCCATGTACACATGTTCCAAAGTATGGATGATTGATTAGGATGCAAGATGAAGACATTGCGTGAAGTTGATCAGACAGTAGACCTCAACAACAACCAAGTTTGAGTATTCTAAACAATAGTCATAAGTGTACAGCCACCAAAATCATCTTTTGTCAGTTCAGAGTAACAATTAATTTTAAATGAATACTACCTTTTATCATGCCCTAAGTGTACAGCCACCAAAATCATCTATATTTTTTTTTTGTCAGTTCAGAGTAACAATTAATTTTAAATGAATACTACCTTTTATCATGCCCTAAGTGTACAGCCACCAAAATCAGCTATATTTTGTTTGTCAGTTCAGAGTAACAGTTAATTTTAAATGAATAGTACCTTCTATCATGCCCAACACCTAAACATTTAGTATGTGTACTACCTGATGTAATTTTAAGAGAAACATGTAGAGTGTTAAGGCCAACCCATCTCCAAAGATGTAAAATCCCTCCACAGAATAATTTTTGTAATCAGATTTACAATATTATTATGAATATTGTGTGATAAATTGAACCAAGAAGTATTACACCTTTCGTTAAAATTCTTACCTTCATAGCCATTCAATTTCACATGCGACCATAAGAAAAGAAGGGTGGCGCTGATGTGACTGCACCTGCCCAGTGCACGCTGCTTGCACTGGCAAGTGCAGGTTTTTATGTTTCCTGAAACTGTAGACAGGGCCACCTGAACCTGGTACAGGCTGAGCTCCATTGATGCCCTTACTTTACTGCGAACAAAGTACACAGTTCCCGTGCAATAATTCTCCACCTCTCCAACATGACCACTCTTGAGGTACATCAAACCTCTTCAAAATTTTTTGTGATGTCCCAAGGTTGATTCCTCAGTTCCTTCTAAGTCCAAGTACAATCGCTCATCCTCAAAACCCTCATCAGAGTCTAAGTCATCAGGATTGTCATAAGTATTTGCCAGATGGGGCATGGATTCTATTAAATAATAATATATATGTCCATAGTTGAAGTTAGTGGGAATTTGAATACTTGGGAAAGGTTGCCATCCGCCCTTAGGAAACGAAATGACCTGCTGTTGACTCGATGCCTGTTAAACAAATCGTTCATCAATAAACTAGACTCCACAAGTCATACATACATACATAGTCTTATAAGTACCGAATCAAGTTGCAAAACTTTCTTCTGTTGAAACCATTTCCCATCATCAATATCTGCCACAACTTTGTCTTGCCCTAAGTCCATCACTGCTTGTGCTCTGCAGGTAAAAATCATAATAATTAGGTAACTCAAGAGGAATAAAATTACTGCGTTGCTTTAGAAAATAAGAGCTTTACCTTGACACAAGTTGGGCCTTTGAACCATTGACAGGAAACCCATAACATTTCAGCCAGCGCTTTAGGTCAGAAACTGTATTCTTATTGATGACTTGGTCAGGAAGAGTAGCACCAGGGACATCAGACGGCTTTAAAACAATATCCATAAAAACATCAGTGGGTCCAGCAGCAGCTGAGTTTCCAGGCATTTTAAAGTCATTGTCAGATCCATAATTCTCTACGCTTCCCCCACAGGATGGCTGGAAGGTTGAAGAAGAGAAAAATGTATACAAATATGGTAAATTATGAAATCGGAACACTACTTTGATATAATAATGAATACCTTTTCATTTTGTACATTCTCTTGAGGCAACATATTATGTTTTAAAATATATTCATGGTCTGACTGGCTGGACGTTGCCTGAAAGAATAATGTCAATGTAGAAGGTCTTACATGATACCCTTTCATTGCTGGAAATTAAATTTATCACCTTCGTCACTCTTGGTTGCCTCAAAATTCTTATTGGAGACACTTTATCTTGCTGGGTTCTTATTAAGTAATCGTGAGAGGACTGGGATGAGGATGTCTTAAACAAAAGATGATAACATGTAGAAGGCCGTATTAATTTCAATGGGAAGAAAAATCATTTGCAATTGTACCTTTGGAACATGTTTCTTTGCACGAATAATTTTTATTGGAGTCACCTGCAAGCCGCCTGCCCTTTCCATATCCTTTGTACAAGCACTGTCAGTAGTAGTGACAGGTGGCTTCAGAGGGCTGCTGCTATGCCTAGGATCAATCTGTAAATTACATAGGGAAATACCATGAATATTATTATATTATAAGACAAGGAAGTGACATGAATGAAACTATATTTTCCCTTACTTCAGCAGAACATTTTTCATAAATTAGGAGGTAGGCGTTGCTATCACAAATCAAAGGTAGGAAAGGTACGCATTCAACCTAAGAAGTGAGTATGTTAGCTGTATTGTAAAAGCCATTTGCATTCTTTCAACACTCACATATTCATTGTTCTGTACCTCTTTATCATCATCAAAAACAGCAAAACTGTCATATGGACATCTACAGTAGCTGTAGTAATGTCCATTGTCTCTAGTGCTCCCTAAGTGGACAACAACAGATCTGATGACATACTCAACATTATTTATATCAAGTCTGTAATTAACAGGAACGGCTTTCTCTATTTTACTATTTGTTGCAGCATCAAATCTGGATGCCAAAAAAAAAAAAAAAAAAAAAAAAAAATAAAAAAAAATAGCAATATCAAAAAAGCAACTGGTGTAGAGGCTGTCAAAAAAATAATGCTGACCTATTCAATGTCATTGCTAAAACATTTGGAGGATACAGAATTTTTACAGATTTAATATTTCCCTGTTTATTTCCACAATGGGTGCAGTTGTACTGAATAGCCTCATCCAAGGAAAAGAAATTCAAGGCTGTTACGACATCTTCTACACCATCATGGGTAATTGACAAATTGAGGCAGTTGAATGGCTCAGATTTTGAAGATTTGAATTTGCACATTGCACATGAGCCTGATAAAAACATTTCATGTGCAAGCAACACAAAAAGAGAGGGGAGAAAAGTAATGCAAACAAAGATGCAGAAAATTATACTCACATGTACTGATTAAAGAACCATCCCAAATAGAAGACATGAGAGGTGAAAGTTCTTTGGGAGGCTGCCTGAAATGCAGGATACTTAAGTGAAGAAAATAACCAAAATTGAAATTACAAAATATTTCACTACCTTTGTCCTGTCTGTGAGGAAGACTCTACAGAGAGTCCGTCTAAAAACTGAACAAAGAACTCATGTGCATCCTCTTGATTGCCGAGACTTAGTTGCATGTTTTTGAGTGTAACTATTGACAAAAAAAGATTTTGTGAAAGGGATGGGAAAAAAATGTCTGTTGCAAGCAGTAAAAATACAATTACCTCGTAATAAAGCGAAGAGGGTCACTGGACGGTAGGGACGATTCGTTTTTCAAGTAGAAGCCATATCTATGAATGTACGTTTCAGTTGACACGTAAGACACACACTAGACTGACAGCTGTGTGGTCCATAGAACAACCATTGCACAAATTGTGAAGTGTGAAATAAAGCCTGAATTTGTTTAAAATAGAAACATCAACTATTACAGTGTTTCAGCAGTAGTTTCATTCTGTTAGGTAATGAATACTCACTTGCAAAGTAGCATTGAAATAGCAGGTGCTGACAAGGTTTGCCAATTTAGCATGAACATGATAAGTCGAAGGTGGTTCAGTTTTGGTCTGCTGCTGTAAGGAAATAATATATTTTCAAAGTGAATATTTCAGGGTGCCTTCATTACTGCAGGGCGAGGAGCAAAGAAGTTTTTATGTTCTTACCTTGGGTGGTGGCATGACTAATCGTACTAGGAGGGAAAATAAATATTAATAAAAGCAGTCGAAAATACGCACAAGACACTTACAATGTTCTCCATTTCATAAAAAAAGGTGAGTTTACGATATTCATAAACAAAGCCCTTGGAGAGTGTGGTAGGAGTATCAGAAATCACAACATGTAGTACTTAAATGACATGAAAAATATTGACTGATATGATTTTATAGAAGAGAAGAGTCCTTTCTACACGCGGAATCGCTAATACATGGTGACACAGTCCTAAAGAAGGGAAAATCACGTTTAAAAATGGGAATAAGCACCAGTGTGAGGGGGTTAGGGAGCCGATCAGCCTCGTATTTGGGTTTATTTACGGCTAATATTCCAAAGCGAAAACGCCAGATCCGCTTAAAATCCCTTAAATCACGATCTAGACCCTATAATTACGAGTGTCAACATTATATTGTTTCTTTAACCGCCTAAGGCGCGAATGCAGCCAAACAAACTCAAATACAGCCAATATGGCCTCCGGTGACGCCCTCTTCAACGTTCCCACCGATTTCTCATACTGGTTCCGGTCTGGATTCCTTCATTCTTCTTCTCTACTATCGAAGTGCGCAGAGCCGAAACCGTCTATTATGACTGTCCCCAAGTTTGACTCACACAAAACAGTGTCTCATGAATAATTTTATGCTAGAATGTTATAACCATGAATATTTCTTACGGGCGCTTAGAATTGTGGATTCAATAAAAAAAAAACAGGTAAAATGAGTTCATATATAAGTTATATATGATCATATGTAGCTCATATATAAGCTGTAATGTATCATTCTATCGAGCTATATATGAATTATATATGAATTAGATATGAGTTATATGTATTTTATATATAAGGCCCTAGATATAATTATATATGGTCTCACGTACATTATATATAAGGAATGAGATTTCAATGGTAATGCACATATTCTTTTAACAGTGCTATCTCAAATGCAGCTGAATTAGCAGGCTATAGATTACAGTATTACGAACTGCGTATTGAGTCATGTGGGGTCCAGTACTGGACTTGGGTATGCGTTATGGACATCCCACTGCAAAGACAACATTTGGAAAAACTCCAATTGCTGAACTCTCTTTCAAAAATCATTCGAAGGAAGACTGCTCTCCTTCAGGTACCATGGCCACCCGACTTTAGTTGAGAAGAACTCAATGGAACCTCTAAATTGTCGGATGCAGAGCGATCGCTCCCAACAAATTACCATGTCAAGTACTCCGCGAGTTTTAACTTCCGTTCAATTTAGGGAAGTATAATAATGAAATATTTTGGAAAGACAATGATAATATCGCAAAGGACACACATGCATCTAAAAAATGATACCAAAATCAAGATTGTCAAATTGATACTAAACGTTCTACATCAAAATTTCAGCAAAACGAGGAGTTCCCCAGATCACAACGCCATCTATCGGCAGTGTCAGTCAGTAAAAATTCTCTATATGTAACCATATATGATACAACAAAATTTAAACTTGATCTGCAGTTTCTTAACGTTACGATGACCAGTACATGTATGAATTCAGTAGTTTTGTTTTATACTTTAGTATAATTTTTGATAGTTCCTTTATTGTATGCACTAAAGCTGCGTGGAACTACTGCATGTTCTCGATTGAGTAACAAATTTCAAAACAAATTTGGAAACTCTGCCATCTTTGATTTATCTTACACATGTGGTACTGCTGCTGTGCTCATTCCCTGAGAAGTAGCACAAAACATAATGAGCCCATAACAATAACTATTACAATAATATCTTGGTGGTATCATGAATGATAATGAATCACATTAAATTATGTATAGGATAATTAACTTAAACAGTTATAATGTATAGCAGCCTTCGCGTATTTTTTATATAAATTAATGTCATCACGTAATCATATATACGTATATACTTCTATATATAGGCACTTATGTAAAATTATGCATAACTATATGTCGAGTGACATAAGTTATATATGGACCATATATAGCTAGATATAATCATATATAGGGGTTCACATAATTTTATATGGACTATATATCGTCATACAGAAATACATAGAACTTAATATAATTCTATATGACCTCATTTTACCTGGGAAGGCAAATATGTTCTGAAATGAATGTTCGGAATGTTACAGATACACTCCATAAACAGTGAAACGCATCTGTCATTTCATTGATCATATGAGTCTACTTATAAGAACACTTCAGTATAGTACTTGGGCTGATGTACTGCAAATATTTCTATTTCCACTAAAAAATAATCTTTTTTGTCTATATCACCCCAAAAGTAGAGCCATACTACCAGATTTGTAAAAAATCCACTAGATATTATATTTATGACGCCCACTTTCTCTTGTAAAAATTCTAACCCAAAACGACTCAAAAATATTTTTAGTTTAACACACAGGACAGCTCGACGTGAAATCATACCACTAAGATGTAATAACAACACATTTGCCCAGATAGTGTCATATCTACTGTTTTCAGCATTTTGAGTCTAAAAGTTAAAATATTATAATCCACAAACTATACCTAAATGCCCTTTCATTAGAAAAATTTGCCTCCAAATATTACTTTGTATATATTATTACTAACCACCGTTGAAGAGTGGCATACGATAGGTCAAAAATTATTACAACGTTGGGGGACCGAGAATGGTCCGGAATTTTTAACGGAAACTGAATTAAATTGAGGAAACCATGTCTGAGATGGCACCTTTCACTTACGCAGTATGCTTTTTCAATACTGAAACTATCCTTACCTGCGTGCTGTACAAAACAGACGTGGGATGCTGCTTTGCAGACAATATTAATTTTGACTAATAAGGTTAGGTTACTCACTAAAACAATAAGTCCAAAAATAAGTTGAGTCGACACTGGCTGTGATTTCCGTAATCCATGTTCATTATACAAATGCACAACAAGTTTATGTCATTTTGAGCTATAACTTCGGGACATGGCATACCCACCTACCCAGCACTCCCCCTCCCCTCCCCCTCGATGTAAACATTGACAACAGAACATTCGTTTCTTACTTCTACAAAATGCACGCACTTGAAAATTTGTGTGGGGACTTCTGTCACTCTTAAAACACTTGCAGACCACACACTTTGTTTCTCTGACGGCAAAATATTTAACTTGAATGTTATTAACTTGTTAGCCCAGCAGAGCCGAGCCCTGAGACCCGGTCGGCCACTCCACAAATTACGCGTTCGCACACTTCCACAGAATGACGACACTTGAGACATCATGCGGTGACGTCCGCAACTCATAAAACAACTTCAAATGGCACTATTCGTCTATCAGGCGCTTATCACGACCAAAACCTCCCCGGGTCCCTTGCTCAGGAGAGTGAGCTTCGCCCACAACAAGAAAAATACGGGGTTTCAAGACACTTTCTTGGAGTTTGCAGCGTTTACAAGAAACTTTCCTGGAATCGACAATTCTTTCTTGAAATTGAAGAAAACACCTGGTATTAACAGAAACTTTTTTTACCGTGCGCTGGCAACTCAGTTCGGCCGGGGGCGGCCTAGCTTGGCCTGCCGGCGGCGTTATGGACGGTCCTTCGGCCCCTCCTAGGAGTCAGAGGTTACAAAAATATTACTTTAAAAAGCGGGCCTTCGCCCCGCTTACTTATTTTCATGGTCGTACCAAACGATTCGAGCCTTCGGCCCGATCGTACAATTTTTTTTTTTTTTTTTTTTTTTTTTTTTTTTTCGAAGTAAATTACTGCTTTGAATAACAGGCCTTCGGCCCGCTGACCCATTTTGGCCTGTCGCAGTCATAAGGTACATTTTGGTCTTCGGTCTGATCATCCTTTTATTTATTTTTAAAGATTATGCCTTATTATTCTATACATGCCAGTGTATTGGGTTTGCTTATCCTAGGAGTTACGGCGCCCTACGTGCAGATCGGGTAGGCAAACCCGCAACAGTGGTGTGTATTTGACTTGACAGAACACAGTGTTATTTAATATTACAAACGATTTTGTTAATATGTTCGTTTATCATGAGTATATGCATGAACAAAGGAGTACATTTCCAGTAAGTGTGCACCATTTGAACGACATGCAAAGCTTTGGTAAGCGGAAAAAAGTACCATAAATTAGTTTGAAACGCACAGTATTTGAGGCGGGAAAATATTTGAGGTAGCGGTATATCACCTTGACTGCAGCCCACCCTTCTGCTTTGAAACGCAGTGGTTGTATGTCTATTGGTTGCGCCTATATCATAATTTCTGTGATAAAGGAAATGAGAGGATACCCAACATGACGATTTCAGATATTTGGGTCTTCGATGTGGCTGTAGACCTGAAACTGTAAGACATGTAACGAAATGGACGAAGTGTTGGTCTAAAGGATGGCAAAATTACGCAAAACCCATGAAAAAATACATGCTGTTTTATGATATTTGTGCTTGCGATGTGGCTGTAGCGCCGAAGCGGAAGGAGATAGAGTGGAACGGACGAATTTTGGCCAATTGGATCTCAAAATTACGCCAAACCTATGAAACTATACCCAATTTGATGTTTTATGATATTTGGGTCGTCGATGTGGCTGTAGCTTTAAAAAGGCAAAAGATAGAGCAAAACGGACGAAATTTTGTTCCGGAGATTGCTATTTCGTCGAGATACCTCTTAGGAAACCATAAAATTTTATGTAACAAATTATTAGTTTTTATTCCGTGAAAACTTAAATATTTTTTTTCAGTGCCCTAATGAGGTTGGGCAGGATTTGCACTCTCCGTTTTGGAGTCCAGGAGGGTCCCCCAAGATACCCTAAAAATTTCAAGTCTCTAGCTCATCTCCATCTAGTGGCACAGACAGACGGACAGACACACCGCATCGACTGCATAAGCCCGCTCTAAAGCTTTTTCAAAGCAGAAGGGCGGGCTAAAAAACGCCACTTATGGGGACAGTAACGAGAGCATCCAGGCCCTTTGCAGTAATTTTGACAAAAAGTAAAAACTAAAGATGAATTAGACAAAGTTGTCATGGGAAAATTTGTATCCACCGGGTTGTCTACTTTCCCAGCGCTCCCTAGAACGGTTTAGGATAAAAAATTGTCATTTTAGACACCCAACGCCGGTGACGCCGCCGATAAAATAAGCGGCGGCGGCGCGGCGGCGGCGCGCCGAGGAATTTTCCTCAGCAGCGGTGGCGCGCTGAAATTTGGCGGCGGCGGCGTGACGGCGGCGCGGCGTGCATGTCTAATCGGAATGCGCAAGTGAAGTAAAATGAAAAGTTGATTCCGTATCACGTTTCCATAAATGACTAGTAAGTTCTGAGAAACTCGACTTGCAGTAAAGTTTCCGGTTTTCTTTTAACATGGTAGATGTGTTCATTACAAAGTCAACAAAATGTGAACTGGAAGTGTGAAGAACGAATATAATGGATGTGTAAACCGATCACACACAAAATCTGTCATCTATCCAAGAGCTGGATTCACGTACAGGAATGCGATGCCGGAACACATTATTTGTGTAAACAGGACTAAAGTTTAAACAATAAAATAACACTGTATAGGTAACCATAGTAGGACTCGCCTTCCAGTACAATTCTAACTAAAGCTTGCCTTGCAAGCACAACTGCTCATGACACAGTAGTGCACGAGCATAGTATAATTCAGTATCAGCCACAGATAAAACTGCAGTCATCCTTGCACACATGTTCTCGCAACAAAACTGCAGAGACACTGAAGAACAACTACAGTTTGGATTTCGCTTTCGGACTGTGCTTAGTACTTCATTTGTGGATAGAAATGGAGAACAGTTTAACTACGTTTCCAAAAGCAGAGCCGGAGTGCAGTTCACTGCATGCAGTTTCGATTGTAGTTCAACTATTACTTCTTCCACCCGGCTGCTTTCCAAGTGGTCTGAAATGTTTCGTTCGTCGGTCTCTGGCTGCTAGTGTTGGTGCCAAATCCGTGCGTGTTGAAAAGTACTTTTCTGAAGTAGTATGTTTGGTTCCTGTCGGCAGGCTTAAATGTGGCGGCAGCAGAGTCCTGGGTCGCGTTGAGGTCGTTGAAGTCCTTGCCCAGACGAATATTGGACAAGGAGACTGCCTTTTTTTCGCCATTAGCGAACAACTTGTCGGCCAGTTTTCATCCCTTGCCCTGCGTCAGATGGCCGTTGATTACCTCACAGACCATCGAGCAGAATTCGGAGAAGAGCTGCTGTCCCTTGGCTGGGACATGGTGGAGCTGTGAGAAATTGGGTGTCATCTGGAAGGAGACTTACTCACTGACGCTGTTCTGCAAACTCTAGCTGACCCCTGGACCTGGGGTGGTGCCGAATGCAGCGCAGCCAGAAGTCTTCACCTCAATAGAGAAATTCGTGTGTAGCAGGCAAATGGTCCTACCATCCAGTTCCCAGGATACGAACCTGCTGTTCGAATTCTGCTGCGATATGAGGGGAGGCATGCAAAGAAGAACTCACTATGAGAGCGTGCTGAGTGGAGAGCTAGAAGACCAACTGCAAACCAGTCATCAAGCAATGTACAGCTTCAAGCCAACACAGATGCTTGCACTCAAACAGACGACCCTGTGCCCTGTGCCTGCTGCTGCCCCACATCGTGAAAACATGTGCTATGCCTGAAGTAAGTTTGGCTTATTCTGGTCTTTTTCGATGCACTTAGCAGAGGGTCAAGTTTAACAAGATTTACAGTTTTAGTCACATTTTTACCAAATTTTTAAATGCATTATTAAATATTTTCGATAATTCATCTGAAGTGGCTGAATTAAAGTTGATGTGTTCCCTTGTCATAAAATTAACTAGAAGTCTCTCTTTCATTTAGGCTACTGATTAGGGACGAAATGGAAACCGTCGGAGGTCAGACTCTGTAATGGTCCTACGCCTTAGACAAGCAGGTATGAACCACAGCTACCAGGCTGCTCCAATTAAAATAATATCTTCTCTCTGGTTATGGTTTGAAATCATTCATGCTTTCAGGTTTGCCATAAAGAAATTGTTTTAGAAGAGAGGAATTATCTGATGAAGAGGAGTTTAGAGGGAATGACAACGATGCTGTATTATCTAGATGTTTTATGTTTTATGTGCCGACGAAATATAGGCAGATATGCTTTGCTCAACTGTGGCAAGTTCCCAACCGGTTGCATAAGTACTTGGTATGTAAACATCAAAGAGGTGCAGGTCCCTTGCCCTCATTGTGGAGCTGCTGTAAAATCTAAATAGTTTACCAGTCGAACAGTGCGTGTAAAAACCTTCCTTTATTTTCAGTCTTTCTGGAGGAGCAAGCTGTCGACGGCATCGTTCTCGACGAAAACGGCTTCCACCCAAAAATGAAGAGTTAATTTGTCTATCCCCACACCACCACTAAAAATCTACGAGTCATAATTCTCGCCCCCACACGAGTGAGAATTTGAGGGCAATTTTATTACTCTCTGGAGAATGGGAATTTTTTTCCTCGCTCTTTATGAGAAAGAATTATGAGTCTTTTCGAAAGGGCCTGGAATCTTGGGACCTACATCACGGTACAACGTTATGCGGGATTTGTGCCGCTTTGCTTCATTAATAACTAATTTGGCGTTAAATCCCGTTCCGTTCTCGAGTTTCTTTACTCGCAGCTCAGATGGCATTAGAAGTAATAAAAATTATTTGGGGTCTGTAATTTTGGGGGCAAACGTGACATAGCCGGCACTTATCTCCGAGAAACTATTGGGTTGAAGCCGGGCACTCTAATCCCTCCGCGTTGTCACTTATATTCTGAATTTCTTCCAATCAGCTTCTACACGCTAACTGACATCGTGTGTACCGGTAGACAGAAGTGCATAATATGCCGAAGTGAAAGCGCGGAAATTAGAGTGCCCGGCTTGCAACCAAATAGTTTACCAGTTGAACAGTGAGTGTAAAAACCTTCCTTTATTTTCAGTTTTTCTGGAGGAGCAAGCTGTCGACGGCATCGTTCTCGACGAAAACAGCTTCCGCCCATATATGAAACAATAAAATTGTCTATGCTCACACCACCGCCACCCACCACGATAGCTTCCTACACTGCAAAAAATAAGTACGGAACAATTACGGAGAAGTACACTGTTAAAAGCTTACGGTGGATTTCACCGTAAGCAGCGGTGAACCGCTGCAGCACTGTAGCTTACGGTGATATTCACTGTAGCTTACAGTGATATTCACCGTAGCTTACGGTAAATGTCACCGTAGCTTACGGTGAATGTCACCGTAGCTTACGGTGCTGCAGGGGTTCACCGTAGCTTACGGTGAGATTAACCGTGAGCTTTTAACAGTGTACCGTTAATTATTTTCCGGAGGTACTATGCCTCCAACAGGTCTTTCTAACAGCTGAGCCACTTTTGCCCTAATTTCTTTTTTCTTCCGTACCGTAAGAATGTGGTTGTTCACTGCTTTCGTGGGATTCTCCCCGATTCTCCACACAACCTACAACGCATTTTTTGGCGACGTATCCTGAAAGAAGTAAACGGAAAGAAGAAAATAGGAATAACTGGACCGGGGGCGGGGAGGCTACCTACGTGTGACACCTCGCACAATAGCAGGAGGGATTCCGACGGTGTCCTTCGTTCCTGAACAGGATATGTAGGGCATACAGAAAATTTAATCCGGGACACACTCCGCCAGGATAGAGCTGAAAAGCTTTTGTGGGTGCTTTCTATACATCCTAGAAATTTCCCATGCGTCCCTGGCAGGTAGATGGACGTCATCTGAACTTCCTATTTTCACCTGAAGCAAAAGACAAACAATTTCATGTATGTCCTAACCACAACCGCCGCCGTCCTCGGGCAGCTGCAGCGCACCTCGGAGACTCCAACAGAGTCAAGCAGGTGCCCGTCGACATCACCCGTCGAGCCGCCCTGGCCCCGCCCCGCTCCTCGCCGCCGTCCCGCATTGCTTGAACGACTCACTGAACTAGAATTACACCTCAAAACCACCAAGATTTTTGTGAGATGTCACCGGACCTTTTTATTCCATCTCAGTGTTTGATCAGGGTCATTAGTAAACGTCACATGACAAATTTCAGCCCTTTAGCTCAAACGGTTAGAAGTTCACAGGACCTTTTTCAAATTTAGGAAGAAGTTGCGGAAAGGTGATGATCGACAATTTTGTAGGTCTTTCTTCTAGCCTGTAGCTGTGATAGAGTGAGTAGTATAACTGGTGCTGGGTAGCGGTTATCTACCTTCCAGGGGCAGCATACTTTTACACGGTGCAGCCTGACACTCGCTCCCGATATCTACCTTCCGGCGGTAAGATATTCTCTGGGGCCTGCAATCTGACACTGGCTCCCGGCATGATGTTACTTCCGGCGATAAGAAATGCTCAGGGCCATGTAGTCTGACACTGGCTGACACTGGCTACCGGTTGACACTGGCTACCGGTTATCAACCTTCCAGGGGCAGCCTTTTCTTCACAAAATAACTGACACTGGCTACCGGTTATCCGTCTTCCAGGGACAGCCTATTTGTTCACAGTATATCGGACACTACCTACTGGTTATATCTGCCTTTCAGGGGCAACCTATTTGTTCACAGTATATCTGACACTGGCTTCCGGTTATATCTGCCTTCCAGGGACAACGTATTATTTCGCAGTATTACTGACACTGAGTCCCGGTTTCATCCACCGTCTTGGAGGACAAGCTATTTTAAAATCTGGTCTGTCTTCCTTTAGGGCCGGCTGACACCGGTAGTCGATTTTAATTTCTGTCATCCTATTTATCAGGTTTCTATTTTTTTCCGTTTTGTATACTGATATTGAATAAGAGAACAAAACAACAATTTTTTTCAAGTTATTTTTAGTAAGCAAATAAAAATGCTTGCGAAGTTCAAACACAGACGTAGAAATGAAAATATAATGATAATTTTTGTACACGCTCAAATCAAAATAATAATATAAACACTTTTGTATATATACTAGTGGAAAATAGGCATGTCGATCATTTCTTATGTGCAAACAGTGCAAACAACATGGATTTGCGTTTTTCACACCCCTCCAATGTTTTAGTTTGTGCACCCAGTGGTGGGGGAAAGACACATTTGGTTAAAAGAGTCGTAGAAAATCGATACAACATGTTTAATGTTTCCTTTGTAAAAGTTGTGTGGTATTATAGTGAGTATCAAGGTGCTTATGACGAACTTGCACAGAAACATGGAGTAGAATTTATAGAGGGAGCACCATCAATGGATCACTTCCCGTCAGGGGAAAAACCTAAACTGGTCATCGTTGACGATTTTTTGGACCAGATTAAAAACCCTGAATTCCTGAAAATTGCGATAAAGGGGTCTCACCATCAAAATTTGAGTTTCTGGTTTTTAACTCAAGCCTTGTTTCCACCGAACTTCAGACAAATAAGTTTGCAGGCGCATTATGTGATTCTGTTAAAATCTCCACGTGATATTCAACTAATCAGAACCCTTGCACTGCAGGTGGACCCAGCGAATTGGAGAGGAATGCTAGAAGCATATTTAGACGCTACACAAGAAGGACACTCATACATATTTTTAGGCCCCCGTTAGGGGTGCCTATTGCTCACGCCCGTGAGTTTTTTATTATTTTTATCCTGTTTGACGATGGCCCCTTATGGCCGCATCCGATCGTGCCCAAGCGATTCGTACAAAATTATAATGAAAAATTCTACGAAAAATTAGAAAATTTTTGAGATAGGTATGATGTCAAGCTGTCTATACGTTTTTGCAGAAAATTAGTTTGCATCGTCAGTTTCTATGGTAATTGCGAGCCGAGCACCCTGTGCCGAGCCAAAATTGACACCCTCCAAAATGCTCTGGCCAATAGAAATGTTTCGCGCGAAAATACAACCAATAAAAACGCCCGCCTGTTGCTTTGTACCTCAATATCCAAAAGTTTCACCGCACGGAGTGGTCACGTCAGAATCGTTGAAGATTCACGCCATGTAAAAGGGTTCACCACCAGGAGACTTTTAAACGTGACCACTAGCTAGCCGCCGTGGCTCCTGCCCAGGCTAAAGTTACCATGAGCATTACCATGGCCACGGCCTGCCATGGCCACTGCCCATGGGTAAAATGGCCATGGTATTATGCTCATGGGCAGACCATGACCAGGCCATGGGCAGGGCATGGCCATGGCCAGAATAGCCCATAGACTGGCCATGGCCAGAATAGCCCATAGACAGGCCATGGCCATGGTCATAGCCGGTGCCATAGCCACCTGTACCAAAGGCAAGTATGAGGTCACTAATTAAGTTTCCTTCTAAGTCCGAGATAAGATTAGAGTATGTCCCAGGGGTGTAAAAATCGAGACAAGACCGATGCCGCTGTTAGTTTTTGCCTAACTAAAGCCGTTTCTGAGTTATGGGGCACACAAAATTTCACTTTTCGAGAAAAGTAAATTAGTTTGATTTCTTAAGCGGAGGCGGCTACATACAAAGTTTCGCCAGAAAATTCCTATAATTGCAGGTTTTATAGGCATTTAAATTATCATACGGCCCATGGCCTCACCATGGCCACATGGCCATGACCACACTATGGCTATCTTTACCATGGCCATCATCTGCCCATGGTGATGCTACGACCATGGCCATGGTCTGGCCATGGGCTCGGACCATGGCCACTGTCTGCCCATTGTGTGGCTATGGCCATGGCCATGGGCCACGGATGGCCATGGACCGTTGTACCATGGCCAGTAGGATGTCCATGGTAATCGAGCAAGTGGCCATGGTAAATTCTTGGCCTCGGCTATGGCCACCATGGTAACTTTAGCCTGGGTGATTGTTGGCTGGGACTGTAATTTCGCCGTGGGCGGGGCTTGTGACAATACCGCCAACCTCAGAGTAAATCCTCAATTCATGTTTTCACTGAAAGATACAAATAGGTCAACGCTCTTGTTCCGTGCTAATGCGTGGAGGCTTCCACAGTTCCTTGCTTAAGGCCTGCAACATCATTTTACGTAGTTACTTAATCTAAAACTAGCAAAATATATTTTGAGTTGGTTTGAGTGGACCCCAAGGCGGCGTTGTTTATAGCTGGCCTGCACGGCGCCATGTTTGTGTCTTAAATATGAGGCGGATACAATTCACGATTTGGGCTCTCACAGAGCGTTTTGACCAAATATTTTTAATTTCTATTTCATTTAATGGTAAGTGTGTGGCAAATTTGAAACTAGAACCCTTTAATTCTTGCCTGGTGGTTCGATTTAGTGGTTGCCAAGCGCGTTGTTGACAGCTGGCCCGCTCGGCGCCATGTTTGTGTTGGAAATGTGAGACGGATAAAATTCATGATTTGCCTCTGTGTCTGCCTCTGTGTTCCTTGTGAATGTGTAGTGGCTTCCAGAACTGTGTGCTAAAGGCCTGCAACATAACTTAGCGTCGTTTCTAAATTAAAAACTTGCCAGATATATTCTAGGTTGGTTTGAGGTGGACGCGTGAGGCGCCGTGTCGCCGGCCCCGCGCCGGCCCTCTCCAACCATGGCCGCCCCGGCCGGGGGCTGAAGCTCCCAGCTCGCGACTTTAAATCATTGTGTTAAGTTATCGGAACGTTGACATGGCGAACTGAATGCGTATAGTGGTTTTGCACCTGCAGAAAAATGTTTGGGAAGTTTGACTTCAATCTGGTAAGCAGGATTCTTGAAATGGTGTGTTTTTGCGAAAATAATTTTACGAATCCATATTTTTACCGACTTATTGAACCTCCGTGAAACTTTGGGAAATGATTTCCGTGGGTCTGAAACTCCTGTTTCCCCAGTCATTTCGGCTGTATAACATTTCGTTCGGCTAAAATAAATAGTTAAATTCTCTTCGTGCGCTAGTGGCGCCATCTCTCGGCAGTGGACGCGAGTTAAGTCGCGAGGAGGACGCGTGAGCGAGCCGCCGAGCCACCGGACTTCTTTTGTTGAGTGGAGGTCCCAGCCTAGAACCTAGAAACGACAGGACTGGGCACTCACACCTCAAACGCGCTCCGTTCTGTCGGAGGCGGCGGCGCCTTCCCCAGCCGAGACACCGGCCTTCTTTTGTTGAGTGGAGGTCCCAGCCTAGAACCTAGAGACGACAGGACTGGGCACTCACGCCTCAAACGCGCTCCGTTCTGTCGAAGGCGGCGGCGCCTCCCCCAGCCGGCTGCAGATTGTCTAGCCAGCGTTTTCCCTGCGGCCAGGAGTGCCAGCGAGCCAACCCGAATCGGCATCGGCATTGTCGCTGTCGCAGGCTCGGGTGCTCGGGCGCTCGGCCCCTCTGCCCCTCCGGGTGGCGCGCAGGGAAGGAAGGAGGACCGTGGTTTATTCAGTTACGTAACGAGAAATTAATTCATTAAAAAATTTTTTTTTTTAGAAAAAAGGCTTAATTTTTGGGGCTTCTGTTTAGCAGATAAAATTTGTGATGTGATTCTCACAAATAGTTCTGACTAAAGTTCTTTCTCATTCTGTGGCTAGTTTTAAAACCTAGGGGGCCGTTTAACGCGTTAGCGTTAGAATTTTTTGATTTCCACGTGAGACAACAAGACCACCTTCGCTTGAGAACACACATTTTCCCTGGTGAAAACACAGTCGTATACATTCCAAATGAAAAGTATAAAAAGTCACTCATTTTCCAAAAGTAGGCATTGTTGAACAATGCGTCAAAGACGCCACTACACTCTTTAGGGAAGAAAATGGCTCTGTCCAAAAGACAAGAACACAAAGATTTACTTCGCGTACTTCAGCGTGCAAGACCTTCCGTGCGTAAAGCCATATTAAAAGAGGCTGATAGGGCTCTTATGTATTCTATTTGTGAGCTTTGTGAAAATACTTTATGTGGAAACGTACCGTTAACAGCAACACAGATACAAAAACTTAAGAAACATAAAACTGTTCTCAAAAAGCTTGCAAAACGCGGAGAATCTTGGATAAAGAAAAAGAAGGCCCTAACCCAAGAAGGTGGTGCATTTTTGCCATTACTTTTGAGCGCTCTAGCTCCCGTAATTGGAAACCTCATTTTTGGCAAATAAATCGGCATGGAGCACTGTAAAAAATAAGTGCTTGTCCCCCATGAAACTGTAGCAAAATTACAGGGAAAAAATCCAGTAGAACGCACACCTGAAGTGGTCATGAATGACTTAGACAGAGAAATGCAACATATTTTAAAACAAAAAGCAGAAGACAGAGAAAAGTGGAAGTTGTATGAACAGGCTCTTCAAAAGTACTTGTATTTTGTAAATGAAAGAAAAAAAACCAATAGAATTGTATGTGCCAGACTTGGGAAGCTCCAATCACGAAACCACATTGAAGCAGAAATTGTTATCTATTACACCAAGAAAATTTCAAGAATCCGCCGCTCATTTGTTAGATCATTTGTCTACACAAGAAGCCAAAAAGTTTATAAGCTGGGATGAAAATGGAAGGACTTTAGTTGGAAATCAGACGTTGCCGAGCATCAAAGATCTAGTTTCTGATGCCGTACGAACCCGAGATTCACCAAAAATAAACAAGTGGGAAACGTTTGCAACCGTACTTAAATCACTCGGCACACCCTTCGAAATTATAGGAAACAAAAAATATAAGGAAGTGTTACAGTCCCAAGGTGGATCAGGTCTTGTACCGCACCATGCCAGCTACACAGACAAAACAGCCATCCATAAGCACAAGAAAAACAATACACAATCAAAACGGATCAGAAACACTAACTGGAAACGATGGGATTGACAGCATTTTTAAAAACACGCGTCACCCAGCGGGATTTAGTAATGTAGAACGACTCAAAAATGCTTCAAACTCACATAGGAACCAAATTGTTGAATACCTCCAAGGACAGGACGCTTATACACTTCATAAACGGGCAAGGCGCACGTTTCCACGAAATGTTACATATGCTGACAATATTGATGATTGTTGGCAGGCAGACTTGGCGGATTTTAGTGCGTTGAAGGACGACAATCAGAAGACTAAATTTATTCTTTGTGTCATTGACGTATTTTCTCGATTTGCTTGGACCGTACCGGTACAAAAGAAACAAGCATTGACAATTAAGCACGCATTTGAAACTCTTTTTAAGAATACGACAAGGAGGCCAACTCGATTAATAACAGACAAAGGAGGAGATTTAAAAAACAAGACACTGAAACAATTTCTACAGGAGCACGGTATAGACTATGCACACACAAACAACCCGGACACGAAGTGTTCCGTTGTAGAAAGATTTATCGGAACTTTAAGAATGTGGATGCAGAAAGTGTTTACTCACAGAGAAAGTTACGAATACACGAACGGGGTTTTAGATGATGTAACACATGCTTACAACAACAAAAGGCACAGTGCTTTGAAAATGACTCTAAACGGGTGCTTGAAGTGTATCATAATCTTTATGGGCAAAAATTAAATAGAAAGCAGGTTTCTCCAAAATTAAAAGTGGGGGACTATGTGCGAATCTCGAGAGAAATAAAGCGTTTCGAAAAAGGGTGCACATGGAATTGGTCAGAGGAAATTTTCAAAATAACAAGGGTGATCCCACATGCACAACCCGTTTATCGAATAGCTGATATAGACAATAATGAAGAACTCGAGGGAACATTTTACTCCTGGGAACTAAGTCCTGTGAAAAAGCCGGAGATGTTTAAAATTGCATATATAGTCAAAACACGAGGGAAAGGTCCCAGAAAAGAAGTTTTTGTCCACTGGAGAGGTTACCCGGAGTCCTCTCGCTCATGGATACTGGCACTGGCAAAAGATCTCACAACAACATGATGGATTTTTATATGGTGCTTCGTAGTAATTCAAGCCCACAAGTTTACCCCGAAAATAAAACCTCAAACTTTAAAATTCAACTCTCAGAGCGAGTTGAACTGCGCGCTAACTGGGAAGTGCACTGTTAAAAATAATCGTAAATTTATGACATTTTTGAGAACAATAATGTCGTTTTTAAAAACACTTTCAAGTTACGACTTGTGTCGTTCGTGAACGACGAAGTGAACGCTCATTTTTATAGCGAAACAGTTCGTCTTCAAACGAATAAAGTCGTAAATTTACGACTTTGATCCTAAATATACGATTAATCGAAAATTCCTTGCGCAGGACGTCACACAGATACCACTTCATTCGTAAATTTACAACTTCGGTCGTAACTGTGCGACTTCGGTCGTAATTCAACGATTTTGATCGCACAGTTACGACACACATCGTAAGTAAACGACTAAAATCGTCACATTTTACGAACTTTTTAGACCTTCAATGCTAGAAAAGTTTACGACAATGTCGTTGAGGAATGATTTTTTAGTTGTTAGGCTACGACCAAATCGTTCCAAAACGATTGCAGTCGCTATAAAAATTAGCGACTTATTTGTCGTTAATTTACGACAAAATTTCTAACAGTGTGGCCCTCATGGAACTTAACTATCCAAACACAATCGAACAAGTTTCAGAGGGTGAAAACGCAATAAGAATTTGTTTCGCAAACGGCTAAGAAAAATCATTTCTGGTGAGACCTGGACACTACATCACGAAAGAAAACTTGTTGTTTGCCTTGCACGAAACGTTAACACCCATCGAGGAACTACCAGACGGACGCGGAAGATCTAGCGTCGTAGAACTGACAGCAGAAGGCTACATTTTGTTTCATCCCTTTAAAAGTACACCAGATGCCAAATACACATTTTCGCCACTCCTGGCCAATCAACTTGGGTTGCTCCACTCAGGCCCTTATTCAACAAACACAGAACTTTTAGGAACTTACCCAGTTGACACAAGTTTGGGAGTAGCACCGCAGCTGTTTGTGTATTTGGACATAATTGAAGACCAAATTGTGGGACACACACGAGCTCCGCTGCTACGAACTATTCCAGTCGAAACGCGAAAAACATATGGGGGAATGACTACTTATCGATGTGACCCACCAATCTACTTTGAACTGAAGACAAAATCGTTTGACACCTTAGAAATAAATATAAGAACGCACTCTGGGAAATTCACACCATTTGATCACGGAACTTCAACGCTTTTGTGTCACTTTAGACGGTGCGGTTAACAGAAGCACGTCCCACATTGAAGAATATTACGTTCAACAGGCCCAAACAGGGTCTGGTATGGGTTACTTTGCGGGGTCATCCACACAGATGGGAGCAGGGATCGGGAGTCTGCTAGGGGGACTGTTTCGCAGTATTTTTCCATTCTTGAAACAAGGTGCCAGTGTGGTAGGGCGCGAGGCTCTTCGAGCTGGAAGCCACATACTAGCAGACGCCGCGTCTGGGGATGTACCACTGAATACCAGTTTAAAACAGCACCTTTCAGAAGCAGGCCGAAATCTAGTTAGTAGGATGAGTGGAAATGGTATAAAGCGAAGGAAAGCCGAGGTATATTTTCAGTCTTTGCGCAAACCTCGCACAGGAAAGACACAAAAGAGGTCAAAGCCAGACCCAGGACACATTTTTTAAAATGTCATTTTTACACAATGCCTCTGTTGAGGCCTTTCAAACAGAACTTGATTTATGGGCGATACCACCGACACAAACAGTATTAGAGGGTGGACAATGGATACCCTACAAACCTATCACAAGTATTGATCAGTCAAACACCGTAAAATTTTGTGTACCAGGTACAGGGAATGAGTATATTGACCCAGCACACACATTGCTTCAAGTCAGAGGAAAAATTGTGGATTCACAGGACTTGGATTTTACGGCGGATGACAAAAATGAAGCCACGCCTATAAACTATCTATTACATTCGCTTTGGAGTCAAGTGGACGTTTCATTGAATCAGAAAGTGATTTCACAGTCTGCGATGACCTATCCGTACAGAAGTTACATTGAATCACTCCTTGCCTACGACGCGCCAGCTAAAAACTCACACATGTCGATGCGAATGTGGTTCAAAGACACAGCAGGATACATGGATGAAGTAAAACCACAAAACAATGAGGGACTGAAAGCACGCCACGAACTAACCAAAAACAGTAAGATGTTTGAGGTTATGGGACCAATTCATAGTGGTTTCTTCAATCAAGATCGATTTCTTTTAGACTAGGTAGATGTACGCCAGACACCGTCTCTCGTAACAGGCTTCGCGATAGATCGCGAAACACTGTTACGCTGCGACGGGCCTGCGTACATCTACCTAGGCCTGCGGCGCTGGCGAGCCTGCATGATTTAAGATGTACTCGTTTTAGCCAGGGGGCTGCTGCCCCCTGCACCCCCGCTTTTTTTTTTTTTTTATTACGAGCCTGCATGGTTTAAGATTTACTCATTTGAGCCAGGGGGCTGCCGCCCCCTGGACCCCCGCTTTTCTTTATTACGAGCCTGCATGATTTGAGATTTTACTCATTTAAGCCAGGGGGCTGCCGCCCCCTGGACCCCGCTTTTCTTTATTTAAAATAGGCCAGGGGGCTGCCGCCCCCTGGACCCCCGCTCGCCTCTCTTCATTATGTAACCAAATTTCTAATTTTTACGCGAAGAGCCCGAGCCCCAAAACCCTTCTCCGCAGAGCCAAACAGACAAAATTTTTGCTCCAAGGATCGCATCTCGACAGATTACCTTGAAAACAACACCCAACATGTATTTTGACGACTTTTCGTCCACATTTACCGCTGTAACGGCTAAACAGTAAGAGATAGAGCAAAACGGTCGAAATTTTCGCCCAAAGGGTCGCAACTCGTCGAGATACCCCTTCGGACACCTTAAAATTTTGTAATATTTAAAATCTAATTTTTTTAAAAAAATATAAATCAATTTTTAGCAGGGTTAATTTTTGAGCTAGAGTGTTCATATTTGAACTCGTCCGAGCTTTTTAGGCCAAGAAGCTACGGTAAAAATTTCAGGTCAATATCTTGACTCGTTCTCAAGTTATCGTGCGAACAGACACACAGACAGACAGACAGACAGACAGACACACAGACAGACACACGGACATTGAACTTTTTTAGCACCCCAGTGGCGTAATAGGCCTCGCTCTCGCTCAGCCAATAACGTGGAATTGCGAACTAGGTAGATGTACGCCAGACACCGTCTCTCGTAACAGGCTTCGCGATAGATCGCGAAACACTGTTACGCTGCGACGGGCCTGCGTACATCTACCTAGGCCTGCGGCGCTGGCGAGCCTGCAAATTTAAGATTTACTCCTTTTAGCCAGGGGGCTGCCGCGGCTGCCGCCCCCTGGACCCTCGCTTTTTTTTTATAACGAGCCTGCATGGCTTAAGATTTACCCATTTAAGCCAGGGGGCTGCCGCCCCCTGGACCCCCGCTTTTCTTTATTACGAGCCTGCATGATTTGAGATTTACTCATTTAAGCCAGGGGGCTGCCGCCCCCTGGACCCCCGCTTTTCTTTATTTAAAATAGGCCAGGGGGCTGCCGCCCCCTGGGCCCCCGCTCGCCTCTTTTCAGTATGTAACCAATTTTCCAATTTTTACGCGAAGGGCCCGAGCCCCAAAACCCTTCTCCGCAGAGCCAAACAGACAAAATTTTTGCCTCAAGGATCGCATCTAGACAGATTACCCTGACGACTTTTCGTCCACATTTACCGCTGTAGCGGCTAAACAGTAAGAGATAGAGCAAAACGGACGAAATTTTCGCCCAAAGGGTCGCAACTCGCCGAGATACCCCTTAGGACACCATCAAATTTTGTAATTTTTATAATTTTTTTTTTTAAAAATATATAAATCAATTTTTAGCAGGGTCAATTTTTGAGCTAGAGTGTTCATATTTGAACTCGTCCGAGCTTTTTAGGCCAAGAAGCTACAGTAAAAATTTCAGGTCGATATCTTGACTCGTTCTTGAGTTATCGTGCGAACAGACACACAGACAGACACACAGACAGACAGACACACAGACAGACAGACAGACAGACAGACGGACATTGAACTTTTTTAGCACTCCAGTGGCGTAATAGGCTTCGCTATCGCTCAGCCAATAAAACTCACTCGGCAACGTGATCCCTTCGTGCTCATGTCAACATTTCAAAACGAAAAGCTGCTCATTCTGGATGCTACTCTCCTCGTGCGAAAAGAACGGATATCACCCACGGTGCTACTTGGTCACGCAGCGGCATTAGAGAAAGCACCCGCAAAATACCCTCTGACCTGAGTTGATTTGAAAACCATAACCATTCCTGCAGGACTTCAAGACAAAACCATTTCAAATTTGCACCTCGGACAAATTCCAAAAAGAATAATCATTGGATTTGTTACCAATCAAGCCTTCAACGGACATTACCAAAGCAATCCTTACAATTTTCAACATTTTAATCTAAATTATTTAAGCTTGTTTGATGACACGCAACAAATCCCAGCACAGCCCCTTACACCAGACTTTGAACGCAATATGCATATTGACGCATATAACACGCTATTCAGTGGCACCGGTATACATTGGAAGGATGCAGGGAACGTTATAACGTATGCAGAATATCCTCGGGGGTATACATTGTAAGCATTTGATATTTCCCAAGACTTGTCGGCAAACGAAAGCCATTGGAACTTGCAGCGCCAAGGCATTGTGCGAATGGAAGTAAAATTTGCAAAACCATTAACAACAGCAGTAAACTGTAGTGTTTATTCCTTGTGGGAAGGTGTGATTATCACTTAAACCGTGATAGCATGGTTTGAGTGAATTGCACTCAAACTGATACTAGTAACTCCGTATTTCAGGGGTTTGGCAAGGATTGACGGTTTTTCGTATGGTGATCACGGTTTGTGTGACTTTAAAGTCTCTGCTGCGTGGAGTATCGCTCGGAACTTCTTTAATCGTCTGTGATTGGTCTGTAGTTTGTTTGCCTCTACCAGAAAAGTATATAAAGGGCGTTAGAAGTGAACACCGTCATAGCGTCAAAATGGAGAGGGATTTTGCGATCTGGTCAAGCGAGCCGCACAACGCTTTTTGCCCAGTTTGTGGGGATAGGGTGGAATATCTAGCCCAACATATGATGGGGCATCTTAACGAAGAAAGCCAGATCTTTCGGCACTTCGCAAGGCTGTTCAAGGAAATGGCACATCTTGCCCGCCGTGAAGAGCGTCGGAACAGGTGAAGAGAAAGGCGCCAAAGGGAAAGAGAATAATTCTTTAATATCTCTTTTCTTGAAAAAAAAAAAAACAGCAAAAAACAGCCCTTTTAAGGGCTACAAAATGTTTTCTGAAATACATTTTTTCTGGCAAAGACTGTCATACTTTTTATTCTATTTTTGACAAAATAAAGAAGATTCATGAAAAAAATTTTTTAAAAAACTTAAATGCCTCCCAAGAAAAAAGAAAAAAAAAGAAAATTACTGGTAGGCTGGGTCCACGGGCTTTCCTTTTGTGTTTACAAAAAGGGTGCTGCTGGTTACAGCAACCTGTAGCCGGAGCGCGCGGTACGTTTTCAGTCTTGCCTGCACACTTGAAAGCCTTCTGTCACTTGCCATGAGACTTAGACGTCTCTGGTCCCTTGAGAACGAACTAGTGTGCGAAAAGGTATCGAGAAAACTGCTGATCCCGGACCTTCACTCAAACAGTACGCCTGGTCGCTGCACCCAGCACTGTTAAAAAATAAAGAGCTGATCGGAGCGAATTCCGAATCAAATTTAGTATGCTGTAACTTCGACAGTTATTGGAATTTTGACCTCAAATTTTATTTGGGGCATCTACATTCTATTTTAGTAGGGCCATTTAAGTTTCATTGAAATCGAAGCAAAATTTTCTGGCAACTCGTAAACGGCTTTAGCTAGGTCAAAACGGACAGCGGATTTGGCTTCGCCTCGTTATCGACACCCCTTTACCACGTTTCGGTTGTTTTATTACAAAAGGTTTTACTCTCTTTGTGGAGAATAAACTTAGAACTTTGCACCTTTGTTACCAACCAATTTTTGCATGGTAGCTTCTGATCGGTAAATTCCCTGTCGGATTTTGCAGATGGGCGCGCACTGAAAGCGTACTGGACTGGATGGGGACTAGTACGTGAAAGTGGCGTTTTTTGGTACGATTTGGCCCTCTAAGCATACCAGTCTCGTTACCGTTTGGAGACTGAAAGCGTCCTGTCCGAGCGTACTACTTGGCGTACTGAAAAGGGACAAAAGGGGACTAATATTTTTTGTACGGGAAATCAGTGAACCAGCTCAACAGCTCGAACAGTGGTTTGTTAACAGTTACAGTAAGGGGACCCTGTTCTTTGTTTTTATGGTTTTTGCAAGAAAACTGATAGTAAATCTCATCTTCATCATCTATTTCTGTTGCTGCATCAATTTCTTCTCGAGTCAGCGTAGTGGGCACTCCTCCCCTCTTATTGCACCTGCTAATCAGCGCACAAGCAAGAAAAGACGTGGTTTCGCGCCACGCCCGGCTGACCTCCGGATCGTATCTGCCATTGGAGTGTTTCTGATACTTTTCAGGTTCAGTGTTGGCAATGTACCCAAGCTGTTGGATATTCTTCTCAATGTTCTTTACCCTATCAACCAGAGTCAGATACTCTTCGTACCTGTGAGATCGAGACCGTTGTTACGGAAAATGGGCCCGGGGCAATGTTACCAGAAAGCTAGGCAGAAAACCGCGCTAGACACCTGTGCGTAACGGGACTTTACCCCCGCCTGCCAACTAGGCATCTTCTGTGCACGAGTGCAGGGGAGTTGCCTAGTAGGCAGGCGGGGATACCACCACCTTCATACATGTGTATTGCACGATTTTTGCCTAACTTTTGGAGCAGCACTGACAGAAAGTTGAAGACTACAAAAACTTACTTCAGAAGGTCGAGTGATTCCTCCTCGTATCTGGCAGCTAGGGGGATCGGAGAAGGCTTGAAATCTGCCCACATCTGGCGGATTTTCGGCAGAGCAGCCCTGAAAACTTCATCGGTTGGATAGGTTGCTGTAGAAAAAGAAATAAATTTAGAACGACGTTGTTGCTTTTTTTTAAACCAAGAAACTTTAGGCAAGTGCAGAGTTTGGATGAATTTAACTTACGATCAACAAAAAGCCGGCCCCTGCCACGTGGCCCCGGTTGGGGGTCGCACCATTTCACGAGTGTGTCAACAGCCTTCTTATAATTCAGTTGCATAGACTCACTACAATCTGAGGCAGATCTTAAATTTCTGATAAGGCATTCATGAGCCTCTGGATCCCGCAGGGCATCCCAGTGGTCAACTTTGTCCAGTGTCGTGCGGTTTTCTATAAAATATATTACACGATCAATATATGCTGTCATATTATCAGCAGCCTGTTTTGGGTTAACAGCTCTGGCGGACTCAATCATCTTGTTGGCATGAAATATAATGTGAAGCTTGTGATTTTTTTCACATTTCTGCTTCAATCCTAAGGCTTCACATGTACTTGAATCATCAAGTTTTTCTATGTTGTCACAATCAGGATCATCAATGTCCTCTTCTGTTGAGACTGGAATCCTGAGAGGCCCTTGCCGCACTCTCCCCGAAGACTAGAAAAATAGGAAAAAAAATACACAAAGTAGGCTTTGAAAACAGATTTTTTTTTTAAAAATGGGATTTCTTACCTTGCTTTTTTTTCTCCACGACTATTCCATGAACAGTCATGAAATTTCTCATGCCTGAGATGAATTCCTTATCATCGGCAAGTTGGCCGAAAGAGGCCTGGATGCTTTCCTCAGATATATATAGTTTAGCTTTGGCCCAATCCTTCTGGTACTTTTCTCGCAGAGCTTTTGCTTTCGCCGAAGCTTCTTGTTTTGTAAGGTTTGCACCCTTCTCGGGCAAATGCGTCAGGTAGTGGTTATCAAGCCGCTGTCGGTAAATATCCTGCCCTATACATGTCGGGTGCAGGCATTTATGCACGTTTCGAGAGCCTCCGCGGCACCATGGGTACTTTTCCTATATTTTTAAACAAAATCATTAATTTTTCTATCTTAAAAATTGAGTAAAATTAAACGTTAGAAGCTGGTCAGGTGAAGCGAACTATACCTTTTCCTCTGATTCAACTTCATCTTCTTCCTCCCCGTCAGCTTCTTCATTGGGTGGCTCTTCAAAAGTTTTACGAATTCTTTTACCCTGCAAAAAATAGTAAAGTTTAAAAAGTCGCCTTTTTAACGTGCTATGTAATGAAACTGCGTTGTGGTTTCACTTACCTTTACAACATTTTCTTTTGGTGGCGAAGAAGTTTTTGAAAAAATTACCTCTGATTCTTCTTCTTTATTTTCTTCACATTCATTCTGAGCACTAAAAGTATCATCGTGATCATCGTCATCCTCCTGAAAAAAAAAAAAAGAAAAACAGTGAGAGTTGAAAAAGGCGCCTTTTTAACCTGCTATTTTATGAAACTGCGTTGTGGTTTCACTTACTTTGACATCTTCTTTTGGGGGCGAAGAAGTTTGCAAAAGGTTGACCTCAAGTTCTTTTGGAGGTGAAGAATCTTCCGAAAGGTTTACCTCAAACTCTTCTTCTTTACTTTCTTCACTTTCTTTATGAGGAATATAATTTTCATCCCGATCATCGTCATCCTCCTGCAAAGAAAAAAATGTATAAAAAAAACAGTGAGAGGAAAAAAAAACACTTTTGAAGCTAAAACCTCACAGTAAATTTGAGTGCAAGCTAAGTTGAACCTAGAAACACCAGAGATTATGGTACATTTTAGTTTTAACCTACGAGGACTAGAAACATAGAATTTTTTTGGTGCAAAGTCAAACAGATGTGAATGGTTTGTATCAAACCCAGACTACCGTAAACCGCTTCGTGGTTTCGTTGCAATCCCTCAAACCGTGAAAGATGGATAATTTTACTAAAACTTGTTTCTAGAACAATTCTAGATTTCACACTAAAGGAAAATGGAATCTAGAAATAGAGAAACTTTGAACGGCTAAAACTATTTTACTTCATATGGGATAGAACATACTGTATCAAGAAAGTGAGAATTTACGAGAAATCGTATTATCACGGTTTTTGGTCGCCAAACCGTCGGTTTTTGCGTAGTAAGGACAAACTCAACAATTTGTACCTTGGGTCTAGAGTGCGACTGTCACGCAAACTGGCTCGCGAGAACTGGTCACGGTTTGTGCGACTGTCACCCAAACTAAGCCAATCCTCAATGAAATGACAAATATCAAAATATTTCGCAAAAAATAAGAATAGCGAAAAAAGACAACTTACAACTGACTCTGAGCTTGACTCAGTTGATTTGCCCTCAAGTAACTTTAATCGAGCTTCTGCAGCAGATGCCGAAAATGCTGGAAATTAGAAAAAAATAGTTATTAATCCCGGTGCTCGTTTTACTTTCCGTTCAACACGGAAATTCAAAAACATATGGAAATAACCCGAACGCAAGTTAAGACGACTCACTGGTGGAGGTTCCCTCAAGAGGTGAAAGAGGCTTGATGCCATCTACAGTTTTCTTTGGAACATCCTCATTTTTCTCCTCTTTGATAAAATTATTCAAGTTCCACGAGGGTTTAAAGTAATCCTCCATCCTCTTGTTGGTCTGCCAACAAAAATACGACGAACGTCAAAAACGGTCGTCCCGCTAGAGGGGCTAGCGCGACCACTAAACAACTCTCTAATTTCAGTCCTAATACAGTTCTCGGTTTTTATTTAAGCCCCGCCCCACGCAGCACAAAAGGTTAGTCACATTATAATCCCACCACCAGCAACCATGCACAGAAGAAAACAATCAGACAGTAATATAAAACAAAAGGGACACATCTTGAAGTTTCCTGAGAAAAAAATCGAGAATTATAAATCATAACCGTGACACATCTTGAAGTTTCCTGGAAAAAATCGAGAATTATACATCCTAACCGTGTGCTGAAAACACTTGTAAAGCAGGTGTAGTGGTGTCTCTCTCCTCTCCGCCGGTTTGGGGGGTTCTTTATTATAAAGTCTTTGTTGAAGGTTCCTTTCGAATGGCAAGAGAGGCGAGAAGTGTAGTGTAGTGAGGGGTAAAAAACAAATTAGTACACAGAACAGTTTAAACACAACAACAAACGTAACAAAGGCATCATCACCAACAAACGTAACCAAAGCACCATCACCAAGTTAGTCACAACAAGTTTTGAAGTTGCAATATTGCAACCCTGCTACTAAGAGGGGCTTATGGGGAGGGTGGATGAATTAATTATAGTGGGCCGAACCGGGTGGCACTGCAATGCCTGGACAACCCGTGGCAGAGGTGGTACAAGCACCCATCACTAAAGCTGACTACGGAAAACTTTCCGTGAGGGATAACAAAGGGATAACCTTGCGAAGTCTCGCGAGGATAACGCGAAAATGTTACGGAGCCACATGACCACACTCACAAAGTAGGAAGAAATTAACTTACTTTTAGTTGGGAAGTCGTCCCCGCGACCCGACTTCCTGTTGGTCGACGCCTCGGCACAACCTTCTTCTTCTTCACTGCTGGCTCATCAGCGTCCTTGGGGGCCGGGCGCTTCTTGCCGCTCTTCCCTCTTCCGATGCCGGACGGAGCTTTTCCTCCCCTTTTCCGAACCATCTTGGACTCGAACCGTCGTACTCACGCACCACGACACGCAATAACACACTCTACTCGAACCGTCGAACTCACGCACCACGACACGCAATAACACACTCTACTCGAACCGTCGAACTCACGCACCACGACACACAATAACACACCCTACTCGAATCGTCGCCCGCTCACTCGAGACACGCGTCGCACAACTGGTGACACGCGCGGAAACCGCTCCGGATTATATAGGTTTCCTAGTGTGCAGACGGCGCGCGCCGTGTGCACAGTGCGCAGCTAGCGCGCGCGCCATGCGCTTCACGTGATTGGTTGCGCGGCCATGCCGTTTTCCGTGACGTCTCATTGGCTGGCGCTGGGAGCAAACCTCATTGGATGGAGCACCGACAGCGCGATGGAGGAGGAACCATTTTTTTTCCTTCCCCCATACGCCAAGCTCCTCCCCGCCATCACTGGGTGACGGCTGAAAAATTGACAAAAATCTTGGGTCCAACGGAAGGTCCGGGGTACCCAATAAAGAACGGGTGGTATCGCTCTTTTAACTCAGTGGGCGTATAAGATTCTCGCGAGAAGGAACACTGCAAAAAGCGACATCTAATGAGCATTTTAAGAACCAAACTTAAGTCACGGTTTCTGTGACGCACCACAAACCGAGACTCATAAGTCACGGTTTCTGTGACGCACCACAAACCGAGACTCATAAGTCACGGTTTGTGGTTCGCTGTGGGTACCGCTCTCGGTTGAGTTGCGTTTCCAAATCGTCAGCGCCCGCATGATCGCAGGAAAGTCTTTGTTTGAAGTCGTCCTTCAGAATATTTTGTTGGTCCTTAAAAGGACCTTTCTAACAGACAGTAAACTACTGTCCTCCTTCCTCGCGCCGTACTTGCCGCCGCTCCTCGCGTCTTCTTCGCCGCCGAAGCCTTCTTCTGTCCCTCTGCTCTTCTCTCCGGGACAGCAGGGCCATTTCGCTGAAAAGCCGCGCGAGATGCCGAAACAGCTGACTGTCCTCGTTGATGTGGCCCATCATGTGTTGGGCTGGGTAGGGCACCCTGTCCCCGCAGATGGGGCAGAACATCGGAGACTCCTCGCTGCACCAAATAGCAAAATCCTCTTCCATTGTAAACGCCTCTCTCAATGTTGAACGAACGATCTGTAAAAGTTCAGAGAGAAAGAAGATAATCCTGTACTTAAGATCAGCCGTGAGAGCATGCGGATACCCCACGCACTAAAGAAATGTAAATAGTCACATAAACCGTGACTTTCTCTAGCACTCCATCCAAACCACTGGAAACCGAGAATAGGTGATTGACATTGTCACGGTTTGTGAGACAGTCACTCAAACCGGTGTATACCAGTTTACATAACAGTCACGCATGCGGTACAAAGGTTAAACCGAGGGTTAAACACTACAGTTTATTCTCTTGGTCCAGTCGTGGTAGTCACACAAACTGGCCCCGAGGAGGACCTGTCACAGTTTGTGCGTCTGACACAGTAGGGAAACAAAAATGAACAACACTTACACTTGACTCTGAAGATTCTGAGGCAGTTTCCTTAGTGGGTTGATTGTCTACAATTACTGTCTCAGCAGACATATTAACCTTCGGGGAACCCTCCTGGGAAAGAAGAGAACAGAGGAAAAAATAACCACCGTAAAACTAAAAAGAGGAATTAAACAACACCAAGTGCTGAAAAATTCTTACATCAATTTCAGAATCTTCAGTAGAGGAAGAAAGCTTCCTCTTTTTCCTCATACTTTCCAAAGCTTCCATCACTTTTGAAGCCGAATAGGTACCTTGAATTAAAAATTTACAGTCAAAAATATGGGCAACACAATTTAAAAAAAAATTGAATAAAAGAATAAAGACTAACGTGTTCCCTCATGAAGAGGACTAATAGGCTTAATGCCTTGTACTTTGGATGTTCCCGACCTGGGAGACTGAGAAGCAGCCTCTCTCTTATTCACAATAGTCTGGTACGGGCTGCTAAAATAGTCCCGTATTCCTCTTTACGGTGGGGTGCTCTTGCCCTAGTAAACACAATACAAAGTTCGTCAGTTCCGAAACAGACTGAAAATCGTTACTCGCGGAACGGGTTCGTATCTGAAAACGTAGGTCGGAGTTTTGAAATGCCGCGAAAAAATCTGGACAGCCAAATAAACGAAAGCCACAAACCGTGACACTACTTATACAAACTGACAACGGTCACGTGACCGGAAACAGTCAACTTCGCCAGTCAAATGGCACCTAATTCCGGTTGTATTGTTTTGATGCAACAGGGGTGAACGCGGGGCTAGGGTTCACAAGGACTCGGAAATTTAACGCACACATAACGTTTCTACTTAAATCGAGGGTTAGTAAGTACTACCAATCACCCTCAAATCATGCACATACAAACAAAACAGTACAGAACACACTTTAATCTTCTCACACCTGCAAAAAACGAGAGAGTTAGACATCCTCTCTGTGCTGAAAACACTTGTAAAATAATGTACTGAGGTGTCACTTGTCTGTTCGGCGGTTTTATGAGATCTTTACTTAGAATCAAAAGCGTCTTTGTTGAAGGGCGTTGGCAAACAGACGAGTTGTATGGTGTCGTGAGGGTGAAAACAAACATTAGACAAGACAAGCACTGAACATACAATAAACCAGGACCATCACCATGTTATTTCCCACTAAGAAACTACCGCGAAAAAGATCGCGCCTGCAATTCGGCGGGTAGGCAAAACGTAAACAGGAACGACTTTACTACGCGGAGGCGAGGAGAGAAACGCGGCACGGAAAGATTGTTGGCGAAAGAAAAAGGCCCTCGGGAATAAAAAAAAACATTTCCTACCAGTGGTTGGCGATGGCGAACTCGCACTAGAGCGCCACCGCGAGTGCGAGGTGGTCCCCCACGGCCGCTGCGAGAGCGAGGTGCTCCTCCCCGGCCGCGACCCGGTCCTCCACGAGTGCGCCCCATGGCGCCTTGGTCCGCGACAGCAGCTGCAGAGGAGTCCAGATGAGACGATGAACGTTGAAAAACAACTAAACACGACAGCGCGACCGACACGACACGCAAACGAACTCACGCGACGGCACGACCGACACAACACGACACGCAAACGAGTTCACACAACGGAAAGACCGACGGCTCACACACTTCACGCAAACGAACAGAACGGAACGAGTGACACGACGAACGAAGCGACGGTGCACACACGAGTGGTGGCGCGCGATCCGAGACTCGGTCTTATATAGGAAAAATCTCTTTCGCGCGCTTTTTTTCTATTGGTGCGCAAGATGCGCGCACGCTGATTGGCTAAGCACCATCCCGGAGCGGAAGAGCTGCTCTCCGGCTGGCTATCAAAAATTAAGCCCAAAAACTGGGCCCGCAGCTCTTCAAAGAAACCGTTCAAACCAGTACTTATATCTTACTGAAGGTTGATTATTCCAGCGGGCAGGTACTATCAGTCTGAAAAGTTTCCGGGGAGCTCTGGGAATGGCGCCGGGCAGAATAGCCTCGCACGGGTCCCTGTTTCAGACAGCAAGGGGCAGCAGCCTACCAAGATGGCGACCGTGTCTCCACCTCGCATTTTTGAAAAGCGATTTCAAAGAAATTATCCCTAAATCATTCTGGTTCATATGAAAATTCGAAATATATGGGTTGCAGAAAGCGATAAAAGTCGCTTGGAGAGCTGAAACTAATGTCAATTCCAGGATGTAGACGGATAAAGATCTGAACTTGGTTAGGCTGCCAGCTGTCAGGCCTTGAACGCTGCTATCAAAATTTCTCATACCACGCGAACAGCGCGAAATTCAAACGGATCGCGATTCTGACAGCCGTCTTTGACAGAAGACTTCCTCATTTATAGGACCGCTGCAAAGGAATGCAGCTCATCGAGATTAAATTCGTGGTCCGCTCGGAAATTTACGGAGCTCTCTGATAAATGAAGGCACTGTTTTCTAGTGTTTTTATTTTCTTTCATTTTTTTGTTTAAATCTCTGAGCACTTTGAAGAGACGGCAGTTAATTTGAGCGAAGGCAAGCATCCCACATCAAGCACCTATTTGTTTTGTAGGTTTTTTGTAATTAAACTGGTGATCCCTTGCCTCTGCAGGATTCTCATATTTGGCTCCAGTCACTTACGACATCTATTGCGTGATATTCCCGTATTCCATGCAAAAGGTAAAAGACAAATTTTTACTTCAAAATTAATTATTTTGAAAGCTGGCACGTGTGACAGAAGGTCTGAAATGTATCCCAAAAATAAGCCTGCAATATCAATGACTCTCCTTGACCCCAATTCGTTATTTTCGGGGTATTAATCATAAAGGAATAATTAGAGATGTAAAGCGATAGTAAAAAACTGTTTTTTTGAGTAAAAAACTCTGTAAAAAACAGTTTTTTACTTTCCGATATTTCGGTTTTTTACTCCAAAAATACCGAAGTGCTGAGTTGAACCCCAATTTTTGGGGTATTTTTGTGACTTAATTTGGCTGAGTTAGAGACTGTGTCCATTTTGACCATTTTGTAATGGCTTTTAAAAGTTTTCATTGTCAAAAGGACATACATTTATATGAGAGTAAGATCGAGGGGTTGATACCAACTAAACCAGGTATAAGGATAATGTTTAGCCCCATAGACCCTACTTTGAGCTAATGTTTTCTAATAAAAATTGGATTTTTTTTTACAAAAAATATCTTAAAAATTTAGTTTGAGCAACTTCCACATCACTAAATCTTTAAAGTTTGAGCTCAAAATCAAGTACTAACAGCACACAACAACATATCAAAAAATTGTGACTGGTAATTTTAATGTAAGGAAAACGTTCCAGAAAGCGTTACCCAGAAATCATTTAAACACCTAAACTAGGCATCAGATAAGGCAAAAGTAATCAAAACCCATGTTATGACAACTGCTCTGACTTTCTATGATTACAACTTTTCTCTTTTAAGTACTATTAAGTGCAGTTGTCATCACATGGGTTTTGATTACTTTTGCCTTATCTGATGCCTAGTTTAGGTGTTTAAATGGTTTCTGGGTAACGCTTTCTGGAACGTTTTCCTTACATTAAAAATACCAGTCACAATTTTTTGATATGTTGTTGTGTGCTGTTAGTACTTGATTTTGAGCTCAAAATATAAAGATTTAGTGATGTTGACCCCCCTCCCCCCCTCTCCATCCCCGCGCTCTCGGCAGCGGGAAGTTCAAATGATGAGCCAATAGCGCAAAACAGCCATCGAGCTTTTTAGAGCTTTCGAACAAAAACTTTTCGCAACAGAACTCATTAATTTGTCAGAGGAGTAACACCAGATCACGTAAAAAAAAAACAATTGAGAGAAAAAAATGATTTTCTATTATTTTAAGACGAAATAGCAAAAAAGCCGTTTTTTACCGTTTTTTACCGTTTTTTACCCGGTTTTTTACTAGTTTTTTACTTTTGGTCAAAAAAACCGGTTTTTTTAGATCTCTAGGAATAATTTACAGAAGGAAATGGGTTGTGTTAACATAAAGAAGGAAACGCAAACACTAAAACATCTAAATATTTTATTGACATGCCATTCAGTAAAACGTGCAAGGCCTGAAAACGTTCGCAGGAAAAAAAAATAAAAGAAATGATAGAATGGACGTGAAACCAGCTTACGAATTCGACAAGACAATTTAGACAAGCCAAACGATACGTAAATGGATACGTATCTTGTGCTCGTCCGATGTGTAAGCGGGTTTTCGTCCGTAACAACACCCGCAAATTCTTATTTTTCTTGTTATTTCGTGACTCGTAATTTTTACGTAAAACCTGACTGCATCAGGAGAAAAGAATAGTGCGAAGCAAAATATTACAAAAGGTTAGGCTTTACTATCTTTAGTAGGCTGGATAAAGACCGACAGCATAATTAACATAAGGTAAGCCAACAAACTGTAGGTAGAAAGGGCGTGAAACCAGCTTACAAATGTAACCAGATTGTTTCGCTCGACAAAACAGACGTAAGAAAATACGAATCATGCGCTCGTCACAAATGTAAGCGGGTTTTCTTCCGTTTCAACACACACACGTAATAAAATACTAAGATTTTTTGTTATTTCGTGAATCGTAATTTTCACGTAAAACATGACAACAAGAGGAGAAGGAAGGAAAAGGCAAGCAAAATTTTACAAAAAATATTGGCACCTTTCTCTTCTTTTTGTTATCTAGGGTTACTGAAGACCAGTTGCATTCTTCCTGATTCCTGAACTTACAATCTAAATAAAATAGTCGAAAAACCAGCTTACAAATTCGACGAGACAGTTTAGACAAGCCAACCGATACGTAAATGGATACGTATCTTGCGCTCGTCAGATGTGTAAGCGGGTTTTCGTCCGTAACAACACCCAAAAAACCTTAGTTTTCTTGTTATTTCGTTACTCGTAATTTTTACGTAAAACCTGGCTGCATCAGGAGAAGAGAATAGTGCCAAGCAAAATATTACGAAAAAATACGCACGTTAGGCTTTACTTTCTTTCGTAGGCTGGATAAAGACCAACAGCATAATTAACATGAGATAAGCCAACAAACTGTTGGTAAGAAAGGGCGTGAAACCAGCTTACAATTGAACCCAGATTGTTTCGCTTGACAAAACAGACGTGGGAAAATACGTATCTTGCGCTCGTCACAAGTGTGGGCGGGTTTTCTTCCGTTTCAACACACACACACGTAGTAAAATACTAAGAATTTTTGTTATTTCGAGACTCGTAATTTTTACGTAAAACATGACAACAAGAGGAGAAAGAAGGAAGAGGCAAGCAAAATATTACAAAATATATAAAATATTACAAAATATATTGGCACCTTACTATTCTTTTCGTTATCTAGGGTTACTGAAGACCAGTTGCATTCTTCCTGATCTAAATAAAGCAGTCGACGAACCAGCTTACAAATTCGATCAGACAATTTAGACAAGCCAAACGATACGTAAATGGATACGTATCTTGCGCTCGTCACAAGTGTAGGCGGGTTTTCTTCCGTTTAAACACACACGTAATAAAATACTGAGATTTTTTTGTTATTTCGTTACTCGTAATTTTTACGTAAAACCTGACTGCATCAGGAGAAGAGAATAGTGCCAATCAAAATATTACAAAAAAATACGCACGTTAGGCTTTACTTTCTTTCGTAGGCTGGATAAAGACCAACAGCATAATTAACATGAGGTAAGCCAACAAACTGTTGGTAAGAAAGGGCGTGAAACCAGCTTACAATTGAAACCAGATAGTTTCGCTTGACAAAACAGACGTAGGAAAATACGTCACTTGCGCTCGTCACAAGTGTGGGCGGGTTTTCTTCCCTTTCAACACACACTCGTAATAAAATACTAAGAATTTTTGTTATTTCGAGACTCGTAATTTTTACGTAAAACATGACAACAAGAGGAAACGGAAGGAAGAGGCAAGCAAAATATTACAAAAAATATTGGCACCCTACTCTTCTTTTCGTTATCTAGGGTTACTGACGACCAGTTGCATTCTTAGTGATTCCTGAACTTACAATCTAAATAAAGCAGTCGACAAACCAGCTTACAAATTCGATAAGACAATTTAGACAAGCCAAACGATACGTAAATGGATACGTATCTTGCGCTCGTCACAAGTGTAGGCGGGTTTTCTTCCGTTTAAACGTACACGTAATAAAATACTAAGATTTTTTGTTATTTCGTGACTAGTAATTTTTACGTAAAACATGACAACAAGAGGACAAGGAAAGAAGAGGCAAGCAAAATATTACAAAAAATATTGGCACCTTACTTTTCTTTTCGTTCTCTAGGGTTACTGAAGACCAGTTGCATTCTTCCTGATTCCTGAACTTACAATCTAAATAAAATAGTCGTGAAAACCAGCCTACAAATTCGACTCGACAATTTCGACACGCCAAAGGATACGTAAATAGATACTTATCTTGCGCTCGTCAGTTTGTAAGCGGGTTTTCGTCCGTAACAACGCTCAAAAGAATCTTAGTTCTCTTAATATTTCGTAACTCGTAATTTTTACGTAAAATCTGACTGCATCAAAAGAAGAGAATAGTGCCAAGCAAAATATTACAAACAAATGCGCACGTGATGCTACACTTTCTTTCGTAGGCTGGATGAAAGCCAACAGCATAATTTACAATACGTAAACTAACAATCTGTAGATAGAAAGGGCGTGAAACCAGCTTACAAATGTAACCAGATTGTTTCGCTCGACAAAGGATGCGTAAGAAAATACATATCCTGCGCTCATCACAAGTGTAAGCGGGTTTTCGTCAGTTTTAAAACACATACGTAATGAAATTAAGTTTTTTATGTTATTTCGTGACTCGTAATGTTTACGTAAAACATGACAACAAGAGGAGGAGAAAAGAAGAGACAAGCAAAATATTACAAAGAAATAGTTGGCACCTTACTCTTCTTTTCGTTATCGAGGGTTGCTGAATACCAGTTGAATTCTTCCCTGTTCCTTAACTTACAAACTAAATAGTCGTGAAACTAGCCTACAAATTGGATGAGACAATTCCAACAAGCCAACGATACGTAAATAGATACGTATCTTGCGCTCGTCAGATGTGTAAGCGGGATTTCGTCCGTAACATCACTCAAAAAAACCTTAGTTTTCTTGTTATTTCGTTACTCGTAATTTTTACGTAAAACCTGGCTGCATCAGGAGAAGAGAATAGTGCCAAGCAAAATATTACGAAAAAATACGCACGTTAGGCTTTACTTTCTTTCGTAGGCTGGATAAAGACCAACAGCATAATTAACATGAGATAAGCCAACAAACTGTTGGTAAGAAAGGGCGTGAAACCAGCTTACAATTGAACCCAGATTGTTTCGCTTGACAAAACAGACGTAGGGAAAATACGTATCTTGCGCTCGTCACAAGTGTGGGCGGGTTTTCTTCCGTTTCAACACACACACACGTAGTAAAATACTAAGAATTTTTGTTATTTCGAGACTCGTAATTTTTACGTAAAACATGACAACAAGAGGAGAAAGAAGGAAGAGGCAAGCAAAATATTACAAAATATATAAAATATTACAAAATATATTGGCACCTTACTATTCTTTTCGTTATCTAGGGTTACTGAAGACCAGTTGCATTCTTCCTGATCTAAATAAAGCAGTCGACGAACCAGCTTACAAATTCGATCAGACAATTTAGACAAGCCAAACGATACGTAAATGGATACGTATCTTGCGCTCGTCACAAGTGTAGGCGGGTTTTCTTCCGTTTAAACGTACACGTAATAAAATACTAAGATTTTTTTGTTATTTCGTGACTAGTAATTTTTACGTAAAACATGACAACAAGAGGACAAGGAAAGAAGAGGCAAGCAAAATATTACAAAAAATATTGGCACCTTACTTTTCTTTTCGTTCTCTAGGGTTACTGAAGACCAGTTGCATTCTTCCTGATTCCTGAACTTACAATCTAAATAAAATAGTCGTGAAACCAGCCTACAAATTCGACTCGACAATTTCGACACGCCAAAGGATACGAAAATAGATACTTATCTTCCGCTCGTCAGTTTGTAAGCGGGTTTTCGTCCGTAACAACGCTCAAAAGAATCTTAGTTCTCTTAATATTTCGTAACTCGTAATTTTTACGTAAAATCTGACTGCATCAAAAGAAGAGAATAGTGCCAAGCAAAATATTACAAACAAATGCGCACGTGATGCTACACTTTCTTTCGTAGGCTGGATGAAAGCCAACAGCATAATTTACAATACGTAAACTAACAATCTGTAGATAGAAAGGGCGTGAAACCAGCTTACAAATGTAACCAGATTGTTTCGCTCAACAAAGGATGCGTAAGAAAATACATATCCTGCGCTCATCACAAGTGTAAGCGGGTTTTCGTCAGTTTTAAAACACATACGTAATGAAATTAAGTTTTTTATGTTATTTCGTGACTCGTAATGTTTACGTAAAACATGACAACAAGAGGAGGAGAAAAGAAGAGACAAGCAAAATATTACAAAGAAATAGTTGGCACCTTACTCTTCTTTTCGTTATCGAGGGTTGCTGAATACCAGTTGAATTCTTCCCTGTTCCTTAACTTACAAACTAAATAGTCGTGAAACTAGCCTACAAATTGGATGAGACAATTCCAACAAGCCAACGATACGTAAATAGATACGTATCTTGCGCTCGTCAGATGTGTAAGCGGGATTTCGTCCGTAACATCACTCAAAAAATCTTAGTTTTCTTGTTATTTCGTATACTCGTAATTTTTACGTAAAACCTGACTGCATCAGAGAAGAGAATAGTGCCAAGCAAAATATTACGAAAAAATACGCACGTTAGGCTTTACTTTCTTTCGTAGGCTGGATAAAGACCAACAGCATAATTAACATGAGATAAGCCAACAAACTGTTGGTAAGAAAGGGCGTGAAACCAGCTTACAATTGAACCCAGATTGTTTCGCTTGACAAAACAGACGTGGGAAAATACGTATCTTGCGCTCGTCACAAGTGTGGGCGGGTTTTCTTCCGTTTCAACACACACACACGTAGTAAAATACTAAGAATTTTTGTTATTTCGAGACTCGTAATTTTTACGTAAAACATGACAACAAGAGGAGAAAGAAGGAAGAGGCAAGCAAAATATTACAAAATATATAAAATATTACAAAATATATTGGCACCTTACTATTCTTTTCGTTATCTAGGGTTACTGAAGACCAGTTGCATTCTTCCTGATCTAAATAAAGCAGTCGACGAACCAGCTTACAAATTCGATCAGACAATTTAGACAAGCCAAACGATACGTAAATGGATACGTATCTTGCGCTCGTCACAAGTGTAGGCGGGTTTTCTTCCGTTTAAACGTACACGTAATAAAATACTAAGATTTTTTTGTTATTTCGTGACTAGTAATTTTTACGTAAAACATGACAACAAGAGGACAAGGAAAGAAGAGGCAAGCAAAATATTACAAAAAATATTGGCACCTTACTTTTCTTTTCGTTCTCTAGGGTTACTGAAGACCAGTTGCATTCTTCCTGATTCCTGAACTTACAATCTAAATAAAATAGTCGTGAAACCAGCCTACAAATTCGACTCGACAATTTCGACACGCCAAAGGATACGAAAATAGATACTTATCTTCCGCTCGTCAGTTTGTAAGCGGGTTTTCGTCCGTAACAACGCTCAAAAGAATCTTAGTTCTCTTAATATTTCGTAACTCGTAATTTTTACGTAAAATCTGACTGCATCAAAAGAAGAGAATAGTGCCAAGCAAAATATTACAAACAAATGCGCACGTGATGCTACACTTTCTTTCGTAGGCTGGATGAAAGCCAACAGCATAATTTACAATACGTAAACTAACAATCTGTAGATAGAAAGGGCGTGAAACCAGCTTACAAATGTAACCAGATTGTTTCGCTCAACAAAGGATGCGTAAGAAAATACATATCCTGCGCTCATCACAAGTGTAAGCGGGTTTTCGTCAGTTTTAAAACACATACGTAATGAAATTAAGTTTTTTATGTTATTTCGTGACTCGTAATGTTTAACGTAAAACATGACAACAAGAGGAGGAGGAAAAGAAGAGACAAGCAAAATATTACATAGAAATAGTTGGCACCTTACTCTTCTTTTCGTTATCGAGGGTTGCTGAATACCAGTTGAATTCTTCCCTGTTCCTTAACTTACAAACTAAATAGTCGTGAAACTAGCCTACAAATTGGATGAGACAATTCCAACAAGCCAAACGATACGTAAATAGATACGTATCTTGCGCTCGTCAGATGTGTAAGCGGGATTTCGTCCGTAACATCACTCCAAAAAATTTTAGTTCTTTTAATATTTCGTAACTCGTAATTTTTACGTAAAACCTGACTGCATCAAGAGAAGAGAATAGTGCCAAGCAAAATTTTACAAACAAATACGCACGTGATGCTTCACTTTCTTTCGAAGGCTGGATAAAGGCCAACAGCATAATTTACAACACGTAAACCAGCAATCAGTAGATAGAACGGGCGTGAAACCAGCTTACAAATGTAACCGCTCGACAAAGGATGCGTATGGAAATACGTATCTTGCCCTCGTCACAAGTGTAAGCGGGTTTTCGTCCGTTTTAACACATACACGTTATAAAATACTAAGTTTTTTTGTTTTTTCATGATTCGTAATTTTTACGGAAAACATGACAACAAGAGGAGACGGAAAGAAGACGAAGCAAAATATTACAAAAAAATATTGGCACCTTCCTCTTCTTTTCGTTGTCGAGGGTTGCTGAATACCAGTTGCATTCTTCCTGGTTTCTGAACTTTTAATCTAAATAGTCGTAAAACCAGCCAACAAATTTGACGAGACAATTTCGACACGCCAAACGATACGTAAATAGATACGTATCTTGCGCTCGTCAGATGTGTAAGCGGGTTTTCGTCCGTAAAAACACACACACAAAAAAAAATCTTTGTCTTCTTAATATTTCGTAACTCGTAATTTTTACGTAAAACCTGACTGCATCAAGAGAAGAGAATAGTGCCAAGCAAAATTTAAAATTTTACGAAGAAATACGCACGTAATGCTTTACTTTCTTTTGAAGGCGGGATAAAGACCAACAGCATTATTTACAATACGCAAACCAATTGGCTGTGGCTCGGCCATCCTACAGCTCGGAACGCACAACGCACTATGTTCACGGCACTCCGGCTCCCTGCCCTACTAGCACCATGCGGCCCCGCCGCCGCCCCTCCCCCCCGAGCCCTGCTGCCAGCTTCAAGCACCGCTGCCGCCTGCCCGTCGGGCACCGCCGCTGCCGCCGCCGCCGCCGGGGCAGGCGGCAGCAGTGCTTGAAGCTGGCAGCGCCGGGGGGGGGGGGTAGGGGGCAGGCGGCAGCGGTGCTTGAAGCTGGCAGCAGGGCTCGGGGGGGGAGGGGGCCTGCGGCGGCGGAGCTTGGTGCTGGCATGACTCGGCGGGGTAGGGGGCAGGCGGCAGCGGTGCTTGATGCTGGCAGCAGGGCTGAGGGGCGGTGGCGGGGCCGCATGGTGCTGGTAGGGCAGGGAGCCGGAGTGCCGTGAACATAGTGCGTTGTGCGTTCCGAGCTGTAGGATGGCCGAGCCACAGGTCAGTTGATCGATCAAAGGTTATGTGAAAATTTTCCACAAGAAATGTTGGGAGGTAACGCTGTCAAATTGTAAAATCTTACACTCGTCGTGACACTTGTTGCATAGGTGCTGTTCATTGATTACGTGAAAGGGTTTAGGGGGAAAGCGGTAGTGGCGATGAATATCCACAATAATGATGGCGCGGTTTTTTTTTATGGGGAGGCTGGGAATAGGGGTGCCGTAGTTTTTACGTACTGTTTGTTTATATGTGGTTTTTACGAACACATTCACGATATTATTCGAGCCCTGCAGTCTTTTAAATTCGAGTGACTCGGAAGGCTCCGTAAACCTACGATAATTATTCACAGTTGTGTGTCTAAAAACACTTAATGGTCTCCTCCAGAGTATTACGCCGTTTTGCCAAATTACTGACCGTTTATGCGCTATCGGCATCGGCATGATCAGCGGGCGAAAACCCGCTTACACATCAGACGAGCGCAAGATACGTATCTATTTACGTATCTTTTCGCGTGTCGAAATTGTCTCGTCGAATTTGTAGGCTGGTTTCACGACTATTTAGATTGTAAGTTTAGGAACCAGGAAGAATGCAACTGGTGTTCAGCAACCCTAGATAACAAAAAGAAGTGTAAGGTGCCAACTATTTCTTTGTAATATTTTGCTTGGCTCTTCTTGCCTTCCCCTCTAATTGTCTTGTTTAACGTAAAAATAACGAGTCACGAAATAACACTTTGTATTTTATAACGTGTGTGTGTAGAAACGGACAAAAACACGCCTACACTTGTGACAATCACAAGATCAAATTTTCTTATGCATCCTTTGTCGAGCGAAACCATCTGGCTACATTTGTAAGCTGGTTTAACGCCCTTTCTATCTACAGATTGTTGGTTTACGTATTGTAAATTATGCTGTTAGTCTTTATCCAGCCTTCGAAAGAAAGTGAAGCATCACGTGCGTATTGTTTGTAAAATTTTGCTTGACACTATTCTCTTCTCTTGATGCAGTCCGGTTTTACGTAAAAATTACGAGTAACGAAATTTTAAGAAGACAAAGATTTTTTTTGTGTGTTTTTACGGACGAAAACCCGCTCACACATCTGACGAGCGCAAAATACAAATCTATTTACGGATCGTTTGTCGTGTCGAAATTGTCTCGTCGAATCTGTAGGCTGGTTTTACGACTATTTAGATTAATAGTTAAGGAACCGGGAAGAATTCAACTGGTATTCAGCAACCCTAGATAACAAAAAGAAGTGTAAGGTGCCAACTATTTCTTTGTAATATTTTGCTTGTCTCTTCTTGGCTTCTCCTCTCATTGTCTTGTTTAACGTAAAAATTACGAGTAAAGAAATAACAAAAAAACTTAGTATTTTATTCAGTGGCGGTCATCGCATTTTGAGCCGCGGTGGCAAGCTAGTCGACCTACCTACCTCCTCGACCATAAAACTACCTCCTTTTCTTAAACTTGCCCCTCTCAAATCGTTTCTTTTTCCTTTCTCCTCTCCCTCTCCTCCCTTTCTTTTCCCTTTATCCTTTCTCTCTCTTTCCCTCCCTCTCTTCCTTATCTCCTCCCTCCTCCTCTCTTTCACCTACCTCCTCAGACCTCAAACCTACCTCCTTTTTGCAAAAGCCGCGGTGGCAGCTGCCACCCCGGTTTTATGCGATGACCGCCACTGATTTTATTACGTGTGTGTGTTGTGTGTTGAAACGGACGAAAACCCGCTTACACTTATAACGAGGGAAAGATACGTATTTTCTTACGCATTCTTTGTCGAGCTGTTGGTCTTTATCCAGCCTAAGAAAGAAAGTGACGCATCACATGCGTATTTGTTTGTAATATTTTGTTTGGCACCATTCTCTTTTCCTGATGAAGTCAGGTTTTACGTCAATATTACGAGTTACGAAATAACAAAAAAACTAAGATTTTTTGGGTGTTGTTACGGACGAAACCCGCTTACACATCTGACGAGCGCAAGATACGTATCCATTTACGTATCGTTTGGCTTGTCGAAATTGTCTTGTCGAATTTGTAAGCTGGTTTTTGCGACTACTTTATTTAGATTGTAAGTTCAGGAATCAGGAAGAATGCAACTGGTCTTCAGCAACCCTCGATAACGAAAAGAAGAGTAAGGTGCCAATATTTTTTTGTGATATTTTGCTTCGTCTTCTTTCCGTCTCCTCTTGTTGTCATGTTTTACGTAAAAATAACGAGTCACGAAATAACATAAAAATCTTAGTATTTTATTACGTGTGTGTTGAAACGGAAGAAAACCCGCTTACACTTGTGACGAGCGCATGATTCGTATTTTCTTACGTCTGTTTTTGTCGAGCGAAACTATCTTGTTTCATTTGTAAGCTGGTTTCACGCCCTTTCTACCTACAGTTTGTTGGCTAACATGTTAATTATGCTGTTGGTCTTTATCCAGCCTACGAAAGAAAGTAAAGCCTAACGTGCGTATTTTCTGGTAATGTTTTGCTTGGCACTTATCTCTTCTCCTGATGCAGTCGGGTTTAACGTAAAAATTACGAGTAACGAAATAACAAGATAACTAAGATTTTTAGGCCCCCGTTAGGGGAGCCTATTGCTTTCGCCAGAAAGTTTTTTTTTTATTATTATTTTTATTCTTGACGATGGCCCCTAATGGAGGCAGCCGATCCTGCCCAAGCGATTCGTACACAATTACAATAAAAAATACATCGAAAAATTAGAAAATTTTAGAGATAAGTCTGATGTCAAGCTGACTATACATTTTTGCGTAAAATTAGTTTGCATCCTCAGTTTCTATGGTAATTGCGAGCCGAGCACCCTGTGCCGAGCCAAAATTGACACCCTCCAAAAAGCTCTGGCCAATAGAAGTGTTTCGCGCGAAAATCCAGCCAATAAAAACGTCCGCCTGTTGCTTTGTACCTCGATATCCAAAAGTTTCAACGCAAGGAGTGGTCACGTCAGAATCGTCGCAGTTTCACGCCATGTAAAAGGGTTCACCACCAGGAGACTTTCAAACGTGACCACTAGCTAGCCGCCGCGGCTCCTGATTGTTGGCTGGGACTGTAATTTCGCCGTGGGCGGGGCTTGTGACAATACCGCCAACCTGAGAGTGAATCCTCAGTTCATGTTTTCACTGAAAGATACAAATAGGTCAACGCTCGTGTTCCGTGCTAATGCGTGGAGGCTTGCACCGTTGTTTACTAAAGGCCTGCAACATCATTTTACGTAGTTACGTAATCTAAATCTGGCAAAATATATTTTGGGTTGGTTTGAGTGGACACCAAGCCGGCGTTGTTTAGAGCTGGCCCGCTCAGCGCCATTTTTGTGTCTGAAATATGAGATGGATAAAATTCACGATTTGGGCTCTCACAGAGAGTTTTGACCAAATATTTTTAATTTCTATTTCATTTAATGGTAAGTGTGTGGCAAATTTGAAACTAGAACCCTTTAATTCTTGCCTGGTGGTTCGATTTAGTGGTTGCCAAGCGCGTTGTTGACAGCTGGCCCGCTCGGCGCCATGTTTGTGTTGGAAATGTGAGACGGATAAATTTAATGATTTGCCTCTGTGTCTGCCTCTGTGTTCCTTGTGAATGTGTAGTGGCTTCCAGAACTGTGTGCTTAAGGCCTGCAACATAACTTCGCGTCGTCACCAAATTAAAAACTTGCCAGATATATTCTAGGTTGGTTTGAGGTGGGACGCCGTATGAGGCGCCGTGTCACCGGCCCCGCGCCGGCCCTCTCCAAACATTGGCCGCCCCGGCCGGGGGCTGAGGCTCTCACCTCGCGACTTTAAATCATTGCATAATGTTATCAAAACGTTGACAAGTCGAACTGAATGCGTAAATATTATTTCTGCACCAGCAGAAAACGTTTTAATAAGTTTGAATTCAATCTGGTGAACAGAATTCTTGAAATGGTGTGCATTTTCGTAAATAATTTTACGAATCGTATTTTTAACCTACTGATTGAATCTGCCTGGAACTTTGGGAAACGATTTTCGCATGTCTGAAACTACTTATTTCACATTCATTTCGGCTGTCTAACATATCGTTCAGCTAAAATAAATAGCCGCTGGTGCGTTAGTGGAGGTCCCAGCCTAGAACCATAAAAGCGACAGGACTGGGCACTCACACCTCCGTTTCCGTTCTGTCGAGGGCGGCGGCGCCTCCCCCAGCCGGCTGCGGATTGTCTAGCCTACGTTTGCTCGTTTGCCCTGCGGCCAGGAGTGCCAGCGAGCCAAGTCGAATCGGCACTGTCGCTGGCTCGGGGCTCGGGCGGTCGGCCCCTCTGCCCCTCTGCGTGGCGCGCAGGGGAGGAAGGAGGACCGTGGTATATTCAGTTACTCAACCAAAAAAGAAAAAAAAATAGCTCAATTTTTGGGACTTCTGTTTAGCGGATGAAATTCGTGATGTGATTCTCACTAATAGTTCTGACTTAAGTTCTTTCTCATTCTGTGGCTTGTTCTAAAACCTAGGGGGCCGTTTAACGCGTTGGCGTTAGAATTTTTTGGGTGTTGTTATGGACGAAAACCCGCTTACACATCTAGCGAGCGCAAGATACGTATCTATTTACGTATCCTTTGGCGTGTCGAAATTGTCTAGTCGAATTTGTAGGCTGGTTTTTCGACTATTTTATTTAGATTGTAAGTTCAGGAATCAGGAAGAATGCAACTGGTCTTCAGCAACCCTCGATAACGAAAAGAAGAGTAAGGTGCCAATATTTTTTTGTAATATTTTGCTTCGTCTTCTTTCCGTCTCCTCTTGTTATGTTTTACGTAAAAATTACGAGTCACGAAATAACAAGAAAAATAAGAATTTGCGGGTGAATTTACGGACGAAAACCCGCTTACACATCTGACGAGCGCAAGATACGTATCCATTTACGTATCGTTTGGCTTGTCTAAATTGTCCCGTCGAATTCGTAAGCTGGTTTCACGTCCATTCTATCATTTCTTTTATTTTTTTTTTCCTGCGAACGTTTTCAGGTCTTGCACGTTTTACTGAATGGCATGTCAGTAAAATTATTTAGATGTTTTAGTGTTTGCGTTTCCTTCTTTATGTTAACACAACCCATCTCCTTCTGTAAATCATTCCTTTATGTTTCAATACCCCGAAAATAACGAATTGGGGTCAAGGAGAGTCATTGATATTGCAGGCTTATTTTTGGGATACATTTCAGACCTTCTGTCACACGTGCCAGCTCTCAAAATAATTAATTTTGAAGTAAAAATTTGTCTTTTACCTTTTGCATGGAATACGGGAATATCACGCAATAGATGTCGTAAGTGACTGGAGCCAAATATGAGAATCCTGCAGAGGCAAGGGATCAACAGTTTAATTACAAAAAACCTACAAAACAAATAGGTGCTTGATGTGGGATGCTTGCGTTCGCCCAAATTAACTGCCGTCTCTGCAAAGTGCTCAGAGATTTAAACAAAAAAATGAAGAAAAAAAAAAAGAAAATAAAAACACAAGAAAACAGTGCCTACATTTATCAGAGAGCTCCGTAAATTTCCGAGCGGACCACGAATTCAATCTCGATGAGCTGCATTCCTTTGCAGCGGTCCTATTAATGAGGAAGTCTTCTGTCAAAGACGGCTGTCAGAATCGCGATCCGTTTGAATTTCGCGCTGTTCGCGTGGTATGAGAAATTTTGATAGCAGCGTTCAAGGCCTGACAGCTGGCAGCCTAACCAAGTTCAGATCTTTATCCGTCTACATCCTGGAATTGACATTAGTTTCAGCTCTCCAAGCGACTTCTATCGCTTTCTGCAACCCATATATTTCGAATTTTCATATAAACCAGAATGATCTAGGGATAATTTCTTTGAAATCGCTTTTCAAAAATGCGAGGTGGAGACACGGTCGCCATCTTGGTAGGCTGCTGCCCCTTGCTGTCTGAAACAGGGACCCGTGCGAGACTATTCTGCCCGGCGCCATTCCCAGAGCTCCCCGGAAACTTTTCAGAGCTTGCGTTTAGTTAACGGGGTGCTACGGGGTCCTACGGGGTGCTACGGGGTCCTGAGACACACGGCCTTTCAAAGCGGCAACGTATCGTATCGAACCGGAGGAAACATTACGAGGCGGCGGTCCATCAGGGAAGTCTGCGGGTGGGGTAGTGTCATTTGAAGTAATTAATTAAATAAATAATACAAACAAGTTCGTACAATGGATAATATGAACTTCGATTAATTAATTACTTCACTACCCCACCCGCAGACTTCCCTGATGGACCGCCGCCTCGTAATGTTTCCTCCGGTTCGATACGTTACGTTGCCGCTTTGAAAGGCCGTGCGTCTCAGGACCCCGTAGCACCCCGTTAACTAAACGCAAGCCAACTGATAGTACACTGTAGAATACGCCATCTATTGAGGAAGTAAGAAACAAGGGAAAGAAAAGGACAACAGTCCTTCGGTTTATGTGACAAGACCAAAAACTGTGACTTGGTGCATTGTATTACGATGCGCTTATGATGGGTTGCCTATATTCCAGGCAAACCCTCAGACAAAGTCCGAAGACAAGGTTTATGGTCGGAACCATAAACCGTGATAATAGTGTTTTTAAATAACTGCGGAGAGCCGGAGCTTTCTAACGAAAGAATCTAAAGGAAACTGGAATCTGTAGCATCGTAAAATGTTCCGTGACTTCGTGCTTTTATTACTAACGTTATTGCTATTACTAAAATAGTAACATTGTGATTTCCCGATTTATTGGTCCCTCACAGTTTTTGGCACGCAAACCACCGGTTTTTGTGGACGCTAGTTAAATTGTATCGTTTTCTCGGAATTCAATAACCTTATAGAAATCGATAAGAATCGAAACGTGGTCGTTGACTACGGTGTTTGAAAAAAATGGATGGGTACACATTGGAGGCGGTCCTTCTAAAAGATCCCCACGCCGCACCGTACTTTGCGGGGGTGTTTGCGTCTGACACTTTGCCACGCACCATTCAACAGAAACCTGCACTCATCATAGTGAATACGGATCCAATCAAAAAGCCGGGTGCCCACTGGCAAGCGATCTATTTGGGGTGTTACAAACGAGGTGAACACTTTTGCTCTTATGGACTGGGGCCATATGTACCATAAATAAGGCAGTTCATGGATCGTCAATGTTCGCTCTGGAAGAAAAACACTATAGATTTACAATCAATTGATTCAGCCGTTTGTGGACAATATTGTGCCATGTACCTCTTGTTTAAGGCGCATGGTTTATTCTCCATGCAAGAATTTTTATCTTATTTTACAACTGATTGTAATCACAAAGACGAAATGGTCAACAAAATGTTCCAACGATATGCCAAAAATGTAAAACTTTGTGACGATGTACTACCAAAAAAAGCACAAACATGTTGTAACAAGAGAATATGTAAAAAAAAAAAATAATAAAACACAAAACCAATGTATGGTGAAATTATTTAGTTCCCAATCCCCCCTCCCCTAAAAAAATCCGTGCACGCATGTCCAAAGAGAGGAACACGCATTAAGGAGCACACATGACGCGAATAGAACAGCCCACGCCCTCACTCGGAGCACGGACGAACACAGTCCAGCGGAGACGGTACGCGATACGAGCGCATACGAGTCATGTGTCATGTCCTTGACGAGCCGGGCCGGGGAAACGGGGTGGGGCCGCGTAGGGCACGGCGGGACGATGCGTTGGACCGGGGGCCGGGCCGGGGCGGCGCGGGGCGCGGGGCTGCAGCGCGGGGCGGCGGCGCGGGGCGGCGGCGCGGGGCGGCGGCGCGGGGCGGCAGCGCGGGGCGGTAGCGCGGGGCGGCAGCGCGGGGCGGCAGCGCGGGGTGGCAGCGCGGGGCGGCAGCGCGGTGCGGCGACGAGTGGGAGACCTAAAATCTAGTACAAATTCAGAAACACCTTGAAGACCCGACCTAGCTCTGCGGCTGCGACACAAGGTCAGGGCCCCGAGAAGGAAGGACTCCAGTTACAGTATACAAACCGAGTGGGATCACTAGCAAGCCCAGACACGCGCTAGCACCGCAAGGCGACGGAGCTATAGGCTCACACTTTGGGGAAAAAAAAATGAAAAATTCATATGATACAAAAAATGCACAAGACAGCTTCCAAACTGAAATGTTTATATTTTTATTATTTGCAATATTATCTTTTATCTTTAGTTGTTTTGATTTCTTCTGTCAAACTTCGCGCCGAAATGAAACCACATATGTTCATCAGTCAAGTCAGTCCAATACTGATTCATCGTCAGAGACAAATACAAACGCAGAAGACGGAGGAGCAGGCGAAACGGATGAGATAAGGCCTACGACGCCCGCGGCCGCGCCTGCGGTGACGTGAAAGGAGGATGGGGAGACAAGGGGGAGATAGGGAATGCCCACCGAGGGGGCAACCACTCAAGAAATCATGTGTCTCTAGCCGGTGAAATCCCAGAGAAATCCCATTGAAATCCCGCGAAATCACCGAAATCATTGGAAATCATCTAAACGAAATTCACCGAAATCTCTCGAAATCCCGTGAAATCTTGAAGGCATCTTGAGAAATCCGTTAAAATCTGGTTGAAATCTCGTGGAATCACACGCAATGTGAAGAAATCCTAAAAAATCAGAGAAATCAGGTAGAATCAGAGAAGGAGGAATCTCGAGAAATCTCGGGAAATCTGGGGAAATCTTATAAATCGTGAAATCATGTGTCCCTCCGGATAGGGAGTGGTTGCCCCCTCGATGCCCACGTGCATCATCAAGCGAGTAGAAGAAGAGGGGGCCACGCAGAGGTGGTGGTCAATGCCAGGAGCCTGAGAGGAGAAGTGAACGGCGTATGGAAGGGGTAGGGAATGACCAAGTGCAGCGCCAATCAAGTTGAAGACGAGAGGGGAACGGGGCATAGAGCAGAACTCGGCCCGGCGGACGAGGACCGCACGAGGGGAAATACAGGACGAACACTATGCTGTGCGCTCGTCAGATGAGGGCCTCTGCGGGGAGGCGGGGAGGGGAAAGGGGGAAGCAAGGCTCGTGGACCTACGGAGGGGGTCTCTACACGGCAAGGCGAGTGGGGGAGACAGGGAAAGTGGGGAACACGGCCCGGCGGCTGAAGACCGCACGAGGGGAAATGCAAGGCAGACGGTATGACTCACTAGCGCCCTCATGACAAGATCACAAAGAAAACGGGGGGAACGAGGCATGGAAGGGAGCTGTGTCAGGGGGTGGGGTACCAATCGCAAGCAGCAAGGAAGGAGAATGACAGAGCCAGCGAGACCGGACAAGGTGGCCGAGCCGCCGAGGCCGGTTGGTCCAGTGTTAGCGACTTCACAAAAGTCGCCAGCGCTGAGGCAGACGGCACAGTCTACACACACACTCCACTCCACCTCACAACTCCAAACACAGCAGATGGACAGACGGGAGAAAACTAATCACAGGGACTAGTGGAACACACCTCCACCACAGATACAAGAAGACAGACAGAAAGAAACTAAGGGACACACCACGACCACTGATACAAGAAGACGAACAAATCGTTTGAATTGTGACATGTAATCGAACGAATAATCAATACATTCAATATACGGTATACAAGAAGACAGACAGGAGGAAACCAATCACAGGGACAAACCTCCACCACACATACAAGAAGACGAACAAATCGTTTGAAGTGTTACATGTCATCAAACCAATAATCAATAAATTCAATATGCGGTTTGAAATATTATGTAATCAAATTATAAAATATAATCATTGTATTTAATAAATCTCATAGCTAGTAAAAATACCTCTGAAAGATGTTTTATTTTCCTCATCGATGTTCGATATCGATTTCCGACATTGATATTCAAAACGGGAAAAAAATGGGAGAAGTGATGATAAGTAGGTTGACACTAATTAAAATCGACTGCTAGTATCAACCCAAAAGGAAAGAAGACCAGATTTTTAAATAGCTTGCCCCCTGGAAGGTAGATACCGGTAGCCAGTGTCAGGCTGACCCCATGTTGCCCCTGGAACGTAGATAAAACCGGTAGCCAGTGTCAGTCATTCTGTGATTTTAAAAAAAATGCTGAAATAACCGGGACATAGTGTCAGTTATACTTTGAAAGAAAAAAAAATGGGTTCTCCTAAAAAAAGAAAAAAGGCATAAATATGTTGATTTAAAAAAATCAATTTGGAAAATCAATATTTAAAAGGGGACGGCTCGTAAAATCCACGGAATACTTGATCCAAATATTAAATTATTAATTTAGAATAATTTTGAATATTTTAATTTAATTTTGGTAATAGGTGATCGAAATTAATGCGAAATGTCTGTTTATATTTGTAGAAAATTAAATGGATCGTAAATAATTGTTATTTTAAGGAATTAATTAGTTGAATTCAAAATTATTACAAAATTAAGTTGACTCGTCGCATGGTTGGCTGGCTGGCTAGCTGCTAGGTAGAAGCAGTGTTAGTCGGCCTTGCGGTTGGCGTCGGCTTGGCCTCAGCGAGGCTACACCTCATGGTATGAGAAATTGTGCGTCAGGTGCGTGCAGTGCAGTTTCCTTGTCTGAGGATGAGAAATCGTCTGGAGCAAACAAAACAAATCAGTGCACTCGTGTAAATCGCGTTTGAATGTGAATCTTTTCTAGTGTTTTCTTCTCGCACAGCAGTGAAACATTTGTGATAAATTTTCTGTGGATATAAAAATTGGGCACCGTCACCTCGGATGTCGTTCATTCATGTTTCGTCACAACGGCAGCGTTTCGTACAACTCGGGTCCTCTTTTCTCCCAAACGTGAGGAAGCAAACACAACTGACGCCAGCTTGCACTGTTAAAGCGCGAGAACTCCTCTTGTTTGTCCTGTGAATGCTTTACTTTGCACTGATTACTTGGTGCCGCTCGATTACTCTGGTTTCCGCACTCCAACATCACTACGCTTGCGATGTACACATTTCACATTCACTCGCGATTTACAAGAGTGCGCTGATTTCTTTTGTTTGCTCCGGACGATTTCTCATCCACAGCCAAGGAACCTGCACGCACCTGACGCACAATTTCTCATACCATGAGGTGTAGCCTCGCTGAGGCCAAGCCGACGCCAACCGCAAGGCCGACTAACACTGCTTCCACCTAGCAGCTAGCCAGCCAGCCAACCATGCGACGAGTCAACTTAATTTTGTAATAATTTTGAATCCAACTAATTAATTCCTTAAAATAACAATTAATTACGATCCATTTAATTTTCTACGAATATAAACAGACATTTCGCATTAATTTCGATCACCTATTACAAAAATTAAATTAAAATATTCAAAATTATTCTAAATTAATAATTTAATATTTGGATCAAGTATTCCGTGGATTTTACGAACCCCTCATAGTTACAGAAATGACAATGGTAATAGTTTTCCAAAGTAAAGGATATGTATATCAATCATCATGTGCCCTCACATGTTTTGTCTCTAAATGCTACTTGTACGGATAAGAAAGAGAGCCTTCACCAGGGGCGTAATTAGGTGCGTCGTAAGGGGGGGGGGGGCGATGTTAGGCATACTGCCTACCTTCAGGGGTAAATGTTCATTATTTATTTATTTATTTATTTATTTATTTATTTATTATTATTATTATTTATTTGGGGTTGCTGTTGCTTTGTTTTTTCCCCACATACCGATTGTCAGTTTGTAGAACCGAAAACTGACTTTGGTGTCGCTTTAAAAGTTCGTTTTCAAAAAGTTGAGGATTTGACTAACAGCTGCTGCATTACAGCATGTCACGTCGGGTGCTTCGCGCGATCTGCGATCTGTTCGATGATATTCACGGTCTACAATAGACTTCTATAGAGTACTTGTCCCGTTCTCTCCCGATCAAGAGAAGAACAAAAACTCCGGAAGTAGTATGAGAAATTCGTCGGTCAGAAGTAGCGCGAAAGCCGGTTTTCGTCGGCCTTCGTAAATAGAAGCCTGTGGAAGCCATCGTCTATGTTTATTTGTTAAATACAGTTGAAGAAATTCAAATTAGACCTAAAAATTATCACAGAAGAGGTTAGTATGGTCTTAATTCATTTCCAGCGCACAAGGGAAGTTCTTGACATCGTCTCCCGACTCCTGAAATCGGTCTGGCTACGTCGGGCGGGCGCATAGCCTAAACGCTGATTACTTTCCTACATAAATATTGCTATTTTTAAGACTTAAAAATATGTAACGGGTATCAGAGAAAGAAAAATGAACAATTTATGCATATGAGGCACATACACCATGTCCTGCGTCTTATGCTTTACCCCACATGTTGATGGAGGTGTGAAGTGTGTTAAAATATTTTTTGTTTATTTTGACTTTTTGTTGAAGGAAAACTATATTGTTTTCTAATGGATCTCAGTGACAAATGGGAAAATGTCCCACATACACACTGTGGGTTAAAGGAGATAAATAATCAGTCACTCAATGCTGTCCTTCAGGTAAGCATAAGTGAGAAGATTTTTCTTGTTTACTAGAATATGTTATATTTACATCAGTCTGTTTGTTGGCAGGTCCTGTTTCACACTCCACACTTTCTCAGATTTTTAGAGACAAACAACCACAACTGTGGTGGTAACTGTGCGTTGTGTCGTATACTATCGATATGGAGCTGTGTGAAAAAGGGCACTGTCGATGTGAACTTAAATTCTGGTAATTACTGAGATGTAAAATAAGGTAGTTGGTTCTTGTTTCATTTTTTACCTGCAATATTTTCTTTGCTTAAAGGATTGGGTGACTTACTACAATGCACTTCTAAAACTGCATTTGAAACTATTATGATAGTTCTAACGCACCTACACTATAATTCATTAAAGACAAACATGTAAGCAGTGAGTAATCAGTCATCCAAATATTTTTCCTCTGAAAAGTTTCTTATTTTATTTGTGGAAATTGCAGCAATGATGATTCGCCAATTCTGGAAATATTTGGTGGAGAGCTAAATAAAAGTAGTAAGTTTGTTTTTGACAAATTAAAATCTGATGGCTGTTTGTCTTGCTATTTTAACATATTTTTTTAGCTTCATGTTTCAGTTGTAAAAAATGTGAGAGTGTACCAGAATTATTGCTGTGTCTACAAGTGAAAATAGATGGTGCTGTTGATCTTCAAGCAGCTATTGACAATGCATTTTCAGTTAGAAGTTTCACTTGTAAGAACTGCTCCAATTGGAAGTTTAAAACTTTGTTAGAGACAAAGCTTATAGCAAAACATCCTAGCATACTTCTTGTGAGACCTATCAATGAGACCTATGAGAACAGGAAGGGGTTTCTGATAAATGAAACCATTAAGATAAACTCCAATCAATACAAAATTATTGGAGCTATTTTGGATGACAGAAAAGCGGTTGTCAGGTGTCCTAATAGCAGTTTACTTTCCTTAGAGAACAAAAAAGTAAGAACGGCAGCGCATTCCATCAATTGCATAACGTGTGATAGTATAAATTTTCTATAATGCAATGGCTTATTTCAGGTAAGAAGTACCTCATGGGCTACTTTTTTAGACAGTAAGACAGGTGCAGAAAGCAACCTGCTCATGTACGAGAACATAACTCCTAAGGCCACTGCTCCTGCGCTACCTCAGCAGTCCACCCCTGTTCTTGACAAGACAGAAGGAAGTGAAGTTCAGTCAACAACAAAATGGCAGGTTACACCAATTGTGAGTATTTACTAAATTTTAAAACAGTCATAATTTTTTTTTAGTTTAAATTACAGGTATAATTTCAAAACGTTGAGTGTAAAAGTAAACAATCTTGAATTTTTTCTTCTTGGCATCAGGATCAACATAATCCATCACAATCATTCCGAACAAATGTGAGACGCAAGCTGTATGAAGAATCTTCAAGTTTACAGAGTTCAGCTCACAAGTTTTCCAGATCAGCTTCTAAGGTATCTTCAAGTGATGTCCAGTTGAAGTACAGTGGTTGAAGTTCTCGGGGAGTACGCATTAAGAAGTACTCTGGCACCAATAGGTTCCAGTACACTTCCAGTACAGCTGACTTTATTTCATTCCAGTGCTCTTTATCAAATTTCACCTCCACTATCAGTGTGCCCTTCTTGCTCCATACTACAAAATCACAAACTTCCAGACCTAGTAAACCCAAGTAATGCTGCACTTGGCTGTAGTATGGGCTACCTTTTTTAAGATAATTACCTCTTTCTTTACTGTACCCTAGGCAAAATGAATTTCTTTGAGATTGTTTGAGCACTTTTTTGTAGGATGTGGGATGATGGTTCCTGAGGATGTAAGGACATTTCACTTCCACTAGCCTGGGTCTAAAATTTTGAGAAAATGTGATGGCATCGACACTAGCAGCTGCCTCAGGAAAATCTTCCCTTTTTAGAATCCCACAGTCTTTTGCAACTGCAGCAGTGTTATCAGTCTTTTGTCTCTTTTTTTCATAATCGTCAAGGGCTTTCTCTTCATTCTCAACTCCATATATCATAGCTTTAGTTTGAACTCTGTCCAAACCCCATAAATGGTTTCGTAAAAAATTCTTTTTAGCTTTCACACTACTTAAGTGCAGTGCTGAGTAGGCTGCTGTTCCTGTCATGTGAATCGATCGATATTTCTGCCATTGCTTACTTTTCCTCTGACCTTCTGTTTGAGGCAGTTCATAAATTTTTTTACCCTCATTGGTGTGGAAATAAACCTGGTAGCTGTTCTGCAATGAGGGTATGTTGTTAATGAAATTCCGGCAATTAATAGACAGATACTTCAGATCAAGTGGAGAATATCTCTCTTGTGGGTACTTCATCTGTAAATGTTTCTGAAAAAGCGTTACTTCTGGGTTGGACATTAAATCAAAAAGAAGAGTATTGATTTGTTCTTGGGTTATGTCAGATGTCTGGCGGCTTGTAGGCCTGGGGTCAAAGTAGGCTCTTCTCTTAACGTTGATCTTAAATGAATCATATTGAGTATCACGGACAGCTCCAGGATTTCGTCTAAGCGACCCTTTGTCCCAAACTTTTGGTAAAGATGTGCATGTCATGGCTGCAAATAACATTTGAAAAAACATTATTATCAACAAACGAAAAAAAACTCTGCACTGAATAGAACTTAGGAACAATTTTGGTCCTTTTCCCCTTCCCATATTGAGCAAAAGTAAAAAAAAATTAAAATAAAAAACATTAGGGTTTTCCCTTTTAAAAGTAAAATGCTATTTTCTGTTTGCAGGTTTTTGAGAGCACCTGTGGAAGTGGAAGCTGCATCGATCCTAGTCTAACAAGAGGAAGATTTATTTACATTCGAACCCTAGTAAGCTTCAAGACTTGTTCAAGAAAACCTGAAGTATTTAAGTTTTTCACTGGTTTATCAGTGGACAACTTTAGAGCTGTTTACAATTTACTGGGTGGGGATGAAAGGATAAGGGAACTGAAAATGAAATATGATCAAACAACACCTAAGCATTTTCCCTCAAAAAGGATACTGTCTTCTGAAGACAAACTTTTTATGTTCCTTCTCCGACTCAGAAGAGGCTACCCTTTTGAAGACTTGGCTTATGCTTTTGGGATTGACAGAGTTTACTGCAGTCGAGTGGTGTATGTTGTATTGCGATATTTGTGCATCACCTTTCAAAACCTGGAAAAGCACTTGTTCATAAGTGCAGAATCTCAGAATGTCAGGAAGCCATCGCCATTCAAACCTTTCAAAAATTTGAGAGTTATAATTGATGGGTTTGAATTGTACATTGATTGCCCATCAAATTTCCAACAGCAAGGTAACACTTACTCCGACTATAAAAGCCATAATACAGTCAGATTCATCCTAGGAATATCATGCTATGGTGGTATCATCTTTGTTAGCCCTGGATATGAGGGAAACATGTCAGAAAGAAAAGCACTTGCCGAGTCTGGTTTTTATGACCTGCTGGATGAAGGGGATGCTGTTATGTCTGACAGAGGCTTTGATATTAATGATGACCTTCTGAAGAGAGGTGTGGAGCTGATAAAGCCTCCATCTCTTGGAAAACGAAGCCATTTCACTCCAGAGGAGGAAATACGAACAAGAGCTATAGCATCAGCTCGTATTTATGTTGAACATGGAGTAAGACTCATAAAAGCTAACAGGCTCCTTAGGTCTTTTTGCACTCCGTTGACATCATTGGCCACTATTTCAGATTATGTCTATGTAGCTGGCTACCTAGCCAATTTTGGGTACAAGAAAATGTGTAAGCAGAAGAAGACTGTTGTTGAACATTAATTTGTCATATACTTATGTGGAAGATATTCTGTGTGCACTTTTCAAAAATGAATGAATGAAAAAAAAAATGAAAAATTTTAAGGAATGGTTAAATTTATTTTCAGTTAGTCTTTTACGACAAACACAACTACAAACAACAACATAAAATACACAAGGAAAAATATGCAGCAGTAGAATGTTAGTTAAGCATATATGTAATGCCCTAAAAACAATAGAATCACATGAAATGCAGCAGAAAATTCTTCATGCATTACATAAAGCCAAAAATATAAAAATATAATTATCATGCATCACACACAGAGTATACAAAATAAAATCTTCATGCACTATACACAGAACTTATACCAGCATGCTGTACTAGATTTTGGAGTTGTTCTGAAAAATCTGATCTCTTCTGTCTGCATGCTGTGGATGTGTAGTGGTAAAGGTGAGGTGTACTTACTTACTTAACTGTACCTACAAATGAAATGATCATGATTTGAAAATGAAGGTGCGCATTTCCTCATCTGCCCCTCAATGCGTACTACACCTATTTACAATGATAAAGGGTACCAATGTAGATATAAGACAAAGGGAAAAAAATGTCGGTATGAATTATATGAGATGAGTGACATCATACAATTTTCTAAAGGAATCCCTTGCAATTAATTTTGGTTCGTCCTGGTAAAAGAAAAGCAGCAAAGAGAATCTCATATCACACCTTGCATACAAAACTGACATGGTCAATGTAAGCAATAAGTGTATAAGACAAAGGTGCTAAGAGTTGCCTCAATACTGCCTCAATGTGATAAAAGATGAAACCAGGTAATTGGTAAAAATTACCATGCTTACCTCCATTACCATTGAGCCTTATGTGATTCCACACATGCAATAGAACTGTGCTAACATGCACACGCACACAGCGACCAAGGGCCTGCTGTTTGCATTGACATGTGCACTTATATATACTCCCTGAGCGCTTCGATATTGTCACTGTCACCTCATAAGCCATCAGTGACATTGAATCACGTACTTGACCTTTAAGAAAGTAGCACCTATCCCCCAAACAGTCCTTCAATCCTCTCACAAATTTACTTTTGAAGAATTCAATCCTTTCCGAAGCATTTTAACTTCATTAATTGTTTTATGCTCATCATCAAATGGATCTGGTAAAAGATCACAATCCGAGCTGTCACTGTCAGATAAATTGTCCTCAAATGAAAGATTTGGGCAGCTTTCTACTAAGTAGAAGTAAATGTGTCCAAAATTGAACATAGCTGGCAAATCTACACTGGGGAAAGGCTGCCATCTCTGGTTGTCAGGTATCTCCAGATTTGCCTGAGTCATCTGAAAGTTGTTACATTTAGTATGAAAAAAAATATATATAAAATTATTTTATTGATGTTATAGAGAGAAACAGCATTAGTACCACAGTTAGATGACTTTCAGCCTCACGAACAGCAGCAGCCTTAGCATTATACCATTTTCCATTATCAGCTCTGGGGTCGATTATGTTGGATTTGCCAGTAGCCATTACCATAGCCACCCTGAAATGAAATAGAAATAGTTTAATAGTCACTGAAAGAAGTAGCTTTTTCTGATGAGATTAAAATTTGAAAAGTCCTTCACCTTTCCACAAGATCATCTTTACTGCCTTGTGCAGTAATTCCTCTCAACTCCAACCATCTCTTCAGTGCTTCCTTATTATTTGCGGTCAGAGGTCTCCTTGGTAACATGGCTCCTTCTACTTCATCCTCATAAAGAATAATAGGCTTAAAGGGAGCTTTGACTGGGGAACAATCAAGGAACATATCTTCATTCTCCTGATTTTCCTTTTGTTCATGGAACCCTTCATCGTTAGGGGAACCAATACCACCAAATTGAAAATGAGGGTTGTTATCATAACATAAGTCATCAGCAGAATCTGTGGAATTGTTCTCCTTGGGTGAGTCATCAGGGTGATCTTGAAATCCCTCATCCGTAGGTAAAAGAGGACCCTAAGAGGAATTTTTAAAATGTAATTTTCATCACCGAAGGAATATTGAAAGAAAAGGTAGAATTAGAAGAGGTTTGCAGGGTACAACCAACCTTTCTATTACCACAAAGATTGTTAGTCTGGGTCAAGATGACATACCCAGTCAGAAATTGATTGTCGATTCGACGTCGATGTGACGTCGACAGTGTCAACAAATCATCGAGTCGATATCTACATCGAAATTTCGTGTAATTCGACAAAACAAAATTCGATAATAGTAGGTGCTTTTGACTCATGCGACACACTTGCAATGCGTATAAATCACTTTAAGCATCTAATTAACTTAGATACACTTTCACTCGTCGAATTGATATCACTTCAACACTGTTTCGACGATGGGACATGTTACATTTTTTTGACATCATTTTGATGACATATTGATAATAGACTGATTTAGCCGGTTGAAGTCTCACAAATGGAAATCTGTTGGGGTGGGGAAAGTTTAAATTACGTTTGTCAAAAAGAGAATTTAAAAACTCTTCATTTAGCGCTATAGCTAGCGCGGAGATAAATTACCAGCGAGCGCCCTCTATTGGCGTGGAGTGCCGGACTCGACAGGTTCGAGGTTCGAGTCTTAGAGTCGATTCTACTTCCGTACTGTAGATTGTTGGTTATGTTCTCGTGAGTGTTCTGGTGTGGGCCGTGTGGGCGTCAAGAAATTAAAACTTTGGAGAATAAATTTGCTCTTTTGAAATGGCGGACGAAGGGGATATGGAGGATAGACCAGTAAGTAGTTACTTTCTTTAACAAGATTCGTGACATGTCCTTTGCTATATCTTTCATGCTTCCTATTTTTCAACACTGATAAATTGCAGAGAGGTTAAGTTGTAGTAAGTTTTCTATTACTTTGGCCCGTTATGATTATGACATTGAACATGAAACTTCTATTTGTTGTTTATTTTCAGAGTTACGTGCCGATCTCATGATGTTAATAAACTTTTTGATCTTTCTTAATCTCTAAAGAGCTTGTTGTGTTCTAGTGTGTCCCTGTACAGTGTCTTATTGTATGGTTTGATGTGTTGTATCCCGTTTTTAATATTGTTTGCAATTGTTTTTAAACCACATAACAAAACTGGTTTTGTTTTGCACTTCAGGTCTTGGGGAGAACATATGCTAGACGGGCAAGGAGGAGAGCCGAAGTTGATGCTGCTGAATTTGAGAGGCTACAAGCTTTGCGAGCTAGGCTCAGTGATGCATCTGATGAGGCTGATGATGAAGGGTCATCAGATTCTTCAATTGCTGATGACGACGACCAAGTTCATGCTGTGGGCGTTGATGAGAGTCCTGGGAATCCTGGCAGCGACATCGGATCTGTGTCTGATCAGGGCGAGCAATTTAATATTGATGCAGAAAGTGTGATAGGAGAGGAGGGGTCAGTTGGAAGTGATGTCAGTGGTGTGTCTGATGGTGCTGAACCTGATGGTGCTGAATCTGATGGTGCTGAATCTGATGGGCCTGCTGCTGATGGGGTTGAAGATGAGGATGGGGATGGTCAAATTAATTTTAATAATGAGGCAGAGAGGGAAGCTTTTTTAATATCATCCCTTCGGAAATGGGCTTTAGCTCCTGGGGTCTTATCAATGTCAAAGGTCGATGAAATCCTTAAACCTCTCAATCGATTGTTTGCAAATGTTCCTCTTTCTCATAAAACTCTGCTTAAATCTGACAATGACTATAATATCAACATATTGCCGTCTGGTGCTGAATTTTGGTATAATGGTATAAAAAAAAATTTAGACACTTTTGATTTACGACAATATCTTCAAAAATTTAATCGCATAACCTTGGACATAAACATGGATGGTCTTCCCCTGTTTAAAAGCTCGAAGATGAAATTCTTTCCTATTTTGGGCTCTCTTGTTGGCACTCACAATGAGCCATTTGTAATTGCTCTTCATTTTGGGGTGGGAGAACCCACCTGTGGAGAAGATTTCTTGCCTGACTTTGTTCGAGAAGTTAATTATCTTCAACAACATGGGTATGAATATGAGAACACTCTGTATCCATTTGAAATTCGTCATTACATCATGGATGCCATTGCTCGACAACTTGTGAAATGTATTAAAAGTCATGTTGGATTTAGTTCATGTGAAAAATGCTGTGTTGTTGGTGTCACAGTTGAATCAAGAAGAACTTTTTTGGACCTGAACCAGCCTAAGCGCACTGATCAATCATTTCAAAACCAAGATGATCCAGCTCATCATACTGGTGTGTCACTCCTTGCCGCTACAGGTGTTGGTTTTGTCTCTCAATTTCGATTGGATCCCATGCACTTACTGTACCAGGGAGTCATGAAGAAGATACTTGATAATTGGTTAAACATTGTTGGGCCATGGAAATTGCACCATCAGATTGTTGATTTAATTTCTCAGCTCTTGGTCTTCATAGCAGATACTTGTCCTTCGGACTTCAATCGCAAGCCACGGTCGTTGTCAGAGTTTGGTGTATTTAAAGCCACTGAATTCCGACGCATTTTATTATATGATAGTATGCTGGTTTTCAAGGACCTCATCGATGAAAATATTTACAATCATTTCATGCTGTTTCAGTGTGCTGTTTATATTCTCTCCAGACCTGATTTGCTTGAAACAAAACTCCATGATTCCAGAGAGTTTTTGAAAGTGTTTATTGAACACAGTGCTGTCATATATGGTGAAAGGTTTGTCATTTATAATGTCCATAGCCTTATACACTTACCTGAAGAGTGTGAAATAGGAGGAGTTGTTGAAGACTTCAGTGCATTCAAATTTGAGAATGCCCTTAAATCTCTCAAAGATTCTCTTCGAAGTGGCTTCAAGCCATTGCAACAAGTAGCGAAAAAGGCTGAGGAGCGAGCTCATGAGAAGAAAAAAATAAAATTCTCTGATGTGTATGAAGATCCAGTTGTTTCTATCAAAAACCAGGTTGCAAATGAAATTGTGGCAGGAAACTATTTTAAAAAGATTACCTTTGGTACCTTGAGTCTGCAGGTTGATAAAAGAAACTCTTGTTTCCAAACTAAAATAGGTGACATCGTTGTTTTGAAAAATGTTGTCTTTAGGAATGGTCGGGTTTGCCTTGTGGGTTGCAGATTTTTAAACAGGGAAGATTATTTTACTTACCCAGTTGCATCATCTGAACTAGATATTTTCCGGGTTTGGAACCTTGAAGAAAGGAGGAGGATATATCATTGCCGTGAATTGAAATTCAAGTGCTGGTTGATGCCCGAAGGGCTCAAGTTCTTGTGTGTTCCACTTGTACATTCGTTTTCTATTTTTTCAAACATGTACTAATAGTCCTACCGACAACATAATTTCATCTGATTAACTACAATTTTGCTTATGTCTCATATTCCAGTTTGTTGTGTGTAAATTCATTCCCAAAGACCAAAGCAAACCTACCTACATGGAGGTGGGCTTGTCAAAGTGGCTCGTTGGCCCTTCTAAAACATTTGAAAACATGTATGAAATTCGATGGCCGAAAAAGGAGAACACTGTACCTACATTTATTAAAAAAAAAGCTCTTCCTGAGAGTGACTGGACCACAGAAACTGTTGTCATCAAGAGATGGTGTGGTGAGTTTTATTAATATCATTAATATTTTTACTTTACATGTTTCCAATATGTTAACAAAGTATTTTTCTTTTTAGTGACATGGATCAAAGCCAGAGATGCACTAAAGCACCTGTGTGATGACTCAAACTATGAGTCTGAGAAAGAATTTGGACGAGGCCTGCGCAAGAAAAAACGTAATCCTAAATTCCAATTTACCGATAGTGGTAGTGATAATGAGAGAGAAATGTTGAAACAAACCACCATGAAAATTGCACCACCTCCACCAGTAAGGAAATGTAATCCTAATGTAGCCAGTACCAAGGACTCTACAACTCAGAAGTCAGCCGCCAATGCTCGGGTAAACAGGCAAAATGACTCCAACCAGGAAAGGTTGAAACAGATTAATTCTAAAATTGCAGATGCAAGGAAAGTAGTTGCTGAAAAAATGCAGAAATCTGTTGCTTCAGGTTAGCTTAATGACTGCTAAATTTGCTTTCGTGTCTTCCATGATGTCTTAAAATTGTAGGAGTTGCCGTAGAGTTATTAACTACGAAAGCATGACATATTTTTTTTAATCTGTCTCATGGAAAAGTATCTCATCTTATGATCCTCTATGCTAAACAATGAGTTAAAAAATTTGTTATTTTATTTCAGGTAATTCTGACAAGACAAGTCTTTCACGCACTTCCAGTTTAACTCTGCCTGTAGTTTCAAGCAACGCTGATGATAGGAGACCATGTAGGCCTAACACAACTGTAACTGCAGTCAGTATTTCAAGGAATAATTGTAAGTGTAAATACCAAGTATTGGCTGGTAAAAATATTGCGTAGTTTTCTCTGTCCTGAAGTTTCTGTACACCAAAGTACAGTTCTAAAAATGTTAACTTTAAATTTTTTTTCCAGCTAATAATGGCAAGTTGAGTTCGCCAGGCACTTATCACAGCTTAAGTCCGCCCATACTATCAAGGAAGGCCTCAGACAGACAGATATCATCCAATACCACTTTAAGTACAGGCGATTCTGCAATGAATAATTGTAAGTACCAATAACGGCGGGTAAAGATAGTTTTAAAGTGTTCTCATCTTCGAGGCCACAAAACATTGCTGTTATTCATTTACATTTTTTTTTTTTACAGCAAATTATGACAAGACAGTTCGTTCTCACAATTCTTTAAATTTTGATTCATTATTTGCTGCTTCAAGCAGGGTAGCAGATGCTTCTGATTTATTAAATTCTAAACAAAATCGACTCAAAGTCAAAGAGTCAGCTTCCAAGCCATCCGCAACTGTAGCAGTGGTAGACACTCCCTCAAATTTGCCTCCTCTACAAGACATTTCATCAAGTATGCTTATGTTTAAGTTTGTATACTTTTTGTTTCCAAAATGTCCTTGAATCAGCTTAAGTAGTATTCTTTACATTTTGCAGCATTAAACATATCTGACAATGATGAGAATGATTGTGAAGATTTGGGTCACAACAGCTCTTTCTCCAGAAATAATCGCATAAATTTGAATGATTCTGCAACCTCTGATTGCTCAGAATATAATGAAGAAAGAGACTTCTGTTATGAAGTCACACTTCCCAGTGACCAAGATGGGGTAGAGTTTGAAAATGAAAAAGAAAGAGATTCAGAGATTTCTGATACTGGAGAAATTAGTGATAGAGAAGCTGATGGAGTGAACACAGACGGAGAGAATGCTGGAGATGAAGGAGAAAGGGGGGTTGGAGAGGATGGAGTGCACCGTGAGGAAAGGAGACAATCTTTTGAATCTGATTCTGATATTATTGGAAGGCCATCTATCAAAGGTAAGAATAATATAATTATTATATTTTTTTTCGAAGTGTGTTACAAGCAATCATTTCATTCATTTTTGCTCTGCTTTGGAAATACTTTTTTTTCTCTGTTCTCTTGCAGATCGGTTGTCAGCATTAGAAAAAAAGCAGACGCAGACTTTTATTTTGTCAAAAGAGATTTCAGCAAAACTGGACCAGGTTTTAATGAATCAAGGAAAATTAAATAGAACATTACTGCCCCATGAAAAAAAGATAAACAAGCCGGCCAATATGCCACCTCTTCCATTATGCTCCCTAGATCAGTTCAGAACATTTGAAAGTTTTCTAGAAAATAATGAAAATTTTACAGCTATGGTAAGACTTGTATTTTTTTTTATTTTTTATGTTTTTTTTGGTGAACTCTCATGTTTGGCAGTATCAGTAAATTTTGCCCTTTTTTGTAGGTCTTTTATATGTCAAGTTACGTGTGTAAAGATGAAGAAAAAAGTGCAAGGAAATTACTTTCCCGCCTTTTAGCCAATGAGTTGGCCAGCATGTTTACGTACCATGGGGCAACCACGGGGAAAAGGGGCTTTAAGGACTCGCACCTAGGTGAAGTTTTTGAAGGTGAGAATTTTAAATTGAAACTGTTTCCATTTACCTATTACTTTCCTCCTAGCTACTTATGAACCATATCTTATATTCACCCTCTTTATTTTAGGTACTCTGCTCAGTTCATTTAAAGACAGCGATCTCTCTGCTGCCAGAGATGCTGCAGGGAAGTGGTTTAGAAATGCTCCTTATAGAAAAACTTCTACAGGCGAGACCTTAAAACGACAATCAAGAACTAGCCAAACCTCCTCCAAACGACCAAAACGCTCCTTTTGTGATGATTAATTTCTTTGTCTCATTGTTAAACTGTTTCTTTTTCCGTATTTCATTGTCAGGCAATTTTTTGGGGGGGCAATAATTTTGTGTCATTGTCAAGCTATATTTTCATTACTTTTTATTTAATTAAAATTCATTGACTCTAGTCATGCTAGTCTGCTCCATTTAAGACTGAGTGTACATTTGCATTGCTAATAAGATATAATTTTTTCCGTATTTGTCATTTCATTAAAATTCTCAGACTCTAGTCAATGTAATATAATATGTTTGTTTCTGTAAAACTGCCTCCAAAGATGTTTCTAGTTTATAAGTGGGAGAGACTAAATGTTCATTTGCATTTATAGTTATGTTAATTTTTTGAGTTTTATAACTCATCTGACTCTAGTCAGCATATATCTTTATTTCTTTAAAACCTTGCTACAGATGTTATTAGTTCTTTACAGGAGATGTAAGACTGAGTATTAGGATTTATTGTTAAGCTAAAACTTGCAATAAATAAGATGTATCAAATAATTTTATTGTATTTTTTCCTAATCTAGTAGCCCATTATTGAGGTCGTAAACGTGTCGATCCCGTCGATCCTCATCGCTCAATGTCGTTTCAATGATCGAAATCGACGCTGACACGGTATCGACATCAATAGAAAAAAAAACATCGTCTAGACGTCAATATTGATAGCCATTTCGATGTCGAATTTTGTGACAAATTTTTATCGATTTTGACTTCGATTTCAACTCTTTGTCGACAAGCACTCGTCGACGTCATATCGACGTCGAATCGACAATCGATTTCTGACTGGGATAGTCATTAGAAGACTGCTCGGAATTCTCCTGGTTGGAGCAAGTTAATAAAGAGATGCAAGTAAAGGTACTACGAAAGAGGACCACAAAAATTGATGTACATTACCTTTTCGTGTGTCTTTTTTGTTTTCTTAATTCTGATAGGGCAGACAACCTTTGGAGAAGAAGCTTTTCCTGCCTAAAATAAAAGTCAAACCTGTAAATTTAAGTTGCACTTTAAAGGTAAAATGTTAGATAGTAAGTGAAAATATTATTCACCAGAGTAGCCACATCAACATCTTCTTTATGGCTAGAACTCAAAAAATCTTTATGGGTTTGAGATAAGATTAAATACTCATTAGAAGACACAGTTGAGTTTTCCTGAAAGAAGAGAATGATTTATATGTATAGGAAGTGGAGTGTTCATTACCGTAAATCAGTCACCCAGTTGAGTCTAATTACCTTAGGCTGCATTCTTTTCCTCTTTTGTATGCGTAATGGGCTCACAAATTTTTCTGGACTTGCAGATTCAACCTGAAAGTAAATGGATACTCACATACATCAGACTATGGGATATTACAATACAAATTAATGTGGTGGTACCTAAATATTGGCCTACCAGAGGTTTACATCCCAGGTCATCAATGTCTCCATTATTAGAATAGCAGTCCTTAAAGCATAAGAAAAAAAAATACTCACTTCAAAATGTTTTCTCTAAGTGAAATCTCCCAGCAGGGGTACTAACCTGATCATTACCACCAGCTTTGAAAGTTGAGGATAAAATAAAATAATCATTAGAGGAGACGGTTGAATTTTCCTGGGAAAAGAAGAGGAGGTCAATGTAAACTGAAAATATGCCTGTAATTTCACAAGCTTTTAAGAGAATTAAATTAATTTACCTTAGGTCTCATTTTCTTTTTCTTAATTATGTGGAGTGGGCTTACAATTTTCTGAGGAGTGATCTTTTCAAGACTGTTAGGTTTGTCCTACAATTAGAATAAACATAAGTGATGGAATGTTAAAAAAAAAAAAAAATACCTATTGAGTAACTGACACATTTCAGAAGTGATGATCCGACCTCAATTCTATCATAAAACAGAATGTACGCACATTCTTCCAGCTTGCAATTTACATATGATTGCTGAACTGCTGTAACCTGTAAAATCCCAGAAAAAATTATAGTATGTTATTTGGGATTATAGTTCAAAATTTCAAGGACATACTTTTGTGTCATCACAGAGTATCCACTGGTCATTTGGGCATTTAACCAATGTGAGATAGTGCCCACTTTGGGAGGAGAGTCCTGAATGTAGAATAGCACCCGCTAATTTGTAAGAGTGCAGTGCATGTACTTGATGGTTTACCTTGATCTTAGTCAGAAGCTTAGAACGATCTTCTTTAAATCTGAAATCAATTTTTTTAAAAGGAAAAAAATTCAACACTTGAAATTACTGGTCAAAAAAAAATTCATGATTGTCACCTCTTTAATTGCAGAACAAGAGTTGAAGGAGCTTCATGGAAGGAGAAGCATTTCTGACAAGTATTTTTTGTAACAGTATTGTTTTGTTTGGTGCACTCATAACACAAATAATCTTCGACTTTCTCTCCCTCAAAAAAAACTGTCAATAGCTTCTTGAACACTTTTAACATATTTAATGTCAATGGCAAGATTTGTAAAAGGAGAGAAAGTTCTAGAAACTGACATACATTTCGAGCAAACACCTGTCATTACACACAGTATGTTAAAAGGATGGACAGATCAGAAAATACAAAGGGAGCCAGAACCACTCTTGCTTACATTCAGTTGTCAGCCATCCACCATATATTCTAAATATAGGGTTCGTAAAAGCTGTGAAAAAATCAGGGCTGCAAGCAGAACGATTTCACCATATGTAGAAGGTGCAATAGTGTTAATACTATTTCATAATAATATATCAAATACTAACTATCTAGGTTGTTCATTCAAAAATATTTCTTCCAGTTTGTTTAGAATGAACACAATGCACTCATGGGCATCCCCTTGCTTATCCTCCCCTTGATCCTTGTCTTCTTTAGTGAACAGATTTCCTTAAAAAAAAAACACCACACTTGTTAATATACACAAATAACATAACAGAAAGCTCAGGTCTTCCACCAGAGAGCAGCCCATTGCACATGCATCAACAACCATGCAACCCATTGTTGGCGGGGTTAAGATTTTTGAACGTGTGGGTGGGGCGCACCCGCCAACAACTCGAATTGTGTGTTGTTTGTGTTTGCTTTGGTGTCCGAAAATATGTGATGCAACTTTAAAGGTTGGTTAGGGTTTTTCTCCAACTAGGCGAGGGGTTAGAATATACGATAATTATTCAAACCAAAAGCACAATTACATATAGAACTAAACCAGCTTAATTTACAAAGTCTTACAAGTGCTAATATACTATGTTACTCGCGGAATAATCACTTCACTCTCTTACTGTCCTCTCCGTTCTCACTAGTGTCCCTCACTCTCACTCACAACCACTTCTCTCCAGCTCGTCTCTCTCCTCGACTCTCGTCACCGACTGTCCGTCACCAACTCTCTTCGACTACCCTCCTTGACTCTCTCCCGCTGACTCTCCTCACCAACTCCCAAGCCACCCGTGCTCCGCGTCGCATGACGCCTCTCTCCGAGCACGGCTGCCAACCTCCCCCTGTCCCTCATCCCCGCGTTGGACCGTCCTTTTCCGCTGCGCCCCGCCCGACTCCGGGTAATCTCCCCGAGGCCGGACGAGACGCGTTGGTACCACTGCCGGACAGAGGGCAGGCTAGCACGCGCTGACCGACCTTTCACCGGAGGGTAGGAAAACTCCCGACCAGCTCACAGCTGGCCGAAGTGCCAAAACAACCGATACGACGGCCCACTGAGCAATGAGCGACTACACTCCAAGAAATCGCGTTGGCGCGATAAAATCACGCCAACACCATGCATCGTCAATGTCTGACAATTAGATTTTAAATTATAAACTGAACCAGATAAATTTTTAACCATGGTTAAACCAAGGCTTTCAAGCTACAAGAGATATCTTTAAAAATTTATTTGCATTAAGTAGTATCATAAGTTTCCTAGTAACACTACTTGTGAGAGCAGCAAACACAGCCGGCCTGATGTAGGGGTCTTTACATGATTTGAACTGCCTATAAGTTTTAAGCAGGTGACACATTAGGCAGGACAGTGTTCTATGGCAATTCCCTAAATGTTCTGAACTTTGAAGCCAGCGCACAAAGTTTGGAGTATGGAACAAAATCTGGAAAAGGTAACAATGTCTGTATATATACAGAAGTACATGCAAAATCAATGCAAAGTACACTAGTTTTACCTGCACTGTTGCATTCAAAAAACACGTATTACCAAAATTGGCAATCCCTCTATGAATGTGAGGAAGACTCTCCCAATCACGGTCCCTCACAGGTGGATATAAACTTTCAGATGGTGGTCGAGGAGGATCTTCGTTTGTCCACTGTGAAAAAAAACAAGAATCTTATTAAGAATGAAACATATATTTTATTGATGTGAAAATGATCGTAAAGCTATATTTTAGGTACAGTAAGATAGTATACAACTTACTTTGGCTGAACCCATCATTGAGCCTAAAATTACTTACTACTGCAGAAAAGAAAAACATGAAATAAGACGCAGGACATGGTGTATGTGCCTCATATGCATAAATTGTTCATTTTTCTTTCTCTGATACCCGTTACATATTTTTAAGTCTTAAAAATAACAATATTTATGTAGGAAAGTAATCAGCGTTTAGGCTATGCGCCCGCCCGACGTAGCCAGACCGATTTCAGGAGTCGGGAGACGATGTCAAGAACTTCCCTTGTGCGCTGGAAATGAATTAAGACCATACTAACCTCTTCTGTGATAATTTTTAGGTCTAATTTGAATTTCTTCAACTGTATTTAACAAATAACACTGTCAGAAAAAACCACGGCTTTTGGTACGGAAAAAGTCTGGTAGACAATTTGCCTGGAGTGACCGTATAAGAAGCGTACCAAGTACGGATTGGGTACAGGATATCGTTCCAATATTAGTACAGCAAAACCGTACCAGTTACCGTAGAATTTTAGAGAAATTCTTTACGACCCAGAAAATGGGGGCCTCGATAGTCCCTACGGTAATTAATACAGGTTTACCGCAGTAAGTCCTGTACCAAACGCCTCCAACTGATTGTACGGACTAAATGCTATTTCCATACTAAATAACATTTAGTCACTAAGAAATTAAAAAATAAGAAAGCAGATGTATCTTACTTCAATATATTTATTGAGACTCATCCCAGAAGCCTATTCCTTCAGTAGTTCTGTAAAAGACTGAAGATATTGTGCCAGGAAGACTCACTGCGATGATAGAAACATATCCACTGTCCACGAGACGATTCACCATCAGAATTAATGTTCAGCCAACACAGCAAATCAGAAAAAATAGCATATCTAAAATCAAAAATAAAAAAAATGAATAAATAAACAGAAAAACAATACTATTAAAATTAAATTGTCAGAAAATCTTGAAAACTTACTTCCATCCTGGACAAATGATTGCTTGATTATCTCCCCAATACCTTGTCTTTGGAATAGTCTAAATAGCAATTACCTCCAAAGCAGCTGGATAATTTAATAGACTGGAAGCACTATTCCAATATTCTCCTGGAATACACCATCATGGTGTGACGCCTGCAAAAGGCTCGATAGGCAGGCCCGCTACACATCCGTGTGTGTATTGCCTACCCCTCAGGCTGAGAGGCTCATATAAAATGTTGCCATTCAATGGACCATTTATGAGCTGCAGCACTGACAACCTATGGGAGGAAGAGGTAGTTTTTCTAGTAAATACAGTTTTTATCCAATTAGTTGTAACAAGAATAAAGATTATAGATAGATATCACACCTTTACTTCAGATGAGCTAAATTTGTTTTTTCAGATACTATTTTAGGAAGTCTCTTCCATGACAGAGATGCAACCTGCTGCCTGGATTTAATGGAAAAGAAAGAACAGTTTTCAAGTATGATGACCTTCACTAAGGTGGCGGTAACATTTGAAAGTCACCTTTTTGAAGTTTAACTTACTTGAAACAGATCTTCTACCTTCCAGTCAGGCACACGAGCTGGTATCTTCACCAATGGATTTCAAGAAGCTACTGGAGTACTCTCGGTAATTAATGAATTTGAACTCCCCTTCCAACAGAAGTGGATCACATCTCATTCATTGCAATGCAGAATAGTCCTGAAAAACAAAAGAAATATGTATATATTAAATTAAATTAAAATTATTATTATTATTATTAATAAATTAAAAATATCAAAACTTAAAAATTATTTCTGTTTGTCTACCTGTGTGAATACATCTGTTATAAAAGAATACCTCTACATCTTTTCCTCCTGATTGTCTTTTCTTCTGTGCAATTTAATTTAGTATGGCAACATTTCCTTCTAATGTTTGAGCACTGCCATATTCCCAAAGTACAATATCAAGGATGTAGAGAGACCTAAAATGGGAAAAGAATGTAATAAAAAATTAAACAAAATTATCAATTGAAGACATAAAATGTTAAGGAAAACATACTTGCAAGTAGCATGGTATCTACAGGGGTATCTTAGGTAAAGGTAGCAATAAAGATATCCTTCTGAAAAAAATTATACGGTTTCATATAGTATCAATACAGTTTTAAAGTACTTATAAAAAGAAAAACACAAACCATAGGCAGATAAAAGGAATGGTCTCACGAGCCAAAAATAAATAGTTGCAAAGGGGAACTAATCTGCCGTCCAATAACCAACTGGGTAATGTAAGAATAACCAACTAGTAAATATAAGTAAGGTGACTAGAGAGCGCGTTCTATAAATGGTTACAAACAAGCAACAAGACTGGTAGAAAGGCTAAAGAAATGCTTGGCAACACTCCTGAAAAAATATTAAGATTAAGAAATGATTACAGTAAAAAGTACAATATGTGATAAGACAAATACACACCTTTAACAGCAAGCACACATTGGAGCCATAAGACAATAATAATGTGTGATAAGAAAAATAAATACCTTTCACAGCAACCACTCATAAGATCCACAAGGGAAAAATCAGCGCATTTCAAGATAGATGAAACTCCTGTCAAATATCTAACTTCAGTGAGCAGTCAAGATGACTTCAGAGCGCGTTCCACAAGTAGTTCTCAACAAGCAAGGAGACAGACACCAAGGCTGCATCATTACATAGCATTACACCTGGAAACACATTTAAATTTTTAAGTGATTACACTAGAAACATGAAGGTTTGATAAGAAAAATACATACCTTTCACAGCAACCACTCATGGGATCCACAAGGGAAAAATCAGCGCATTTCAAGATAGATGAAACTCCTGTCAAATATCCAACTTCAGTGAGCAGTCAAGATGACTTCAGAGCGCGTTCCACAAGAAGTTCTCACCAAAAAAGCAGACAGACACCAAGGCTGCATCAATACTTAGTATTACACCTGAAAACACATTTAAATTTTTAGGTGATTACACCAAAAACATGAAGGTCTGGTGAGGAAAATACTTACCTTTCATAGCAAGCACTCATTCACACGAGTCACAAGGAAAAAATCAGCGCATTTCAAGATAGATGAAACTCCTGTCAAATATCCAATTTCGGTGAGCAGTCAAGATGACTTCAGAGCGCGTTCCACAAGAAGTTCTCACCAAAAAAGCAGACAGACACCAAGGCTGCATCAATACTTGGCATTACACCTGAAAACACATTTAAATTTTTAGGTGATTACACCAAAAACATGAAGGTCTGGTGAGGAAAATACTTACCTTTCATAGCAAGCACTCATTCACACGAGTCACAAGGAAAAAATCAGCGCATTTCAAGATGGATGAAACTCCTGTCAAATATCCAACTTCAGTGAGCAGTCAAGATGACTTCAGAGCGCGTTCCACAAGAAGTTCTCACCAAAAAAGCAGACAGACACCAAGGCTGCATCAATACTTGGCATTACACCTGAAAACACATTTAAATTTTTAGGTGATTACACCAAAAACATGAAGGTCTGGTGAGGAAACTACTTACCTTTCATAGCAAGCACTCATTCATAGGTGTCACAACCACACGGGAAAAATCAGCGCATTTGCATCAGCTACATGAGTCGTGCTTCTATTAAAAGTGCCTTCATCAATGCTGTTGAACCCTGAGAGGACGATGAGGATCCATTATTTCTGAAGTGTAGCAATTGGCACCTCCCCCATGGAATCAAGTTTGGTCCTGAAAAAAAAAGATAATATCATTTGATAATAGTCAATTAAATTTCAAGTTTGAAAAATATGTTTAAAAATAACATTTACCTTGACTTTTTTGTTAAAAACATAGGTCTTAAAGAAAAGCTAAGATAAAAATGGAGGTTTCCTGTGAAACAATCATACTTTGTAAAAGAGTTGAAGTAAATTTAGATATAGTTTTTAATGTTACACATTTAGGTTAATGTGAATAAACTAGGAATTTCATACCTTAGTATATTTCGTTGATCTCTCCTTGCCCTTAAAATGCTGCAAGAATAATTCCTGATGATTGTTTTCATAATTAGTCAATGTGAAATTTCTTGCAAAATGAAATGTGCTGCATAGAAAAGTAGGAAACACAATATAAATCTAAGAAATGGAGGACCATTATTTTAACATTCAAGTTTCCAATGTACGCATAGCCACCTTACCCATTTGAATATGAGGAAAAAATGTTTCTTTCATAGAATGGACTGAAAATAGATTCTCAATTCCATATAGATTATAGATATACTGCCTTCTTTCTATTTTATGTGATATATACTTAGATACCCATCTAAGCAACATAAGAGTATTTTGAAAACTGAAAACCAGCTAACTGTAAAAGACAGATAGTTGTTTAAAAATTGCTCAATTGAACACACAAAATAATACTCAACACTTGAACAATAGTATGACTTGCCAAAGGGGAGAAAGAGTTGGTTAAATTTCGTCGCAAATAGAATGTTTTAAAGAGATACACTCTTTGCCTTGTAATACATATGATGGAAGAGGGTAGTAATCAGTGAGTTCTTCATGACGAATAAGTTTAAAACCAGCTTTGGTTTCGCTAACAACATAATAACCCTCAAAAGAATTGAATGCTTCTACTGACTTGACAAGGAACTGCACATGGTTTGATGAATCAAGTAGAATGGTATCTATTTTTCCCATTTGGAGTGATGTTGAAAGCATGCTTGAGCTCAAAGCGACATAAAATCCAACTTTGTATTCAGTTCCCTTCACTCTAATTACATTCAAGGCTTCATAGTTGGCTGGATTAAAATTGTCTGGGAGAGCACATTTCTTTTCATCCGGGAAAGACATCAAATTAATGCAGCGAGAAGATGCAGGATCATAGACGACTTCAGCAGGAAACAGGTCACTGGAGTTATGAGATGCAAAACGGAGCATATATTTCTGAGCCATTGTTTTGGTAATATTGATGTAATTTTTGCTATTCTTAATAACTGCCTTGAAGAACATATGGACACTTTCAAATCTGAGAGTAAATAACCTAATGAGAGGTCCATAAATATCGATCAGATCACCATAATGACAGAGGAAATGTAGTTTGGGTATAATACAATCCGGAAAATAGTCATCTAATTTCTTAAGAGAATTTGCAAATTTCATGACAAGTTGTTTTAAATATGCAACTTGAGCCATTGAGATCTTTGGGGCACAAACATACTCCACTATTTCCTGTAAATTCAGGAAAACTTGCCAAACCTCATCATTCTGGTCTTGAATTAAATCACCTATGATAAGAGGGAGTAATCTTATCATATTCCAATTTTCCACAGCATTGCCAGACAGCTTGTCAATAGACTTGAAGGGTTTGGGGCGATCTCTTGCGTCCATACCTTTACACTTAAATCCCCTTATTCTTCTATTTAATGTTGGCAGATCAAACCATTCCTTAGTGGCAATGCAGTACTTCATGATGCATGGCAACACACATTTAAAGATCCCTTCAAAACAGTCATGCGCAATGCAAACAGGCTGCGATGGGGAGGAACAGTGGAAACCAGGTATGGAGTTGAAGGGGGAGGGTCGGTATTTCACAGCATGAGAACTGATGGCACATAATTTCCTGAAGGCATCATTGGAAATCGCATTCTTCATCAAAGTTTTCTTGGCAGGAGCAGAGCAACGAGAGGCCACTCCTTCTGCAACCCTTTTCGCTTTCCTCAAAGTTGCTTTTTTTGCTGCACTTAAAGCCTGTTTCTTCCTTTGCTGCCATTTCGCATTAGCAATTTTTACATGAGCATCATATTCTTCAACTGTTCTAAAAGGTTTAACCATACTGGGATCCTGATGAAACTCTGTTTTTGAAATGGGACAGAATCTGCAGAAGAATTCACAAGAAAAAGATTTCACATATCCCCCTACTGTGTGTTGCCCAAGACTGTCTCCAATTAGAAGAAAAAGACAAACAGGTATTAGTTCCCCATCAACTTTGATGCCATTTGTTTTAAGATCTATCAACTCATCTAGAATTGGTTGAATGGCTTCCTTGAGGATATCTTTTTCATCCAATTCCTCTTGTTGCGATGGTTTAAGATCATTTTCTAAAATTAAACCGGCAATTTGAATCAGATCAATTTTAGAGCGACTTTCAGCATCCATATTGGCAAGACTGTAATAAAACCCAAGGGTCTTAAACAATGAGGAAGAAAATCCAAATGCATTAAATTGAAAAGCATCTTGAAATAAATTAATCTGAATGCAGTTTCCACCCTCATGCTGACATTTGTGCTTCTTGTAAGCTTCTCCATCTTTATAATCTTTCTTGATAGAGGAGGGAGGTTTATCATCTTCTCTAAACGATTTTAACAGCATCTCTTTAATTTTTGGATTCTTCAACAAAATTTCTAGTGTTTTTCTAATAGAAATAATATGAGCAATCCTCTTCTTACCAGCGGTATTCAATCCAAAATAATGTTCTTGAGGCTCAACATATGGGAAATACTTTTCCCAATATTGTCTTCGGAGGTAATGGGTGCTGAGTTGCTCAGTGTCTTCACTTTTATGATGTACATTGAAAACAGGATCGGCCTTGAATGTCTCCCTGATAACAGATGATACGAGAAGTTGATCAAGATGGAATGACTCAAGCTGCTGTTTCAAAGCAATCTTGAGACGATGGTGAGACAACTCAGACAGTAATTTAATCTCTTCAACAATAAGTTGCACAGTGGATGTTGGTAGGCAAAACTCACCCTCCAGTCTCAAATAAAATTTGGCAAGCTCAGTTTTAATTAAGTGGTAGGGGTAAGGGTCAAAATCTGCAGCATTACCTGCTGTACAATCAAATTGAGTGTCTTCAGTATTATCAGTGTTTCCATTATCCTCATCATGACAATCTTCGTCAGAGGAAAATCCACACTCTGATACTGCAACTGTACACGGTTCAAAAAAATCCGCAACACCAGCATGGCATCTTGACATGTGCTTCTGAAATTTTCTTTTATCACTGAACAATGATTGACAATTGGTGAGAACACATTGAATATTAACTCCGTTCTCTAAGTGAGAGTACATATGGTCCATGTATTCTTTTCTTGTTGTCAGATCCATTCTGCACACTTCACATTTCACAGCTTGAATACGTTGGACTTGAGGGCGAAGTCTTGCACTTCGATGAAATCGACTGATATGGCTTTCCAATGAAGCTAATTTCAAAGAACGGTCACAAAAAGGACATGGTATGCTGAAGTTTTTCCTAAGACTGTGAATTATTGAGTGACTTGCATATTGTGAGATAGAGCTGAATGATAATTCACAATACTTGCAACTGTAAGAGGTTGGGCCAGGATTGAGCTCAATGCCGGCTATGACGAGAAGCAAAATAAGAGTGGCCACAGGTACAAGTCTAAAGGAAAGGCCACAAAACCCATGTTGATCAGTCTTAGGTGTGGAACCACTATGGGAAAACAAGCCTATTCGGAATCTGTACAGTGCAAGATCTATCCCCATTATCTGAAACACATAAAAAAGAAATTACAAGAACTTACAAGTAGTTTACATAATATTTAAATAATTTAGGCATAAAATTAAGGATAAAGTTTAACACATACCAAACAAGACCAAATTCTATGAATTCACAAGAAGATTGATGTTGTGAACATCTAGTCAAGCACCAACAGTTTTCCCAACTTCTGTGAAAAAGAAAACTCAAATTTAATCAACAAGCATAGAACAATATATTATTGGCAGGACAAGAAGAAAATGATACCACATTTCAAGAAGACAAAACAAAAGAAACTTACCAATTCACATAAATGATAGTTTGATGGGATAATTCCACTAGCGAAAAACTGTTTCACGACAAACAAAAACTGTTCTTCTTTTCTGCTGCAAGCAAACAAAAGAATAACTTAGAATCAGAGAAATGGTTTTTAGCAAATCACTCAAGGCAAAGCCAAACAAACACTAGAGCATTTCACACACAAGAAAGACTATATTACATTTAGAGGTTATGTAAGAAGAAAATAGCTTGCCTAATTCCAAATGATGCAACTCTGATAGGACAAGGCCACTGGCAGAAAACACAACTTGACAGCCAACCAAAACCCGTTCAAGTAGCTGTAAGCAAACCAAAGGATAATTTAGTATCGAGAGAACACCTTTCAGAAAATCACTCATATGCCTTAGCCAAACTTTCGAGTAAGACACATACAAGAAAACCAAGACAATACCAGCTATCATCGATATAATTAACAAGGGATTAGGAAAGAAAACCACCAGTTAGGTTTTAAATTGAACGCTAATATAAGATTAATAGAAAATGAATAAAAGTTGCTGCGAGATGCTAAGCAACAAGTGAGCCGGCATCGCTCGAGCTGCAGGAGAAGAAATAAACAAGCAGGAGCTTAACAACACCCGTTTGTGTACTTATTGTTAAAATTGTGCAAGTGTCACGAAGATTAAAAACCCCAATGAGACCGGCCGCGACGATAAAACCGAACTAAATCAGAATAAAAAGTAACTATCTATACACCAACACCACACGTGAGGAAATGGGGGAGGTGGGGGGCAGGGAGCGTCGCCATGTACACCAGCTGTTGAAACACGATCAATTTTGTTTAATTGAAATTTCAAAACAAATTAGACAAAAACGAATCTACATTCAGTCAAAAGGACGAGTTTTATGAGATAAAAGATAAAAGATACGTAAATTAAAACTAAAAATCTTCGAAAGATGAAGTAAAGTTTGTACAGTCGTGTTGGTACACTATAGCCACTAGTTGGAGCTTGAATTCAAAATACACGGACGAGAAGCCAACCGCTTGTTCCAAATTCGTTCCAATTTGACTAACTGTAACGATTGCGAACACAAGAAAATATGAGTTCCCACAGTAATAAAAGGATGAGACTCACGTCTGTAAGTATATTATCAATAAGGAATTTGTTCAACAAAACAATACTATAGGAAACTTTAATGAGCTCGTGACATAATATTTATTGATTATTATGACGGTCGTATGTCAACAGCTGGAAGATGAGGTTGCAGAAAAAGTTAGGGTTGTCATCCAAGGTGCTGGCTCTCAAGAAATGGTGAACAAGATCGTCCAGCACTTGCTCTCTCCTCAAGTGGGTGTAACAAGTTTGGAGGACCTGCAGTACCTGACACAGGACATGCTGCCGGCAACAATTGTGGCGCCCATCAAAGCAGTGCAGTTGCTCAAGCTCTTCAAGCAGCCCGCAAACACAAACAGCAGCAACAGCAGCAACAGTACTGAAGAAGGTATGTAGGACACAACCCTTAAAGTCACAACCAAAGTAATATCAAAAGTATTTACACTGCACTATTCTGGCTATAACCACTTGAATAATGTACTAGAGTCCTAAAGAATGCACTTACACTAACAAACATTTTAAAGGTATATTAGTAAAGACTGTGTTTTTCCCTCAGGTTCATCGACAGGGTCTAACCAGGCTCTCGCTCCATCTCGCCAACCCCCTGTAAACAATGCGAGCGTAAGAGTTACAGGCTTTAGCTTTTCAATTCCATGGAATACCCTTCCAAAAAAGGAGATGGATAATCTTGACCTGAGTGAGATGAAGAGAGAAAGGGCGAATCAAAAGGACATTGATGTGATTAAGTTGGAAATAGTAAAGAAACTGGTGAGCTCATACAGCAGCTATAAAGAGGATCACCCAGGTCAAAAAAAAAACATCCAGGGGCAAGAGTTTATGACAAAATTACTGATCAAGTATGACAGCACAGATAAAAATTTTAAATATTGAATTTATATTTTAAGTAATTAAGGTATTAGTAATTTAAACATTTTTATTTTACAGTGTTTTGTGAAATATAAATATGCCCTCACAGATGTTGTAAATGGCAGGCAAGTTGGAGATGGAAAAGCCAGCTTAAGGGGAGGTGTGGGTGAAAAACGGACCCCATAGATGACATCAACATAGAAAAATGAAATTTTCAGCTCATCTTGTACTACGTAAGATACCTTGTCACAAAAAATGTGAGCCAAATCGGCCCAAGGGTTTCCTCAAAAACGGCCACTTTGTGTATTTTCAGACCTTAAATTGAAAAATAGTCTGCGCAACAAGTTTGGCTAAAAAATTGTAACTTTAATAAAATCTTTTTCTGATAGTCCTGAACAACAAAGTTACAGTGAGACATCTCACGTTTTTACGTCTAAAGCCATTTAAATGATTTTTTGAAAAGAAACTTTGACTAAAAGTTACGAAATTAGCTGTTTTTAACGATAAATGCATAATTTGTGACTTCTGTCACGAGTTTATCATTTAAAACTCTCTGTTACTTTGTTTCTGACACCCCAAGCTTTCATAAGCCCAAATGGCAACAAATTCCATCGGAGGGTTTTGCGCACACTGTGTTTTGAAGCATCAGAAATGATGTACTGGGGAAACAGGCATTAAATGACATTTTTCATGCATTTAAAACTTTTGAAAAAAATTGTCATAGAATTTTTTTGGCCAATGAGAGAGGACACACAAGGCTACAACCAGGAGCAAAATTACAAATCGATTTTTTTCGATTTTGGCATATTTTTCACCCACACCTCCCCTTAAGGAGAGCGATTCTAGTTTGCACCGAAAACATGATGAGGCAGAAAAGTAAGGAACCAAGAGCTTCCTCGTCTAAAGCTGTGCAACAGCGAGGACATGTTGGCGTTCTCCCCGAACAGTACCTACCTGTTATAGCGCTGAATGAAAGAAGAGGTTTGGAGGAGACACGTTCTGAACTTCAGTCTATATATGAAGAGGACAGCGACTTCTGGGACTGGGAGACCATCGAAATGAAGCAGATGGATTCTTACAGCCTGCAAAGGGAAGATATTATGGCTGCTTTACACAAAATAACTCAGCAGCAAGACCAAAAAGAACAGAATGCCGATGATGAGATGGTTGATGAACCAGATGAAAAGGCAGTCTCTGAACTGCGGCAGCAGTGGCCTTTCCTTTTTACAGTTAGTGGCATAAAGTGGCACCATGACAAACTAACAGGCAGAACACAGCTGAGAGACTTTCTAAATGAGTTCATTGACAATCATCTGGAAAAATTGTTGCTCTTTCTGATGAGTTGTTGTAAAGAAAGGAAAATTAATGCCACCAACAGCGCTATCAATGCCCAGCTGGAGAAGAGGGTAAGAGACTGGACCCCAGACAAAAAAGTTTTGAAAGCCTTTTACATGCTGGCCAATTATTTCTCAGAAAAAATTGACATTCTTCTGCACAAAGTAGAGGTAATAGCAATAACCTTGCATCCGTAAATTAAAACTGTTGAGAAGTAAGTTAATTTAATGTGGTATGTCTCTTCCAGCAAACTACACAACCACAAGAAATACTCACCGAGGGTCTCAGAGACTTGTGCCTCATTGCTCATGGTACTAAATGTTTCGGGTTTCCTTAAAGTAACTTAAGAAAACCCTTCTATTATAGAGCATTAATATATTTCCCACTTTACAGCCAAACATCCATTTGATGCACAGTCATTTTACATTGTAGTAGATGAGTTGATAATAATGGAGGCCTACAGTTTCACAGAGGCACTTACCTCTTTGGTGCATGTCGCATTTGTCCTTGATCTGGAGTATCCAAAAATGCCTCTTGTCTTTGAGTTTGTAGAGAGGTAAGTTCTGCCATACTTGACAAACTTGCAATCTTCATAAATCATGATTAATTTACTTGAAAAATTGTGTATCATATCCAGATACATTTATGGATTGGGTAGCCCGGACACTAAGATTAAAAGCAAGGGAAAACAAGTTGTAGTGCTCACACCAAAAGTTAGAGATATGATCAACGCATTTAAAGAATTTGAAGAAGAAATTGGAAACACAAATGAACTTTTTGAGTAAAACAACAAGTGATTGAATTTCCCTTCAAGTAAAAAACTATCAGGTTTAAGTCAATCAATTTCAATGAAGTTATTCAGTTTAAGTTATTATCAATGAATTTCAATGAATTTATCGTAAGTCATATGATCAATCAATTTCTATAAACAAGAGAGGGACTCTCTTGCTATAAAGTTAATGAGGTTATTAAGTTTAAGTTATGATCAATGAATTTCAATGAATTTATCATAAGTCATATGATCAGTCAATTTCTAATAAGTTAATGTCATTTATTTTTTATAATCTGTCCACAGTTGTACTGTTATCTCTACACTATGTTTTAGTTATTTTAGTGACAGTTTTGTCATTTTATCTGGAGTCTTACCTATGTTGAATACAAATCTTTTGTTTTGTTTATGAAACGCTCTTTATGTTCATTGTTATCATGGTTCAAGACAAATATTCTCTTGAATACTGTACATTATCTTTGGCTGAATAAATATTTTGGACCATGATTCGAATTTAATATAGGGTTCTCATCACAACCTCTGTAAAAACAAGCAAGAGAAGAGTTGGTTAGAGTGGACAATACAAAATAAGCAACAAGTAAATGTTCACCAATCACACGGACAAAGATGTCCCAAACAAGAACACTGTTAAATGATATAAGGACAAGAAAATATGATAAACTAGATATTTTAAATCCACTGGAAACCATGGAAACGACAGTGTCAGGTTCTATCAACAATTATTAATGTAGGTTAAACACACGAGAGTTATCACTTACATGAAATGATTTTACATCTTCTGGTGCTAGTGGTTCAAAACACTGAACAATAATACAATCATTCTCTTATTCTGAATATAAAACATCAGGTAGAAAGTTTATCGGTCGTCCCTATTACAACTTTTGGTTTTTGTGAATTCTAAAGAAACTCTAAGAAAGAAAGTGCAAAACACGGTCTCAGGGCAGATTTCGTCTGCACAGTCCTGTTTCGTTAAAACTTTGATATGTTGGGAAGGTGTCACTACGAGCGCAGAGCGCACCCGCAAACTCCGGCCGAACTCGGTCGCTAGACAAACGTGAATGTCGTCTGCTCCACTGCTCGTGCTTCTTGTGGTTTCTCATACTTCAGTGCTTGCCTAGTCGCGAACATTCATTTGTTTTACATTTGGTTGGTGGTAGTAATTTTTTTAAAAAATGGCTACTTTAACCTTACTGTTGTGTTTTGTGGATTTTTATGTACGATTTGGTCGTAAATTTCGCAACGACATAGGGAGTTTGACTGCGCGGTGACCGGTGACCTTTCTACGTGCTATCGTTCGACCCGGAATGTCGCCTCTTCCCTCTGTGTGTGTAAAGGCAACCGATATTTACAACACTACTCCAGGACAATGGTCTCAAGAGAAAGGATATTTTTGTGGATTAGCTTTGAGCTGCCAAGCTACCTGCCTCCCTGACAGCATCAAATTCCACTCCCATCAGATAACAGGTACACTTATTCAACCATAGGTTAATCAACATTTTGCCACAGGTTATTGAAATAACTCAAAATAAGTATCTCACATCTGGTGTTGTCTGGGCAAGGGCATTGTGTTAGTTTAGTTTCACCACAACAAAAAATAAATAAAAATAAGGTAATCTTTAAGCAGTAAAACAGTTATTTAATATGAAGCAAAATATATTGGTGTTCTGAGGTCTCTTGATAGTGATTTAAGTGCATTTGTCAGTAAAAACATAATAATAGGTATGCAAAAATTAGTAATAACTTACTATCACATTGTGGAGCAATAAGGGTCTCCTGACTGAATGTCATGAATCGGCATTGCTCTAAAGCAGCAATGCTTGGACATCGCTTAATAATGAGTGACATGCATCGCTCCAGTTTAATTGTGGTAATCCTTTCTCTTTTTAAATTACCTGAAATTGGATACGGTTTTGGCACGGTAATGTACCATCTTAATAAAATGATAGTTTGAACCGTGGTCCTCAAGTACGGTGTATTTGTGGTACATTCCTGTACCGTATTAAACCGTGGCAAAAATTCCGTAGACCTCACCGTAGTTTGGTACGGTTATTTTTACAGTGAAACATAGCCGATGGCTTCCACAGGCTTCTATTTACGAAGGCCGACGAAAACCGGCTTTCGCGCTACTTCTGACCGACGAATTTCTCATACTACTTCCGGAGTTTTTGTTCTTCTCTTGATCGGGAGAGAACGGGACAAGTACTCTATTGTACCCATCCGCGAGCGAAGCGAGCGCGAAGGAAAAAAAACACGGGACTTTATTTCTCACAAGCTCTCCTATGGCAGCAAAAAGCACTTAGGGCGCATCGGCTTCACCTGTATGCTTAAAGCTGTAGCAGATCGCGAGCGAAGCGATCGAAAAATAATCTGGTTCGTGGAGGCAACGAAATTTCATCCTTAATACTGAAGCAGGCGACAGGTCGGAGTTCCCCTGCAAATTTGGACTTTTTTCTGTTCACTGTCACTCAAAAGGCGAAAAATTTGTGTTCTTTCGTGGCGACACATCGAAAGAGGAAACATCCCCTTTTTGTGACCTTTTTTTTTCGGCGCCACATAAATGTGTGACATTTTTCGGCGACAATTTTGTTTCCAAAAGCTCCATGTATCACCGAAACTGAGACGCATGTGACCTTTTTCGGTGACACGCGGAGGTTTTGGCGACAAAATTGTTGCCGATACAAATGCTGCATTACAGCGTGTCACGTTGGGTGCTTCGCGCGATCTGTTCGATGATATGCACGGTCTACAATAGACCTCCACCGTGCGCATCCGCGAGCGAAGCGAGCGCGAAAAAAAACACGGGACTTAATTTCTCACAAGTCCTCCTATGACAGCAAAAAGCACTTAGGGCGGATTTTCCGGAATTTCTCTGACCACCCTGAATTCTGGCTGCCAAACAGGCGTTCAATGCAAAATTGGGTCCCCTTTGGGGACCCGAGGGGAATCGCCCCCATCGCATCTAATTACGCCCCTGGCCTTCACTGGCCTGAGATGACTGGTGGCACTCTTGAGTCATTTCTATAACTATGAGGTTGATTAATTAGCATATTTATAAAATATTTTTTTTAATGTTTTTATTTTTTAGCGCTCTGGAATATTGATATGTTTTAGAGTGCATCATTACAAGTCACACAACTGCTGACCAGTCCTGGGAGTCCTGCAGTGGCCCAGGTCCTTCGCAGCCCCAGGCTGAACCTGCTCAATATTATAACATGGGCTAATGTTTCTTTCTAGTATATTTTTCACATCTGTGATTCAAATATCTCATTATGAATTCAAAGTTCCTTGTTTTTATTTTTATTAGTCATTTTATTTTGGGTATAAAATCTAATGCTTCAATCAATATTTGGAGTTTTTGATTTATGTTACTGTTGTACTTTTTTGTTACACTTCAAGTGTTTTTTAAATTTTAGTTGGAAATCCAATTCGAATTCTCTTTCTAGTTAACATTACTGTGAAAGTTTAAATTTGAGACTGATATTCAATGTGATGCTATTTTTTAAAGTGCTTTATTAAATCAAGAATATATGTTTTTACATTCACAACAAAATGCTTCTCTTTCTATTAATAGCCATACTTTACTGTTGAGAGTTCTTACATGTGTTAATGGTGTCTGAACATGTGGCGGGCGTGCGGGGAGTGCGCGCATCTTCAAGACTGCCACTGCCCTGGCTGTGGTCAGCAGGCGTGGCGTGCACTTACGGCTGGAGGTGCAAAGGGTACCTGTAGGAAGCCAGACGTAGTCCTCCCGGCGTCGGATTTGCTTGAGGGCATCTAAACCACTGTGACCTTAAACAAACACTACAGAGTAATTCCACCTCAACGGTACACGCCGAAAAAAAGTTGTTCCCGATTCCATCCATTTTTTTTCTTGGATTCTACTTCACATTTGTAGTCTACCATAAAAATTGTAGACCTCTAGCTGCCCCCAGTCCAAAGAAAAAAAATATTCAAGTTTTGACACAATTGCAAAACACATCTTAAGTAAAAGTACGGAAGGGGGCATGCTAGGAACTTGTCCTTTGGCATGTAGGTTCTCAGTCATGAAAAGAAAAAAAAAATGTTTTGAATTTTTGGGGGAAATTTTTTTAAATAGAATTTTGAAATTTTGAAATTGAAATATCTCAAAACCTGCAACATGGATTTTGATGAACATTTTTGTGAAAGTACCTCATACCAGCAAGTAATTTACCTGAAAGTGGTTTGATACGTGGACTATCAGTTTAGGAGTTATGGTAGTTGCGCATTTCTACTTACTTCACTTAAAGCCACAGAAAATAGGGGATGGCACATAAACCTTAACAAGGTAGACGCACGTTAAAACCGTGAAAAGCTGAGCTTAAAGTGCGTCTACCTTGGCCTGCGGCGCGCTAAGGTTAACAGTAAACACACTGCTCAACAAAATTAGCGGGCCACTGTTTTGGTTCGATATAATTTCTATGTTTTTCGAGCTAGGGTAGCAGGATTTGGCAGGGAGGTGCATCCATCATCCGTCTCAAGGCTCACGAAGTGCGCGATCCATGCTCCACCCCTTACGAGCGGTGCAGCCCCTCAAGTGAAGAAGGGTAGAAAAATCGATTTTCAAATGCCAGATTTTCTCACTTAAATGGTCCAAAATGTCGTGATTTTTGGTACACTGACTCAATTTTGGGCCCTCTTTCGAACGGTGCTCGCGAAATCGCGATCGGAAAAAACCACCCGCCCTTCCACATTCACCCCCACCCCCTCAAAGGGGTGGGTTTTGGGGATGGTCGCGCACCTCAGGAAATCCTGTGGGGACACCCCATGTACACGTCCCTTTTTGTTTTTTTTTTCGAATCGGCCCACCCCCGGCCGAACTACCCCCATGGACGTCCAACCCCTTTTCGAAAATCAGCCATTTTGGATCCTTAGGGGTGACATTTCGGCTTGAAAATTTGTAGGGAGACTCCTTCAGCCTACCCAAACACATTAATGAAGAGTAAACGGGTATCAGCATTTTTCATCCCTTCTGAGGGGGTGGTGAACCCCGGGCGCCCCCGTACCCCCTCATTAGGGGTTAAAGGGTGGCGACTATGCGGATCTGTTAGAGGATAGTCCAAGGAAGCTGCCCTCAAAATTTCATCCAGATCGTACTACCCGTTCACCCTCCAGAGCCGAAAAACCGTCAAATCAGTCAAAACCCACCCCTAAGTTCAACCCTCTGAATGAACAAAGTAAGCGGGGTTAGCGAAAAAAGCAGCAGTGTCTCAGCTCGGCCCAACCTTCATCTCGAAGCCCCCTAACGCCCATAGCGCTGCCGCGTCACGCGCATCCGTCAGAGCGATCTGGAAATTGTGCTGCACTTGGCCGAGTCGATAACTTCTGCGTAGGCCGGGGTAATGGGGTAAATGTGGAAGTTCATGGAGTTTTCTCGAGTCCGAAATCCCATGCGCCATTCGCGAAGAAGCACAGGGTAAAAAAGATGTCTTGAATTTCGAGGAAATGTCGTGGATTTCAAGGACGGCTGGATGACTTCAAGGGATTTCCTTGTACTCCCAGACTTTGTCTTGGAATCCCTCTGTTTCTAAGTGAAAGCTTTGGAATTCTTGTCTGGTATCCAAGGCGTTCCCTTGAAATAGCCAGATCTGCCTATTTCCAAGGAGAATGGGTCCAGCTAGGGCATTGCACTTCGCGACTTCGCGTGTGAACGTGTCATTATGTGATTGGCTGAGCGATAGCGAAGCCTATTACGCCACTGGAGTGCTAAAAAAGTTCAATGTCCGTCTGTCTGTCTGTCTGCACTGTTAAAAAAAACCACGGTTTAACTACGATAAAAAACCGTTATCTCTAAACAATATTTTTAACCGTTTATTTATCGTACCAGGTACGATGACCAGGTACGATAAAAAGACTGTTATCTCTGAGCCATATCTTTAACGGTTTATTTATCGTACCAGGTACGATGACCAGGTACAATAAAAACTGTTGTCTCTGAACCATATTTTTAACCGTTTATTTATCGTACAAGGGTTGATAAATAAACAGTATGAAAGAGAATGTTGAATGGGATTGACGGTTCAACTTTGACACATGTGTCAAAGTGCACTCGAAATAAACAGTGTTAAGTTACAAATTGATGCACGCTTGTAAATGAGGGGTGGGATTTTTAAGTTTCACAAACTAATTGAGGAACATGCCTAAAGAAGTTGAGATGATGTGAAAGAATCAGGTATGGTCTCAGTCATGATGTGGGTCTGCTGACAGTGGAAAGCACCAGGTTTTGTCATCACAGACGTTGATTCAATGCTGTTGCAGAAGTCACTCTCAGACACCTTCCTTACCAAATCCAGGGACACCTTGTGTTTGCAAAGGGCATTCCTGTACAGACTGCTTGGCTCATCACAGGGCGAAGCGAAATCAGACCGACTGGTGAGTTTGTAGGTTTTACTCAACTTATCCACAATGATGGCATGGAAGAAACCTTAACCTCTCTTGATATCGAAACGATTCATGAAGGGATTCATTCATTCACAATCGATGGCAGTTGCTGGAAGTGCACTCCCTGCTCTGAGGAAGTTACACTACAACTGTCCAAATGCACCAAAGTTCTACATTCACACGACACTCACGTACGTAAACAAAACAAACAACATTTCTACATTTCGTTGCTCTCATCACATCGTCATCGTCACATTGACTGCGAATAATGCGCTTGCTTTATCGTGGTCCCACCGGAAGAATACTCTCTTTCTCTCTCGCACTGATGGGCTAGCCTATCCTTCCATTCCATCTGTGTGATAAACTCTCGGTGGTCGGGGGTCGGGCTCGGACCATAATATTATTGCAGTTTTGTTCTTTCAAAAGAAGAACAAAATCGGAAATCAGAAATGAAACTAGCAGGAACAGAGGTAGCAATTTCTCATAGAAAAATATGCAGTCGTCTGTCGTCTGCCTGGCATCCGTTTACGATTTTTCTTTTTTCTTATACATTCATTGGCATGTTGATGTATGAAGTTGTACAGGAATAATAAACAATAATATATCGTGTTTCATCTAAAGTGTGTTGTCGTAAGTACTCGAAGTACCGCCTTCATCTCTGCGATTGTGCGTTTCTTCAGATGGTCCCGTCGAAACCTCAATCAAAGTCAGACCTGGCAGGGCAGGGCTGACATTGTCGAGTTAAAACGGGTCCAGTCTGGAATTCCTTAAATTATTTGATACTTTTTGTAGCATACCATGCTGCATGCTTTCTATTTACATACTTTTTAGTCCCTGATACTGCCTCTGCGCAACCCCTGCCTTTAAACGCTGAATGTGGAGACGTTGTACTATTAACCTAAAAAGTTTTGCTGTACTGCTCGTTTTGCTATCTACCGAAATTTTATTTCTTGGAGCCTTGCTTTGTGTTAGTCATTAAGTTTAAAAGTGCTGTTTCAATTAATTTAATCTGTTATGTTCTGTTTGCTTCAGGTTTGTCAATGGTTGCCTGACTGTTCACAAGTTTTACCTTCTTGAGCCAACTTCTTAGACCTGTTGAGGTAAGAGCCCCTTCTTTCAATGTTTTAAATTATGAAATAATATGAATTATTTCAAAATTTTCTTTTTGTTTTGTTCTTGTTTTTTTTTCAGTTTTTTTTTTTTAAATAAAAAAAAAAAATCATTAGCATATTTAACTTCTGTTCTTATTTACCCCTAGCCTTTTCCGAAGTTAAGTCGATAGAACTTGAGTCATGAGTTGACAAGCACCGAGCAGATCTAAAAGATTCTCACTCACGAATCCTTTCGAAAATCCAAGAGTACATTAAACTGAATGGATTCCAGCAAAATAATTAAATTTTGGTAAGAAATCTTGGGTTTTATAAAGGAACAAAACTTGAATTTGATCAGAAGTCTCAGAGCTATAAATTTCAAAGTGATTATTATTTCTCATGGCTATTTCCTTCAAAATCATAAAGGGAAAGTGAGTCTCCATGATTTAATGGAAGAATATGGAGTCTAGGGCTTGTAGTTTTATTCAAAACTAAGTTTATCGCTACTGAGGCGATGGAACTTGTGACATAGTAAGTTGAGCATGGAGGTGTCTGATGAAAAACAGATCTGAAGGACTCTCACTTCCAAATCCTTTTGAAAATCCAAGAGTACATTAAACTGAATGGATTCCAGCAAAATAATTAAATTTTGGTAAGAAATCTTGGGTTTTATAAAGGAACAAAACTTGAATTTGATCAGAAGTCTCAGAGCTATAAATTTCAAAGTGATTATTATTTCTCATGGCTATTTCCTTCAAAATCATAAAGGGAAAGTGAGTCTCCATGATTTAATGCAAGAATATGGAGTCTAGGGCTTGCAGTTTTATTCAAAACTAAGTTTATCGCTACTGAGGCGATGGAACTTGTGACATAGTAAGTTGAGCATGGAGGTGTCTGATGAAAAACAGATCTGAAGGACTCTCACTTCCAAATCCTTTTGAAAATCCAAGAGTACATTAAACTGAATGGATTCCAGCAAAATAATTAAATTTTGGTAAGAAATCTTGGGTTTTATAAAGGAACAAAACTTGAATTTGATCAGAAGTCTCAGAGCTATAAATTTCAAAGTGATTATTATTTCTCATGGCTATTTCCTTCAAAATCATAAAGGGAAAGTGAGTCTCCATGATTTAATGCAAGAATATGGAGTCTAGGGCTTGCAGTTTTATTCAAAACTAAGTTTATCGCTACTGAGGCGATGGAACTTGTGACATAGTAAGTTGAGCATGGAGGTGTCTGATGAAAAACAGATCTGAAGGACTCTCACTTCCAAATCCTTTTGAAAATCCAAGAGTACATTAAACTGAATGGATAGCATGATAGCATATCAATTCTATGATTTTGGTCAACATTGTGCCTGACTTCACCTTGTTTGACTATAAAGTCATTGAATTTCCTGAACTATTTGGAAATGGAGCCTGTTCAAATTCCTTCATTTAGTCAAGTCCAAAATGAATGCTGTGTAATTTATTTTTTTCTGTTTCTTTCCACAGGCTGGAGTGGTCTCCAAGAATCTTTTTGAAGTGAACAATTAATTATCAACTTAAACAAAACTGTACTTGAAAGAATAAAATTTATTGTGAACAGTACTACGGTTTAGTTCTTCAACCCTGTAGCATAGCAAACTTATAACAATTAATAACACAGACAAATTTTTTACTACTAATTTATTAACCAGAAATAAAAAATTGTAGTAGCAAAGAAAGTACTGAACTAGTTATAATCACATGAGATCCAAGGCAATGGTGAATAGTGCAGAGAATGCAGCAACATTTACTTCTTTAATAATTTTTCACTTCTAATTAATGAAATTTTTCTTAAAAATAATCTGAGATACAAGTTCAGTAATCATACTTTGAGTAAAGGACTAGATTGAAATTGGATGACTTAGAACATGAACAAAAATTTTAAAAATCCAAAGAATCTAACTAGATTGTAGTGGATTCACAGGAAAATCACAAGAACATCAGAGAGTGCTTTAAGCTCAGACATTGCTTACCGCCATGAAGATATGTAGGTAGAGGAAAGTGATCAGGTAGAGAATCAATTCTTCGGACTGTTACTCTCTGTTCTTCATCAAGAAAAAAGTAGCCTTTGAAACTGTTCAGCGCTACATATTCTCTAAGACAGAGAAGTACACTCATGTCAGAGAGAAGTAAAATCCTCTCAATACAGCCAACAGTCAGGTGAACCAAGTCATATCTATCTAGAATCATGAACACATTTTCTTTAAATTTGGTGCCTTTGTATTCTAATTCCTTGGGAGATGTCACTTGAGAGAAGTCAAAAGGTTGTGGTAAAGCATGGAAAATTTCTTGCTGTAGATCATTAGCAGAGACAGTTTCACCAGCATTCCTGCAAACTACATCAGGTGGAATAAGTCCATTGACTTGGTCAGAGGCAAACCGGTACATGTACTTTTCAGCTTGAGTAAGAGTAATGTTAGTATAATTGTGACACATTTTCGCAACTTTCTTGAAGAAAACGTGTTTGGACTCAAACCTCATTGTAAAAAGACGGATAAGCGGTCCATACCTGTGGATAAAAATATAAATTAGCCAAGACAATGAATAGAGTGCATACTCCACATAAAATATGCATAAATCATAAAATTTGTAAATAATTACCTCAATATTAAAGTTGGGTAGTGTCTGAGAAAATGACTTTTAGGGGTCAGTGAATCTGGAAGAATTTCTTTAACTTTACACAAGTAAAGCTGAATGAGATGGTCCAGATGAGCAACTTGCTGCACTTTTATCTGAGGAGCGCATACATACTCACAAACCTCTTTCAACAGAAGATACAGCTTCCAATATTCATCATCTTTATCTTGGATAAGATCTTCAATCATAAATGGAAGTAATCTGACAAAAGTCCAAGTTTCACAGGCATGGCCTTTAACACCATCAAAGTTGCTGATAGAGGTGGGAGCATCATCAGCATCAGCACATTTACACTCAAAGGTTGTAATTCTCCGGTTTAGTGTTTCCAAATTGAACCACTGCTTGCCCTCAATAAAGTGCTGCAGTATTTTGATCAAAGCTGTATCAATACATCCTTGGTATAGATCATGAGCCAAACAAGAAGGAAGCCCATCCTTGCATACATGGTAATGCGGTAGGCTGTTGAAAGCCGATGAAATGGGCTTCACACCTAAATGATGAGTGGATCGGAGTTTCTTGAGAGCATTCTTGGAGACCATTGTCTTGGAAACTTTTTCTCCTCTCTCTGCCTGCAACTCCTTTTTTCTTTGATGCTGTTGAAGTGATTTTGTCTTCAGGGCTGTCCACTTCTCATGAGCACGCACCACACATTCATCATACTGCTCTGGTGTTCGAAGTTCCAAGCATGTCCATGGTTCCTTCTTGAAATCCTTGATGTTCATTGGACAGAAGCGGCAGCAATAATCTGCAGTAAAACTTTGCACAAATGATCCAATCTGGTGAGAGCCAAGATTGTCTCCAGCTATAAAGAGGACACAAACGGGGATTTTCTCACCATCAACTGTGAGACCCTCTGACTGCATGGTTTTCATCTCGTTAATAAAGGATTCAAAAACTTCTTTTAACTTGTCACATCCATTGAGGTGTTCTGATTCAGTAGTCTGCAAGTGACGCTCTAGGAGAAGGAAGGCCAACAGAATTTTGTCTACTTTAGATCTGAATTCTGGAGAAAAATTACCTATCACATAATACATGCCAATGGTCTTGTATTTGCCTTTTGATGGGCCAAATGGATTGTGTTCAAAAGCATCTTGAAAGAGTATTAAATGGATACATTTTTTATGTATTTTCAAGTGCTCTCTAAAGGCTGATCCATCTGTGAAATCTCTAAGGACACCATCTTCACTTGGTTCAAAGTCAAATGACTTCAAAATTTCAGCCTTCACCTTCGGATCTCTCAAAAGTATCTCAAGAGTTTCTTTAACAGAAACTCGATGACCAAGTTTTGGTTTTCCTGATTCGTCCCTACCAAGAAATACTTCAACTGGTGAAACATAAGGAAGCCGCTCTTTCATTAGTTTCTTCCGCAAGTAAATGCTACTGACCTGCTCAACGTCTTGTTTGTGATGCATGTTGAATACAGGGTCACTAAGGAAGGTTTTGTTGACAACACTGGCTATGGAGTCATTTTCAATGCCAAGAGACATCAATTCTTTCACCAGAGTTCTCTTCAAAGAGTGATGCGACATTTCAGAAAACTTTGAGATTTTCTCAGATATGGTTTGAACGGTTGATGAAGGTAGCACATGTTCACCTTCAAGTTCAACATAGAATTGCAGTACAGCATCTTTCACAACTCGAGGGGGGTAAGGATCAGGATTCGGCATGGGCCCAGGCTGTAGTAATTTTTTAGTGATAGAAGTTCTTGAAGGGCCAGGCATTTGTACATTTGCAGGAGTAGAAGGTCTTGAAGGGCCAGGCGTTGGTACATTTGCTGGAGTTGAAGGTCTTGAAGGGCCAGGCATTTGTAAATTGGCAGGAGCAGAATGAGTTGAAGAGCCATCATGTAATAAATTGGCATGGGCAATGTTTGGGTTTGGTTTCAATGGACAACGCGTTAAGTGAGTTTGTAGAGCAGGTCTTGTAGAAGCTTGATAATGACAGTTTCCATTCAAACATGGCACACATGAAGTAGAATGAACTACTATGTGATGATCAAAGTATTCTTGGACAGAATTTAACTCAGATTTGCAAGTCCTACAGATACGCGCAGGGCCAGGGTTTTTCTCAATACCACCAATGAAAAGCAGAATGCTGATAAGCAAATGAGATGGTAAACTCATTGCTGAGCTGATTTGCCTGGAGGTAAGAAAAAAAGCTTCATTAGAATTAAATAATATTGTAATAATAATTCAAATTCATAATTAAAATAGGTGATCTTGTATATCTATTGTATTCTACAATAGTATGGAAGTGGGACTGAACAAATTAAAGATACAAACGGAAGATCTAAAATTGTCTTACCAAGTGAAGAAAACTACAATCGCAAGAGAAAACTAAGGCAGGGTTGGACTCGTTTTAAAGACATACATTTCCCTACAACAAAAAGGAAACTTTTTAAACATTGGGATCAGATTGATAAATTAAAATAAGTAACTTTAGATAAAAAAAAGAACTTGTGATGAATAATGAATTAGAAATGTCATACCAAGTACGGAGTGTAAATTGGAAAAAGAAAACTGGAAAAAGTTTAATTCCATTTGAAGATACAAACTGCAAGAAAGTATGCAGCAACACTTAGTTTGGTCCACAAAGGTACTATTGAGAGAAATTCACATTCTCTCTGAAGATAGAATAAAAACAGCACTTTCTGAAACAAGGAACTCTAATATTGAATAGGCACCAATCAAATCATGATGATAAAAACGGTGGTCTACTCTCTTCATGATGGCAAAACAGAAACCAAAAACTTGACCAGCACAAAAAATTTGAATTATACTACTTCTCCTAATGAGTACATTGCCAATTATTAAGTTCATATGGAAAGATTATCTTGCCTTACCTTGGCAAAGGAATTCCCCCCAAAAAATTAATGAGAGGGAGTGTAAGATCATTTTTCACAGTATGATCAATCCGATCCAATGACAACAAACACCTGCAACGGGTCAAACAAGTACAATAAATTTCAAGGTAGTAATGTTGTGTTCATAGATTGTAAACAAATATGTGTTTAGGTAAGGTACAAAACAATGCCAAAGGAAAGCGCAACAAAAATAATTTAGAACCTTACCTAAATGGTTTATCTAAAACAAAAAAAATTGCTGTCTGTGGGCCACTGGGTTCAACAGGCTACTGGGTTCAACAGGCCACAGGGGCTAGCACAGCTGGTTTAACACTCAAGTTCCACACGCGACCTGCAACAAAGGAAAAGTCTATTAGTTTTTAAAAAAAAACTTGGTAGAATTAAATGGACGGACAAGTCAACAAATAGAACTTTCAAAATTCAACTTAGTCAAACGGTTCAACAAAAGGGGTTAGGACTACACCAAGACACATTTTTCCCTTTAAAAAAATGCTAACTCGGGTTAACACTATTCAAAAGTAAAAAGGGCTTGAGGGGACGCACATCCCGGCAAAGTCGTAGGGTAGACAAAATACCGATCAAGGCCCCAAATGAACAATGAAACAACACGGCGGATAAAAGAGAGAGTGATGCAAACGTATCGAATGGACTCTCATACTCGGGGCTGGACAGCCCCGCCCCCTCGACCCTACCCTAGACGCGCGGAAACGGAGCCAACCAATGACCGTGCAGGAGGGTGACTGGTGTGAATTCAAAACGCTTTGAGAGTTCTGCGAAGACGTTTGCGCTTGAAAGCGGTTCGTAAGTCCAGCGAAGGACTCGTTTTGCCATTGAAACGTGTTCTATTCAATTAATAATATGGTAAATTCTTAATTAGTTCAATAAGAAACTCTCCTTATGCCCTAGATATGATAATAATAATCATCTTTTCATCTCAATACAATCGATTATGTCTGGTATCAAATTTCTCTATCTTGTGTGGTTAGGGCGAACTGGCTGAAAGCACCCAGATTGTGATTGAGTATGGCAGTCTCCCAGCATCTAAAGTCCGCTGTCCTCTGCCAGTGAATAAGAAAAATGTTGAAGAATGTATGAAGTCACGGTACCCTTTATCAAACTTTCTACTTGAAGTGTATGAGCCTTCATTTGCTTGTTGGTGTGAACCTACTTGGACGAGTTTGCCACAGTTTCCACGGTTTAGGGCTCTACAAAGCACAGGTTAGTAACGACAAATTCTTTAAAGCTGTAAAAAAATAAAAAAGAAAGAAAGAAAGAAAGAATCTGTCCATTTTCATCATCAGTATTGGAAAGTGCCATAAGCTGACCATCAAATAACTGTTTGTATAAATTTATATTTGTTTTTAGGAAGTTTAACACAGCCATTTGCAAAGACCCCACAACCAGCAGTGAACACTGAAGGTAAATAAAACACTTCATATATGTGAAAGCAAAATAGATAGATTACTATAAAAATAAGTAAAGTACACTTCAATATAAATTTCTTTCTCCTCTTTCAGCAAGTACTAGTGCTAGTGAACTGACAGAAGAGGAGGTGGAGCGGGCAAGTCAATGTACTTTTGTGACAGGTACTAATCAAAGTCTATTTAGTGCTCATACCTTCTTTAAATTACTCTATTTTATTATTTTTTTAGTAAATTATTAGAAACAGCAGTTTTTTTTTTATCTATTACAGAATCTCACTCAAAAAAAGGCACAAAAGGCTTTACTTTTAATGTACCATGGGATGACCTGCCTATAGCGACACTCCTTACTTTAAAAAGGAGGGAAGATAAAAATGAAATTGCAGAACCCTCAGAAATCGAAAACCTAAAAACAGCCATTGCTATAAAATGCAAGGCGGCATATAAAGCACACAGAGAAAGTACTGGTGCCTCACAAAAGACACCAGGGATGAGTGTTTACAGAGAAGTCGGTAGACAAGTTCATGAACGCTTTAAAACCTGCATGAGAATAGAAGCGAATAAGATTGTTCTTGAATCCGGCAAGGATCGGTTCACGAACAGCTTCAAGATAGCTATGGAAAACACACATCGTGATGCGCCTAAAGCAAAAAAAAACATGTCAGTAACCATAGCAAGAGGGACAGTGGGAGTGCTAGCTCAAAAATACAATCCACCTGTAAATGAAAATGAGAGAGATGAATTCTTAAAAGCAAAGGAGACTTTGAAAAAAATGCACAATAAAAGTAGGAGTCAATGGAAAATGACAGAAATCACAGCATTAATGCATAAAACATTTAGTCTGCAGCGGGAAGATATTGTGCGAGCTGTGGAGAACATTAAAAACCTTCAGAATGAGATAAACGAGGAGGAGGAGGAGGAAGAAAAAATAGATGAAGGTAAACTGCACAATATCAATTAAATTATTAAATTATAATATGATTGAAGGTATACTTTATTTAAAAACTGACCATCCTGTGCTCATTTCAGGAACTGAACTTGAAAAGCTCAAATCAGAGTGGCCATTCCTATTCCATTTGGAATGGCAAGCCCGCCATTTCCAACTCCTAACAGGAGAATTAGTGGACTTGCCATTGAGAGAATTCTGTGATGATCAATTAGATGGAAACATAACATTCTTGGTCAGTCAGCAGGACATAGTTAGTAATCCCGCAATAAAACTAACTTGGGAGAAGTATGGGAGTAATGAGAAGGTGAAATTCATGATTTTCATCATGATGTTAGCAAATTACTTGGCTGAGGATCATAGCTCTTTCATCAGATGTGTTGAGGTAACTTCAGCAACAACAAAGGAAAGTTACTATCTCATTTACATAAGTTGCACAGTTGACACAGAGTGTGTCTTTTGCAGAAAACTACCTTGCCTTATGAAATTATGTATGAAGAAAATATGACAAGTGGTCCTTGTATAATAGCATTAGGTAAACATTCAAATTAATGATTCAGTAGGAGACATCAATAGAAATATTAAGGAAGTTAGCTTATTCCATTATTTTTAAATGATTTCAGATAATAATAAATACCTAGCACAAAGGTTCTATGCCTGTATTGACAAGGTTGTGATCTTTGAAGCAGAGTCCTCAGAGGAAGCGTTCTTGGCACTGATCATGGCCCTTTTTATGTTTGACTGTGACTATCCAGCCCTCCCACATACTATGGAATACATGGAAAGGTTTGAAAATCATGATTGTTAGACAGGACATACTAACCAAGTAAACAATGTTATAATAGTTTTAGATCTGTACCGGTATTTTTCATGCTTTCAGAGTTGTGTGTGCCTTGGCAGCCAAACACTGCCAGTCACGGGTAATGACGGCAACAGTTTGCAAATTGGTGAAGAAGATGAACTCATTCACTGAAAAGTTGGCTGTACTCCTCAAGAAAGAGGACAAATTTTCTTCATAGTTTGTAAATTTAATTTGATTTGATTCTTGTATGTCTCGTACTGTATTATTAAATTAGCTTTCAGCCAGCTCACCTGATACACTTTTATAATCTAGTTTCTCAATTTATTGTTTACCTTTTCCTAAACAATGCCATCAGCTCCATTCACAACAAGTAAGGTTCAAAGATAAGCTGAAATGTAAACACAAGCTCAAGCTCACTCAAAAGGCTCGAGGTATACTAACCGCGAATGCGCGAATGGAGTATGGAGTGTGGACCAGTTTGGTGGACTGCCAGGACTCTGCGACTCGTCGAATAGTACAGAGAGCAGCCGCTAGGGCGTGCTGACTGTCACGAAGAGCAGCACGAACAACTGAAACATGAAATCTCGTCAGGTCTGAATTCAAAATTCAATTTCACTGTCATGACTTACAAAACGTGAAAGACAATAATAACAAACAAATGTATGCTATACCTGTGCGACCTGGAGGCGCCGCGCGCCATGGATCTGCTTTCCCCCTCCTCTTGCACTTGCTTTGCCTGCTTTGCTTCTGCTCTAACTGCGACTATCTCGTCTTACTACTATTCGCACCAAAGTCAGTTTGTGTTGCAGCAGTTGGCAGTCGTATTGTTTTTATTGACGTGCACAGACGTGCAAGTCCTTGCTCTGCCCTGCAGCCAGTTTCCAGTTTAATTTCAGTCGCGTTCAAGTTAATTAGTGTAGTATCACCCGCAATTTGCGCTGCATTTCGGTGCGAGTGACTTTTCTTTTCGTGTCTCAGCAGATAATTGCACTTTTCTTCTCAAAATGTGTTGTTTCGGAATGCCGTGGCCTCATGCCGCTAGCATACCCGCCGTCCCGACGTGGTTCTTGGTTATTTTCAATCCATTTTCTTTGTGTCAGTGGACTGTGTTGTTGTCAGAGAAGCAAATGTGTGTTAGGAAGATGTTTCCCAAGTGACAGTGATTCCGGAAGTATTTGTTCTTGTTGATTCATGGTCATAACAGGGATGACTCATCTCTACTAAAGAAAAGGTGGCCTTTGCTTGTAAATGACATCCACCAAATCGTCAGATTTACAGCAAGTGCAGTGCATCAAGCTCTTACAAGCAGTTCTCTCTTTGCGTACTTCTACAAACTACTACACCTGAGGTATGCGTCCTCAGTTTGTTTTTTTAACGAAATGTGATTCAACATGTTTTTGGAATGAAAAATAGGAGGCACTTGTGCATTTCATATTTCACTATTGACATTAGATGGAAAGTTAATTCATCTTTCAAACCAACTCTCTCTGCCTTTAAAAATACCTTATGGCTTCATGAGCAATTAGTTCATCGAGAAATTTATTAGTGATAGAAAAGCCGTTTGCTTGGAGTCAAGGTAGTGGCTTGACTCCATGCTGTCAATAGGTTTTGACCATGTATTGAGTGGAGATTTTAGAAAACAACATAATAAATTACTTCCCTCTTCTTAAATGTATTCATGTTCTACGGCAGGATTAACAGTTTTTTATCGTACCTAAACCGTACCGTACCCATGCTGTAAATTAAAACTGTTATTTCATCGAATGAAGTACGGTTTTTTTTACAGTGTGTCTGTCTGTCTGTCTGTCTGTCTGTCTGTCTGTCTGTCTGTCTGTCTGTCTGTTCGCACGATAACTCGAGAACGAGTTAAGATATCGACCTGAAATTTTTACTGTACCTTCTTGGCCTAAAAAGCTCGGACGAGTTCAAATATGAACACTCTAGCTCAAAAATTGACCCTGCTAAAAAATGATTTATATTTTTTTAAAAAATTAGATTTTTAAAATTACAAGATTTTATTGTGTCCTAGGGGGTATCTCGGCGAATTGCGACCCTTCGGGCGAAAATTTCGTCCGTTTTGCTCAATCTCTTACTGTTTAGCCGCTACAGCGGTAAATGTGGACGGAAAGTCGTCAAAATGCATGTTGGGTGCCGTTTTCAGGGTAATTTGTCGATATGCGACCCTTTTGGGTGGAAATTTTGTCCGTTTGGCTTCGCGGAGAACGGTTTGGGCGCTCGGCCCCTTCTCGTAAAAATTGGAAAATTGATAACAAAATGTAAAGAGGCAAGCGGGGGTCCAGGGGGCGGTAGCCCCCTGGCCTATTTTTAATAGCAGTGGCGTCGGAAGTACCGGTCAGGGTGTGCTCCCAGCACACCCCAAAATATGACGGGGTGTGCGCAGCACACCCCGTTTTGACAGGGGTTCAATAGAAACAACGTACGTACATTAGCGCGTGTGCGGGATGGGACCGGCTGAGAATCACGTTCGCTCGTATCACATGAAAGAAGTGACAAAGCTACGATTGGTCCCGAATCCCGAAATTCCAATACTTAAGTTTAAAATGAATAATGAATATGGATCAAATAATTTAAAAGCCAGTTAAAATATAATATAATATGATCCAGTTAAAAAAAAACTGTAATTCTGTCCGAAATTGTCACTTTGTAGTCTATATTCACTGGAAAAACAAAGGTAGGACGAGAAGGGTTTTAATGCCTTTACCAAGACATTAAAATTTAGCACCCCTGCAAAGGCATTAAAACTTCCCAAAGGTGTTAAATTGTTATGCCTTTGGACAATTTCGTGCCTTTGCAAAGGCATTAAAATTTCACACCCCTAGAAAGGCATTAAGTCCTACCTTTGTTTTTCCAGTGTTGTCTCGTATTGTTTTGATATTGTTTCGTATTGTTTATACCGGCGCACCTAATTGTTTCCAGTTCCTCACGCCCTGGCTACAAAATGACTGCAGTCGCTGTAAAAATTAGCGACTAATTTGTGGTAAAATTACGCAAAAATTTCCAACAGTTTGTCGCACTAAAGAAGTGACAAAGTTACAATTGGTCCCCTACTTTCAGGATTTAAATTTCAAATAAAATGAATGCGGTTCAGATAATTTAAAAGCCAGTTAAAATATAATCCAGTATAACGCAGTTAAAATTCAAACCCGTAAGAAGAAAAAGCAGAAAATCAGCCACGTTAAAACTGGAATCAAAGTGTCCATGCTGTTTCTACGCATCTCGTTCCCGTGACAATTACCGTCCATAATCATATTCAAAATCAGCCGACTGCCTTCCTACCCCCGCCGGTAGGCCGTTTTTTTTTCTTATTCTAAGGGCCAGGGGGCGGGAGCGCGCCGGGAAGGGGAGAGGGGGGGAGGCGGAGGGGGGGGAGGGGGGTACGAGTTTGAGCACACCCCGTGCCAAAGGACTTCCGACGCCACTGTTTAATAGATAAAAGCGGGGTCCAGGGGGCGGCAGCCTCCTGGCTTAAATGAGTTAATCTTAAATCATTCAGGCTCGCCAGCGCCGCAGGCCTAGGTAGATGTACGCAGGCCCGTCGCAGCGTAACAGTGTTTCGCGATCTATCGCGAAGCCTGTTACGAGAGACGGTGTCTGGCGTACATCTACCTAGTTTATTTGGTGCATCAGGAGATGTGACGAGTTTAAAACTTTGCGCTGCTCGCGCGCGCGTTATTGACACACGTCATGTGACTGTGAGTAGTCACACCATACCCGAAACAACAACAAACATGGCCGTATCAGGTTAGGGTTTTCTGTGCGCAAAGTTGTACTTTTCAAGGTTGTTACGATTGTAAAACGACCGTCTACAATGAGAGAGTAAGTTTCTTGTGATTTCATTTCATTTTGCACTCACCATCTGCTCCGTTCTTTTCACGCTTTGCACGAATCCTTGATGTCGTCCGTTTTGGTTGCTCAGTAACCTCCAACTAATGTGGCCTGCTTGGTCTTCAATTTATGGTTTTTGTTTTCGATACACTGCCTGTTTCTATTGACTGCCATAACTCACCAACTAGTTTACCTATCTTCTTTATATTTTCGCTGTGTTTTGACTCTGAATTGTGAAGTACTGAGCATGAGCGATAGGTTAATCTTGTCCACAAAAGTTACTGTTTTTGATACGAACTTGCCTATAGTTATCTCTGTGTATGCGGTTTTGCGTTTTGTGTTGTGCGGTGCATTGCATGGACCTCATCCATGAGACTACATTACATTGAACTTATAGTCTGTTTTCATGTTTCAGGTGTTTGGGAGGTGTGGAGTAAGGTTTTCTCAAGACCATCAAAGATTGTCTTCGTGTCGTGTCCTGTGCCAACCAGAGGAAGTGAGATCAGAAGCGAGGCTGAGTTTTGTTTGGAGTGCCACCGTCCAATGTTGTGAGTATGTTACTTTAAGGCGTATCAAATTGCACATTAACCTCATTCCCTCTGGTATTGCATAGTAGTTTTTGTTATTTTGTTTGCTTTTTTTTGTCCCATACAGGTTGTCTTTTATTGCTTTCCAATAGGCGTACATTAAGAACTGCACTAGCTGATCATCAGGTGACCTCCGACTCACTTCCTGAAGAGCTCTATTTTAAGAGGATACATGTGTTTTATGTAAGTGGTACAACATTTTTTAATACTATTATAGAGAATGAAAACCATGCACTCCTTTTTTAAAGATGTGATTGTTTTATTTTAATTTCTGTTCTCTATTGTTTACTTTGTAGATAGTGGAAAATATTTGTCACACCTTTGTCAAGCCGGTCTAGACCAGCAACTGCGTTGGATTAACTGAATAAGTTGCGGTTTACACTGTCTAATATGTATTCCCCCATTGCTGCCAAACAATGTAATGTGAATTTGAATAAAGCAAGTATATTTATTATCCAAACCTTGGAAATTGTTGGACTGTAATTTTACCCATTGAAAACTTTATGCAGTGTCTGCAGATGAATGTGCAATGCAAATGCTACTTCACTTCTGATTTACTTCCAGCTCTAACAACTATTGTGCAGTAAAATGGGTATAAAAGTTTAACCAAAAGTAACTCATCAAGGTGACACAAGAACTATGTAGAAATCCAGTGTCAAGTGAAAAAGTAATGGTTGTCTGTTGTCATAACAACCCGAACATGTTCCCATAAAAACTAGATTTTCTTTAAATTTTCTTCATGTACTAAACTTATTTGGTTTAGAATATAGTTTGTATTGTAGTAAATAATTTATACCTTAAAGCTTGGTTAAGAATATGTAGATTTAAGTATTTATTTTCTGCCTTTAATCTAAAACTTTAATTTTCTTAATATTTTGAACAGAGAGTTTAAAAAAAACTCAGTGTTTCTACTGGTTTTTTTAAAAGTTTGAACATGAAGTGAAAAAAACTCATAGAATTTACACTGAGTGGATTGTGCTCTTTTCAAATATAACCTTAATTTTTATGTGCGTATCGTAAATTTGGAGATAACCCCGGTCGCAATACTCGTTCTGAAGTGTCACTGTCGATAGAAGTGTCCGTCTAGACTATTTTTTATCCCTATCTCATCGACCTTTTTGTTCTTCTTTCTTGCACTTGGCGTTCCATTGAAAAACTCTAGCCTGATAACAAGGTGACTGATAACTGTTTTTTTGTTGTTGTTAATATTTTCATTTTTTATTTATTATTTTTTTAAATATTTGTAATAGTTTTCTGCCACCATGAGTAGTTTTATTAAATGGTTTCATTTTAAATTCTACTTTTGATCATGGTAGTATGGTTAGCGGGAGCCCAACACCAGCACGATTTTCCCGCCATTGCTGCTGCCGCCGAAGCTCAAACGGTCATCGGTCTTGTTTCTGAGTATGTAGTTATATTTGGTTTGATTCATGACATTTTATCTGTGTTACCTAATCCTAAATTTACTGTTGTTTCGGTGTTTATCTATTTTGAGTTCTGATAATGGCCGGAATAACTAAAAAAAGTTCGCGCGATGATGTCCTGGCGTACCTGTTCTCCATCCCATCCATCTCAGAGGACACTGCTCAAGTTTTGTATGGTTAGTAATTCTTGCTAAAAACCGACATCCGACAGATATCTTTAATGTCTCGTATCATAACAGTAGATTTAACTTGTCTGCTTGCTTGTTTTGCTGGTTGCTTGTAGGATCTTGTAGTAATTCGCACTTCCTCTTTTCAACAGGACTTTTACTTTCCTAACTATGTGAGGTTGTAATTTATCTTCAGTGTGTGGCATGTTATGCTTGTGTCAAAATGGCCGAAGTTCCATGTCCTATATGTCTGCACGTAGTTCCTGGTATGGGTCTTATAAATAACCATTTGTGGGAGCAACACGCAGTTGGCGCTTTAGATCAAATACCAGGTGGTTATAACTGTCCATTCTGTGTGAGAAACTTTATGACACTCCGTTGGTGGAAACAACATGTCCAGGGCCACCATTTAGTTCAAGTTAATGTAGAAGGAAATGAACCAAATGCAGCAGTTATTGAAGAAAATGACATTGACATGGGTGATGGTGCTGATCGTAATAATGAGGATAATGAAATTGATATGGGGGGCGATGATCCTGCTGATGCTAATATTAATATGGATAGGGATTTGAGTGATGATGACTTTTCTGAGGTAGATGAGGCTGATCCACTTGCTGAGCTTGAGACTTTACCTAATGGGAGAAAAGATCTGAGTCATGCAGCTGCCAATATGATTATGGAGATGAGAGGAGCCAGTGCCGTAATGACGAGGGTTGGAGTGCGCAGGGCCACGAAAAGTGCCGATCTTGTGCTGAATCTGAACAATTTGCAATTAAGGGAAGATGTGTCGACTTATTTGAATTCTGTTAATTTGCTAAATACTCCTGGAGCACAGAACTTGTTAAGAATTTTTGAAAAAGAAAGTCCCTTTAAGGGCATGTTTTCTGACCAAAGCCAAATTTCTGCTTTGCGTAGATATTATTTTTACATTAAACCACAAACTGTTTTGGTTGATCACCGCTTGGATCAAAGACTCCATGGAGATGATGCCTATGTACAAGTACCAGTGCCTAGTACCTATGAGCTCATTTCAGTGAAAGAAATACTTAAACAAATAGTGAAAAGGCAAGAAATCATGAATTTCTTCGTCCTTCTGAAGATGGTATGCTGTATTCTTTTACTGATAGTGATAGTGATAGTAGTACTGATAGTGATCAGTACCGTGATAGTGAGTTCTTTCAAGATCATCCTGATGCTTTTCAACTTGTGTTATATTTTGATGGTGTTGATCCCTGCAGAAGTAAAGGCCCCAAGGCTGGACACCATGAGTTTGGTAATTTCCTTCTTCGAATTCTGAATCTTCCACCTAGAATTAACTCAACTATGGCTTCAGTCTTTCCGCTTATTCTTGCCAATGCAAACGATTGCAAAGGCACATTTGAGGGAGTCATGCGCAGAACTGTTCATGAGGTGATTGAACTTGAAAATGGTGTTAACATGAATACTGATAGAGGGATTGAGAACATTTATGCTACAGTGGTTGGAGTAAAAGGAGATTCAAAGGCTGTGCATGCTGTGCTTGGACTTTTAGATTGTGGAGCCAGACACTTCCGTCGAGACTGCATGATAAGCAGAGCTAAATTGCATGCTGGTGTTGTCGCCTTTGGAGTACAGCGCACTCGAGATTTATGGGACGAGCAACTGAGACTGGTTGATGAAAATAATAATTATAGCACTCAGTGTGGCTTACGTTACAAACCAGTATTGCATGATCTTCGACATTTCAGAGCAGCAGATAACAGAAATTTTAACACTGGTATGCATGATATGGCAGAAGGAATAATTCCCATTGTTATAAGACTTTGTCTGAGACAGTTTCATCTTGCTCACTTATTCGATATTAATGATTTAAGTGCCAGGATTTTTGCATTTAACTATGGTAAAGCCAATTCTAAAGACAAGCCTAATATCACATTGGATAGAGAAATGGTACAAGATGCTAATGGCTTCTCCATCAATCAGAATGCAGGGCAAATGATTGTTTTCTTTAGAGCACTGCCATTTCTTTTGGACAATCTAGTTGACCCGCAAGTTTTGATGGAAAATGAATATTATCAGATGCTTCTCTTGCAACTGAAAATCTTTCAGTTGTCCATGGCTCCTCTTGTTCCTAGAGACATTTTGCCTCTCTTGCAGAGGTATTTAGAACAGTTTAGGAGAGCTTGGTACGTGTTATTCCCTGGAGTGCATCCTGTTATCAAGTTTCATCACATCATGCAATTGCCTAGTAACATGAAAGCAAAGGGCCCTGCCAGACAGTTTTATTGTTTCAGAGAAGAGGGAAAAAATTGCCCCACCAAAAGGCACATTACAGTGTGCAACAGTTTTATTAACCCTCCAAAAACTTCCATGCAGCAAGCACAAATTTTCCAGGCCAAGGCTTGGGGGAGTAAGAATTTAAATGTGCTTCAGAAAACAAAATTATATAAAAAACAAATATGTTCTGTGCACAATCTACCATGTGCTGCTGCCCTGTTAGCTCTAGGCTTGCCTCTGGACGGTCAAGTTATGACTGTTGGAGCAGTTGAAATGTACGGTGTTGAGTACAGGTGTAATCAGTACCTGCTTATCTTGACTGACAACTATTCTCCTGATGATGGTTTACCTCATTTTGGCAAAATCAAAACAATTATCTGTCCAGATGGTGGCCATGGTAGCACTATTTTCTTTGGTGTGGAAGCATGTCTAACTGATAGTTTTGTGGAACGGTTGAATGCCTATGTTGTTTCTTCTGAAGATAATGCACCAACTCATTTGATTGATCTGCATGACTTACCATATCATCAACCTATCTCAGCATGGAATGATTACTCAACAGAGAGAACATATTTGACCTTAAAGCATGCTGTATTTTAAACATCACCATTTAAAAAAAAAAATTATTTGGGGTATGATATTTTGTTGTTTGTGTTTGCTTGCAATTATTGCTGTATTAAACTGTTCTAATCTTACATATCTGTATCTATTTACAGCTCAAAAGGTCGATGGAGATGATTTCCTTTCACTATCAGAGGAAGAAATTATGAGGAACTTCCCTAGCATCCTATTTAAACAAAGAAAAGAAATCATGAAGATAGTAAGGAATTTTTCTGCTTCTCCTGTCCAAGCAGCAGTATGTAAAGACTCCATTGCTTCTGCAAATGTAAGTCAACTTAATTAAAAACAAAAAATCATCAATGCCAAAAAAAGGAATAATTATGTATATGTTGTATATCAATTATTTTTTTTGTTTAGGAATGTCTTCTGGTTGCATATGTTGATGATGAAGGGCAGGTAAAGCCTTGCAGCAGTTCTCCTCTCTCTACTGTTGATCTTTTCAAGACAAAACCTTGTCTTAGTCGCTCCCTATTAGTGAATCCTTCAAAGCAGGATAACAGCAACAAACCATCTACAAGCAGAAAACGCTCTAAAACAGATGTGGTAAACACTGATTATGTACTTTGTTATCTTAGAACTCAATTGTCAATGTTATACATTTATGACAGTTTATTGTATTCTAATTCCATTTTCATTCTATTTCATAGGATCCAGAACCAATGGTTGTACATGATATACTATATAATCAAGGAGTATTGGGCCAGAGGATGATCAATTTTGTCAGAGACAATAAATTTATTGACATTTCACATCAGACACATATATGCTTAAGATATTAACCGAAGATGCATTAGCAAATGGTGGCAACTAGTAAGTGTCTAGTCTAAATCAAAATAAATGTTGTTGTATCAGTTTCTAAAGATTTTAGCTTTAAAAATATACTGTATATTTATACTGTGTAAGTGTACCAACTTTCTTTGTTTTTATTATAGTTACCCTTCCTCTGCAGCCAAAACTGCAATGGCAAAAGGAATTGTCCAAGACTTCCCTGAGCTGGCAGATGAAGATAAAGGATTTGTATGTATTGCGTTATTTATCTATTTATATTTTATTGGTTCCTTCAGTGGCACACACATGTTAATCTTTTCATCCAGCTGTCATGGTACAACCCTGACACATGCAGAGGTATTATACAAACAAAATTTCAAACTTTACGGGAGGCTGTTCAGGAGAGAAAGAATAAGACACCGACAAAGCAGAGTGTCACTCCCAACAAAAAGAGCAGAGGCCAGCCCGAGCAGATCAGCCAGCCAGCAGCAGCTTCTGCAGAAATACCTCCGGAGTTGGTTGAAGTGGTACAATTTAAAGCTTCTTTAATTTACTGTAAATGTAGTTACTCCATGTCACCTTGGCCTTATTTTGATTTATTGTAGCTATCCAACACAAGATGCTTACCGGCCACGCCAATAAACTTAGCCAGAATTTCTGACATATTGAGGAAAACATTTACAGCCAGAAGGCATTGGATTCAGAAGACAGCTCCAGGTCCTAGCTGCACTGACATTCTGAGCCAGTATTACCATCTAGGCAGCTATGAGGGCAAAATGGTTCAAATGTCATGTGTTTTAAATATTTTAAATTCAAGACAGAAATCAAAATTGAACTGGTTTTGAGAGAGTTGCATTTTGCTGTTAAATTATTATACTACAGTATTCACTAAAATCTACTTTTTTTTTTACAGATTGTTCAGGAGTTCCAGCTAATGAATCCACTTGCAAATGACTTTGTTTAGGTGTTCAAACGGTGGGCTCCACACATCCTCAACTTTGCAAAGAAAACAAAGCCTCAAGTACTTGATCAACTTTGTAATGAATTTCCTGATGACCATCCTGACAAAGGTCTGTTCTGTTCATTTAAGTCCAATAAGTGTATTCATGTTATTTTTGTTGAGATTTATTTATTTATCTTCTAATGATATGTTATTCAGATAATATTGTTGCTTTTCTGATTCTTCCCAAACTGCTTCCCACTGTTGCTAATTCTAAGACCATGGAACCATGGGAATTGGAGCATTTGAAAACATACAAACCCCTGATTGATCAGACTCCTGTTTCCAGTTCGATCGTTCAAATTGTACCTGTGAGTGTCACATTTTTCGGAGGCCTTGTGATTCCTTATAACAATCCTTTAAACTAAGCTCTCTCTAATCTTTTTGATTTCAGTTTGGGACTAATGTTACACTACAAGTCAGTGTCGAAACACCAACAAGTGAGAGGGAAAGGAAAACACCTATTTTTCCATTTTTGTTGTGGTCAACAACAGACAAGAAGAGTGGACAATTGTATCATAAAATAGATCAAAAGTCATTTTATATCGGTACTCAGAGTACACCTGACCTATTCCTAAAAGGGATTGACCTCAAGATTAAAGCTCACTTCTGCTTCAACTTACAGTATCATCCCTATTTAAGGACCACATATAACTTCATTGAAACCTTGTATGGCATAGATCAAGCCAAAAACAATTGTGTTACCAAATTCAGTCAAGCTCTTCGGAATATCCCATCAACTTCTTAGTCTAAAATAATTTAATAATTTTAGATTTGTTTTCCTAACTTTTGTTGGGTTTTAAAGGTATACATTTTTTGTACAATCAACTTCTTTATCACATGACATGGTATACTTTTTGAAATACCTATTGTTAGTCACTGTAATTTGATATCAAATTTTATGAGCTTTGTTCTCAAAATTATTTATTTGTTAAAATCTATTCTGTGGCTAATGGATTCCCTTATTTTATTTTTAAGTTTCATTTCAATTTTTCATTGCTCAATGTAATAACTTACATCAAACAAGATTTCTATGATTTTTAAGTCAATGAATTAACTATTCTCTCAAGTTACATATAAGGCAACAGAATGACAAAGTCTCTTTTTTTAGTTAGTAGAGATACAAGAAAGATTTTTCATTTTGAAACTAATTTTTACCAAAGTTGTTGAATTATTACTGAAGACCCAAAATGTGTAACTAAACTGACCTTTCTGTGATTTTATTGTTTAAGTACTCTCCAAGTTTATTTCCACTATGATTTTTCTTTTCATTTACTTCTCTAGTCAGTATGTATTTCAATGTCACCATATTTAAGATTTAATGTAATATGATTTTTACCCTCAGGCATAGATCAAACATGCCAACATGCCGCCTGGCAGTTCAGGCAAAAATACAGTTATTCTAACATTTGGCCTAAACCTCTTATTATCAAACTTTTATACCCATTTTACTGCATAATACGACGCGTCCTAACAACAAGAGCCGATCTGCAGCGCGCCGAATACACAAAAGCCTATCTGCAGCGCGCCGAATACACGAAAGCCGATCTGCAGCGCTCCGAATACACATAAGCCTTTCTGCAACGCGCCGAATACACAAAAGCCTATCTGCAAAACGCAAGGTTTGTGAGTCCTAAATTTAAGGCCTTATTTCTCTGCATCTACTTGTCCGACCAAACTAAAAGCGGTCTTATTGAAACATTGGACCTTCATGATTATTCCCATGAGGTTAGCTCGACATGAAAGTCTTCCAGTAGCCTGTAATACGTGGAAACGTGGTGGCGTGCGAGACGAGGGGTCGCCAACTCGCATAATACTCCGTACACGGCCCCATAATACTCTTATAATACCCCATAATACCCATAATACTTATAATACCTCATAATACCCATAATACCTCATAATACCCATAATACCTCATAATACTTCATAATACCTCATAATACTACCCATAATACCTTATTGGCTGAGCGATAGCGAAGCCTATTACGCCACTGGAGTGCTAAAAAAGTTCAATGTCCGTCCGTCTGTCTGTCTGTCTGTGTGTCTGTCTGTGTGTCTGTCTGTCTGTGTGTCTGTCTGTGTGTCTGTTCGTACGATAACTCAAGAACGAGTCAAGATATCGACCTGAAATTTTTACTGTAGCTTCTTAGCCTAAAAAGCTCGGACGAGTTCGAATATGAACAATCTAGCTCAAAAATTGACCCTGCTAAAAATTGATTTATATATTTTTAAAAAATAACATTTTAAAAATTACAAAATTTTATGGTGTCCTAAGAGGTATCTCGGCGAGTTGCGCCCCCTTGGACGAAAATTTCGTCCGTTTTGCTCTATCTCTTACTGTTTAGCCGCTACAGCGGTAAATGTGGACGAAAAGTCGTCAAAATGCATGTTGGGTGTCGTTTTCAGGGTAATCTGTCGAGATGCGATCCTTGAGGCAAAAATTTTGTCTGTTTGGCTCTGCGGAGAAGGGTTTTGGGGCTCGGGCCCTTCGCGTAAAAATTGGAAAATTGGTTACATACTGAAAAGAGGCGAGCGGGGGCCCAGGGGGCGGCAGCCCCCTGGCCTATTTTAAATAAAGAAAAGCGGGGGTCCAGGGGGCGGCAGCCCCCTGGCTTAAATGAGTAAATCTCAAATCATGCAGGCTCGTAATAAAGAAAAGCGGGGGTCCAGGGGGCGGCAGCCCCCTGGCTTAAATGGGTAAATCTTAAGCCATGCAGGCTCGTTATAAAAAAAAGCGAGGGTCCAGGGGGCGGCAGCCGCGGCAGCCCCCTGGCTAAAAGGAGTAAATCTTAAATCTTGCAGGCTCGCCAGCGCCGCAGGCCTAGGTAGATGTACGCAGGCCCGTCGCAGCGTAACAGTGTTTCGCGATCTATCGCGAAGCCTGTTACGAGAGACGGTGTCGGGCGTACATCTACCTAGTAATACTTTATAATACTTCATAATACTCTATAATACTCTATAATACTTCATAATACTTCATAATACGTCATAATACTTTATTTTTTAAAAAAAATAATCTTAACTTTTTCGTACTAAACACTATTGGTCTTTAAACATGCAGCGCGTCCTAACGCATCCTCGCATACCTCCACTGCACTTTGTGCGCGCAGGATGCCTTGTGTGCGAATAGTGGTTGCAGGTTGCCTGGAGAGTCACCCGTTTCATCTCTCCTAATTAGGCAACCTCTTCCCACCTCTTCCTCAGAGGTACAGAGGGACCCCCACCCCCACCGCCCCTCCCCCCGCCCTCTCACTCATCCATCACCGGTATTATCCGACTATCCGGTCACTATCCGACCTCAGCGCGACCTACAGTAGATGTTTCAAACTTATCGGCATCCTGCATTGTTTTGGGCGTTCTGGGCTAGTCCGGGATTCCCCACCATCCACCAATTTATCGGGAAAAAATGCTTTATGAAATTAAAGTGTGGATCATTCATAGGGATCGGTAAAGTTTTGTTTTACGTATAATTGGTGAAAACGATTTTGAAAACAAATCTCTTCGCTCTTGCTGTTTGTAGTAGAAACGAATATAACCAACAAAAGCAGTATTATTCGGTTTCAAAAGAACCTTCTAAACTTAAATTATTTGTTTATGTCAAAGCCCACAACACTGAGAACGCTGTGCACTACAATAAACGCATGAGGACAAAACCTCCGCTGTCTTTAACATAACATTCATGTCGACGTACGTACATCCTCACTATGCCGACGGCTCTCGCAACACACACTATACTACGCGCGTGGTTACCGAATCCGTGTACCCGAAAGCCGAATGTCGTCGACCCGATGTTGAGTTTTGCATCGGGGAGGACAGAGTACAGCGAATGGGAGGTCGTAGCGGGTCGTAGCCACCCTTCCGGTACAAGTGTACAGCGAGCTGCCTACCTACCCACATACCTACCCACCATTACTCTCCTAAGTAAACATCTTAAGCAGCCTTTGAGTGAACCTGAGCTTATTTTAGAGACAAAAATAGCAATTCTTTTTTTAAAAAAATAGTGCAAACTTTTATTAAACGTGTATTATGGTCTATATTTCCTCCATTACATTCATAAAACCATCATAAGACGTCATAATATCATCCTAAAACCTCATTATAACGCCATAATACTTCATAATACCACCATAATACCTCATAATACCGTTTAATACTTCATAATACGCATAATACCCATAATATCCATAATATTCATAATATCTATAATATATAATAGTCCGTACACGGCTAAGGCGAGTTGGCGACTTCTCGGTGCGAGAAGCCGCTTTTTGCAGATAGGCTTTTGTGTATTCGGCGCATTGCAGATAGGCTTATGTGTATTCGGAGCGCTGCAGATCGGCTTTTGCGTATTCGTCGCGCTGCCGATAGGCTTTTGTGTATTCGGCGCGCTGCAGATCGGCTCTTGTTGTTAGGACGCGTCGAATAGTTGTTAGAGTTGGAAGAAAATCAGAAGTGAAGTAGCATTTGCATTGCACATTCATCTGCAGACACTGCATAAAGTTTTCAATGGGTAAAATTACAGTCCAACAATTTCCAAGGTTTGGATAATAAATATACTTGCTTTATTCAAATTCACATTACATTGTTTGGCAGCAATGGGGGAATACATATTAGACAGTGTAAACCGCAACTTATTCAGTTAATCCAACGCAGTTGCTGGTCTAGACCGGCTTGACAAAGGTGTGACAAATATTTTCCACTATCTACAAAGTAAACAATAGAGAACAGAAATTAAAATAAAACAATCACATCTTTAAAAAAGGAGTGCATGGTTTTCATTCTCTATAATAGTATTAAAAAATGTTGTACCACTTACATAAAACACATGTATCCTCTTAAAATAGAGCTCTTCAGGAAGTGAGTCGGAGGTCACCTGATGATCAGCTAGTGCAGTTCTTAATGTACGCCTATTGGAAAGCAATAAAAGACAACCTGTATGGGACAAAAAAAAGCAAACAAAATAACAAAAACTACTATGCAATACCAGAGGCAATGAGGTTAATGTGCAATTTGATACGCCTTAAAGTAACATACTCACAACATTGGACGGTGGCACTCCAAACAAAACTCAGCCTCGCTTCTGATCTCACTTCCTCTGGTTGGCACAGGACACGACACGAAGACAATCTTTGATGGTCTTGAGAAAACCTTACTCCACACCTCCCAAACACCTGAAACATGAAAACAGACTATAAGTTCAATGTAATGTAGTCTCATGGATGAGGTCCATGCAATGCACCGCACAACACAAAACGCAAAACCGCATACACAGAGATAACTATAGGCAAGTTCGTATCAAAAACAGTAACTTTTGTGGACAAGATTAACCTATCGCTCATGCTCAGTACTTCACAATTCAGAGTCAAAACACAGCGAAAATATAAAGAAGATAGGTAAACTAGTTGGTGAGTTATGGCAGTCAATAGAAACAGGCAGTGTATCGAAAACAAAAACCATAAATTGAAGACCAAGCAGGCCACATTAGTTGGAGGTTACTGAGCAACCAAAACGGACGACATCAAGGATTCGTGCAAAGCGTGAAAAGAACGGAGCAGATGGTGAGTGCAAAATGAAATGAAATCACAAGAAACTTACTCTCTCATTGTAGACGGTCGTTTACAATCGTAACAAGCTTGAAAAGTACAACTTTGCGCACAGAAAACCCTAACCTGATACGGCCATGTTTGTTGTTGTTTCGGGTATGGTGTGACTACTCACAGTCACATGACGTGTGTCAATAACGCGCGCGCGAGCAGCGCAAAGTTTTAAACTCGTCACATCTCCTGATGCACCAAATAAATCAAATAATGACACGTTCACACGCGAAGTCGCGAAGTGCAATGCCCTAGCTGGACCCATTCTCCTTGGAAATAGGCAGATCTGGCTGTTTTAAGGGAACGCCTTGGATACCAGACATGAATTCCAAGGCTTTCCCTTGGAAACAGAGGGATACCAAGACAAAGTCTGGGAGTACAAGGAAACCCCTTGAAGTCATCCAGCCGTCCTTGAAATCCACGACATTTCCTCGAAATTCAAGACATCTTTTTTATCGTGCACAAAATTGAGTCATTACACAAAAAAATCACGACACATCGGGCACTTTAAGTGACAAAATCAGATTTTGCCGGCCGAGCCGAGCCTAACGCCTAAGGCGGACCACCTGCAAACGAAGTGCGGCACCATTTTCGAGCCGCTCTGAAGGATGCGCGTGACGCCGCAGCGCTATGGGCGTTAGGGGCTTTGAGATGAAGGTTAGGCCGAGCTGAGACACTGCTGCTTTTTTCGCTAACCCCGCTCACTTTGTTCATTCAGAGGGTTGAACTTAGGGGTTGGTTTTGACTGATTTGACGGTTTTTCGGCTCTGAAGGGTGAACGGGTGGTCCGATCTGGATGAAATTTTGAGGGCAGCTACTTTGGACTATCCTCTAACAGATCTGCATGGTCGCCACCCTTCAACCCTTAGTGAGGGGGTAAGGGGGCGCCCGGGGGTGACCACCCCCTCGGAAGGGGTGAAAAATGCTGATACCCGATTCCTCTTTATTAATGTGTTTGGGTAGGCTGAAGGAGTCTTCCTACAAATTTTCACGCCGAAATGTCACCCCTAAGGGTCCAAAACGGCTGAGTTTTGAAAAGGGGTTAGACGTCCATAGGGGTAGTTCGGCCGGGGGTCGGCCGATTCGAAAAAAACAAAAAGGGTGTCCCCGCAGGATTTCCTGAGGTGCGCGACCATCCCCAAAACAGGAGCGGTTAGGGACCCACCCGGATCCACGGCTCCGATCCTCCTCGGGAGCCGAGCCGAGAGCCGAGTGGGTTCGGAGCCGAAGGCGCTCGGGAGGATCGGAGGATCGGAGCCGAAGCCGAGCCCCACGCCAAGCCTCGCCGATAGGATCAGAGCCGCTGTTTGTTTTGGTTTATATTTTTGTTCTTATCGTGCTGTCGCCGTGTTTATCCTTTGAACCATGTGAGTATCATTCATGAAGTTTTGATAGTGCTTGTTATTGGCTGAGCGATAGCGAAGCCTATTACGCCACTGGAGTGCTAAAAAAGTTCAATGTCCGTCTGTCTGTCTGTCTGTCTGTCTGTCTGTCTGTCTGTCTGTGTGTCTGTGTGTCTGTTCGCACGATAACTCGAGAACGAGTTAAGATATCGACCTGAAATTTTTACAGTAGCTTCTTGGCCTAAAAAGCTCGGACGAGTTCGAATATGAACACTCTAGCTCAAAAATTGACCCTGCTAAAAATTGATTTATATTTGTAAAAAAAATTACATTTTAAAAATTACGAAATTTTATGGTGTCCTAAGGGGTATCTCGGCGAGTTGCGACCCTTCGGGCGAAAATTTCGCCCGTTTTTCTCTATCTCTTACTGTTTAGCCGCTACAGTGATAAATGTGGACGAAAAGTCGTCAAAATGCATGCTGGGTGTCGTTTCCAGGGTAATTTGTCGAGATGCGATCCTTTTGGGAGAAAATTTTGTCCGTTTGGCTTTGCGGAAAACGGTTTGGGCGCTCGGCCCCTTCTCGTAAAAATTGGAAAATTAATAACAAAATGAAAAAAGGCAAGCGGGGGTCCAGGGGGTGGTAGCCCCCTGGCCCATTCTTAATAGATAAAAGCGGGGGTCCAGGGGGCGGCAGCCCCCTGGCTTCAATGAGTAAATCTTAAATCATTCAGGCTCGTAATAAGGAAAAGCGGGGGTCCAGGGGGCGGCAGCCCCCTGGCTTAAATGAGTTTATCTTAAATCATTCAGGCTCGCCAGCGCCGCAGGCCTACGTAGATGTACGCAGGCCCGTCGCAGCGCAACAGTGTTTCGCGAGCTTTCGCGAAGCCTGTTACGAGAGACGGTGTCTGGCGTACATCTACCTAGTATACAATATAAATAACTAATCGTGATTGTTTTCTTTTCAAGTTTGTGTGCGATGTTTGTAGTGCAGGCCTCAGCCGGCCGGCGACTAACCTCAAAAGACATCACAAATTTCTCTTTAATGAAGAACAGGAACATTCTTGCTGGTATTGTGAAAGGGATTTTAACCGTTCTAATAGCCTGATGATACATACTGCATTTAGCACCAAGTGCATTTAGTTTCAGAGGGCATTGATTTCAGTGTTTTGATTGGTTCAACCAGCAGAAGCTGTTGTTTATTCTGTGGTTGCATCTTTATGAGTAGTAAGATAGACGCGTGGTCGCTATATACCTGGTCGCTCTTCTGTGAGGAAGGCAAGCCGTTATCCGTGTATGCCTGGTCGCTACTCCGGGCGTGTACACGTGGTCGCTCCTGAGGCAGGGTGGGGGGGCATCATAACAAAAAGTGCCGTCACCGAGAACCGAACCCCGGCCCAGAGGATTACTAGCGCAGCGCGCTATCCCCCAGACCACCGGCCTGTTCGTTGGGGGGGGGGGGGGTGCTATGTCGTGCGTAGTGATGCAGCCGATCGCCTCGTCGCGCAGCGCGCTGGCGGGAGGGCTCGGTGTGCGCATGTGCAATGGCGGCTGGAGGGGGCGGGCGCGAGTTTTTAAACATGCGTCGGGAGGAGCCGTGCACGCCGCGTGGTGATGTAGGCCAGGCGCGGCAGCGGCTGGGCTCGTCACGGAGCGGTCTGCCGGTTCCGAGCGCGCTGGAAGGTGTGATTCGTATTGGTGCAGTCGGAGGGGATGGCTGGGCTCGACACGGGGAGGTTACGTTGGAGGTGGCTCTTGCCGTGGCCTTCGCATTGGCCTTCGCGAGGTTTACCTCGCCCGTTTCATTCGTTCGCGATGACTGACGAGGTCGGCGTGACTGGACTGGTGCTCCCGATGCCCGAGTACGCGACGCTTGGTTCGACGACCATCCTGTACCGTATGGGAGAAGGCGAAAAATATGAATGTGGTCTTTACAAGGATGGTTACAATCCTTTGCGTACAAACGAGCATATGTATAAACTGGGTGTGACTGAGAGATACGGAAAGTGTTACCCCCAGTATAAAATGAAGGCTACTCGACTGCGATCATTTGAAGGTTGGCCAAACGAGCAAGTGATAAGTGCAGAGACATTGGCTGATTGCGGATTTTTCTGGTCGCAAGCAGAGGACAAAGTGATATGTTTTTGGTGTGGTGGCGGCCTAAAAGACTGGGACGCTGGTGACGATCCCTGGGTGGACCATGCAAAGTGGTTCGGCCGTTGCAGTTATGTGCTGGAAAGGAAGGGGATCGACTTTGTGCAGAGCGTTCATGATCAGGTATGTGTTGTTGTTTGTGTTTTAAAAATACTGAGTGAATCAGCACTGTTGTTTTTTTTTAATACGTGCTGTTTTCTTTTAGCTGTTTACTGGAGAAGTTGTCATTCATACGACGAGCAAGGCAGAAGAGACGAACATGAATACGTCATGTAAAATATGTCTGGAGGAAACTGTCAACACTTTGTTTTTGCCTTGTAGACATCTTGCATCTTGTGATGTGTGTGCGTCTTCAGTGATACAGTGTGTGATATGTAGGAAATCGATTGAGGCGACTGTGAGAGTGTATATTGCATAAAGGTTTTAATAAAAAACAAAAACAACAGAAGTGGATGATATCGTTGTGTTGTTTTATTTCTTACACCTTTTACTACATGATTGAGAGTGTTTCATTTGTACATCGTCACACAGTTTAACATTTCGAGAGTATCGTTGAAACATTTTTTCCACAAGAATATCATTTTTTTTCACAATTTTTTGAAAAGCAATTTACAAAATCTTGAAGAGAGAGGCCATGCGATTTAAACAGGATATACATGACGCAGTAGTGTCCGCACACGGACGAATTCAGAGCTTGCAAGTCAATATGATTATATGTCCAGGTTTTACAGATACGGGTGAGGAATCGCCTGTGTGAAGCAACAAAAGGTTTGACGCCGTAACTGTCAAGGTATTCGCCGTGTCCGCATGCATCTACGGAAATGGCGAGCCAGTGGGTTCCAGGTTTCGATATGGGATCAGAGTTCACGATGAAAAACGCAGGCTTGGAAGCGATGGCGTTAGGAAGAGTGTCAGCGGCAAACACGCCGCAAAAATATCGCGACGCGTGCGCGTCTTGACGCAGAAAGTTTTCGAGTTGATCGCCGTCCATGTTGTTCACACGTTGTAATCCACGACGACGTGTCGATCCTTGGAGATTTCGACGAGATTGTCAAATTCTGAATAGACGACACAGTTCACTGCGATAGGCAGTTCAGCACGAAATCGCACATCGAGTCTGACGACGCCTTGTTTTTGCAGGTTCCAGTGGGCTTCGTGCGAGCTCAGGTCGGGCGTGTGTCTCCACCATGAAGCAAAAAGCAGCGGCTGACTTTAATACTTGGCACGATGAACAGGAACAGACGACTACTGGCTTCGTGTTCAATTTCAGGCGCGATCTGATAGATTACTGCATCTCAGATGTGACCATCTTGAGACAAGCTTGCCACGCGTTTCGCTCACTTTTCGAGCAAACAGCTGGTTTTGACCCCATGTTTAACTGCATGACGCTCAGTAGCGCTTGCATGGCGGCCTTTCGCCGTAATTTTCTTATACCTAACACAATTAGGACAGTGCCCCCTGGAGGATACCACGGTAGACGGAAACAGAGTCACATTGCCCTCAAATGGCTGGACTACGAGTCCCACAAACTTGGCATGGTCATCAGCACTATTTACACCGACAGGTAAATATCTGTCCTGGGCCGCCGCGTCGACGGCTATGTGGAAATCCCCAAGGACGATGGGACGGTAGAGAAAAGAATCTACCAGTTTTACGGGTGCTATTGGCACCACTGCCCTACATATTTCCCCGGGAGTGGCTCACAAGCGCGAAAAACCATAGGCGCGACGGGTCACAAGCGCGACCGCTCGCAAGCGCGACGGGTCACAAGCGCGACAGCTCGCAAGCGCGACAGCTCACAGGCGCGACGGGTCACAAGCGCGACAGCTCGCTAGCGCGACGGGTCGCAAGCGCGACAGCTCGCTGGCGCGACGGGTCACAAGCGCGACAGCGAGAATCCGAGCGTTAGGTGGAGCCGACTATGGACTCGCTGTCGAGCGAGAGCGAGCTATCGATCCCACTGTGTATGAGAAATCAACCTGTCTCAACTCAACGTCTCTCCGAGCAGACAGATATCATATGGTGCGTGCATGTTCTGTAATATGACTCTTACATAATAAAATTAAAAAAATGAATGCAAATTTCAACAAAAAAAAATTCTTATAAAAATATCAGAGAAGATATGGGGACGTGCTTGTGTTGAATACTTGTGGCAGTCCGAGTGCGGAGTCCACGGCAGTGGCTGCCTATGTCAAAGCAGACAAGACGAGACCTCTATCCGCGAGTCAACGCTACGCTCTACACGGAGTGTCTTGTGAAAAAAAAAGGTGTGTGTTAATTCTTGTTTGTTGTGAGATGTTGTGACTCGCCGATGTGTGTACTCGATCACGGGCCGTGCAACAATGACGCTGTTTAATGCATTCACCACAAGCACGTCCATAGTCGGCTCCACCTAACGCTCGGATTCTCGCTGTCGCGCTTGTGACCTGTCGCGCCAGCGAGCTGTCGCGCTTGTGACCCGTCGCGCCTGTGAGCTGTCGCGCTTGTGGCCTATCGCGCTTGCGAGCTGTCGGCGGCGGGAGTGGCTCACAAGCGCGAAAAACCATAGGCGCGACGGGTCACAAGCGCGACAGCTCGCAAGCGCGACGGGTCACAAGCGCGAAGGGTCAGAAGCGCGATGGGTCACAAGCGCGAAGGGTCACGAGCGCGACAGCTCGCAAGCGCGACAGCTCGCAGGCGCGAAGGGTCACAAGCGCGACGGCTCGCAAGCGCGACGGGTCGCAAGCGCGACAGCTCGCTGGCGCGAAGGGTCACAAGCGCGACAGCGAGAATCCGAGCGTTAGGTGGAGCCGACTATGGACACGCTGTCGAGCGAGAGCGAGCTATCGATCCCACTGTGTATGAGAAATCAACCTTAGTCTTCCGAGCCAAAGAATGAGGTAGTGCGAGGAGAGCAATGAAAGCCATTCGGCTCCCGATTGCTCCCGAACACCCCCCACTCAGTGCCTTCGGCTTCAAGATCTCGCGGCGTCTTGCGCGGCGTGGACCGCGAGACCGCGAGTCCGCGAGTCCGCGCAAACCCTTTAGGACAACCGCGAAAGGGATGCGCGATCGCGAGGATGTTCGCGGAACCGCGGGGGAGGACTCGCGGACCGCGAGCCGCGGCCGCGGGTCGCGAGTTGAGGTGTTCGGTACGGTCGCGGTTCGCGTGTCCTGCGGGTCTCCTTCGCGATTGCGCTTCCTGTCGCGGGTTCGCGGGGGTGATACACGAAGTTCGCGCATCCCTTTCGCGGTTGTCCTGAAGGGTTGCGCGGACTCGCGGTCTCGCGTTCCAAGCCGCGCAAGACGCCGCGAGATCTCGAAGCTGAAGGCACTGAGTGGGGGGTGTTCGCGAGCAATCGGGAGCCGAATGGCTTTCATTGCTCTCCTCGCACTACCTCATTCTTTGGCTCGGAAGACTAAGGTTGATTTCTCATACACAGTGGGATCGATAGCTCGCTCTCGCTCGACAGCGTGTCCATAGTCGGCTCCACCTAACGCTCGGATTCTCGCTGTCGCGCTTGTGACCCTTCGCGCCATCGGGCTGTCGCGCTTGCGACCCGTCGCGCTTGCGAGCCGTCGCGCTTGTGACCCTTCGCGCCTGCGAGCTGTCGCGCTTGCGAGCTGTCGCGCTCGTGACCCTTCGCGCTTGTGACCCATCGCGCTTCTGACCCTTCGCGCTTGTGACCCGTCGCGCTTGCGAGCTGTCGCGCTTGTGACCCGTCGCGCCTATGGTTTTTTCGCGCTTGTGACCTACGTCGGTCGCGGCCGCCGCCCCGACTTAGCTTGCGCGCGGCCGAGCGTCGACCGGGTCCAGGTATGCGAGAGAGAAAGGGGTCTGTGCGAGAGAGAAAGAGGGTATTTGGCGCGGCTCGGCAGGGCGCGGACGCTCGGGCGCCGCTCGCAGAGCGGGCGGGAATCTCCGGACGTTTCGAAGAGCCGAGCCGCACCAAAAAACCCTCTCTCTCTCTCGTTCAGACACCTTTCTCTCTCGCCTACCGGGGCCCGGTCGACGCTCGGCTGGGCGAAAGCTAAGTCGGGGCAGCCCCATACCTGCGCTGGCCGCCTCGACCGTAGTTACTCCGGACCCGCACGTTAGTACGCCTCGACTTGGAGTTAACCCCCCCCCCCCCCCCCGAACGTGACAACCTTAAAGATGTGCTAGAGCTAGTGTTTGAAGACGAGCTTGATGATGTAGATGAGCTCCGGCGCCTATGCTTCTTGCTCCTTTTTTTAGAACTCTTCTTACTCTTCCTACTTTTTTTTTTCCTTTCTTGATTTCTTACTTTTCTTCTTCTTATGCTTCATTTTTGGCGGGGATGGAGTTGAGACATCATCCTTCTGCGCTGTATCCAAAGTGTCATCCTGGTCAGCTCCATCATAGACAACAGTGTTTTCATAATCATTTTGAAGCTTATCGACCAATGTGTCGTTAAATATTTTCTGTGGGAGTAGATTGAAATATACCTCTAAACTAGTTAGGGATGTATTTTTACCGTAAAATTAAAAGCAAGCGGTAAAATACGGTAAAATACGGTAAAATACGGTAATTTTGAGTAAAATTGGTAAAATTCAATTTTGGCCGTTTTTCATAAAATATAGTGTTCTTTTTAAGAAAACATGGCGTTTTAAGTTGATTCTAACGCAACATAAAACACCTCCAAATTCACTGTAAATCGAGGAGTCAGAAATCTCGCTCTCAGGGGAGCGAGATTGGTGACCCAAATTTTGTCACTCCTGGGGAGTCATATTATTAAATATCACTCCTTTTGAGTCGCTTCAATGACTCAAAACGAGCGATATCTAGTGATCTCGCTCCATTTGAGTGAGGCTTATCACTCCAAATGAGCGATATAGAATTTCCTCACTCCTTTAGGGCAACGTTATATGCCTCGCTCAATTTCAGTCAGAAACATGACTCTCAGATTTACAGTGTTGAAAATAATAACTAATCGTTATTTGGATAGACAAATTAAATGCTTTAGGTCAAAACATGGCACAAGGTCACTTATTCACACAGAGATAGGAGGGAGGACAATAAGGGTGAAAGAGCATTTAAAAACTCAATTTATTTCCCAAGACGCTTTGGTCGCCCAACAGTTTGAGTTGCTTCGGCAGATGCGGGACGCCCGAAATTCAAAGAAACGCAACCGCTGACAGCGCAAATGATGAAATGAGTGGTGAAAAGTCAATAAATCGAATTTTACCAAAATTACCAATTTTACCGGGGCCGGGTAAATTACCGTATTTTACCGGTATAATACCGTTACATACCGGTAACGTTACTGGCGTGTACATCCCTAAAACTAGTGTAGACTGAAGAGTGTGTAGATCAAAGAGAGCCACCTCCATGGCGAGGTGTCTCTCTTTGATCTACACATTTTTCAATCTACACTAGTTTAGAGGTATATTTCAATCTACTCCCACAGAAAATATTCATCTACACTTTAGAGGGCTGAATTAATCTTCATAACTTCCGTCTACAGTGGTTTGTGCTCGCCCGTTCGATGGGTCCTATGAACAAAGACCGATGTTCCACGACGCATTTGAACATCGTCCGATCTCCTTCGAGTCGTTTAAACAAAGTCCGAAGTCTCTCCATAGCGCTCCAACAAAGTCCGAAGTCGATTTCTGCGGTTTTGAGCGAGAGCGATTTCAAAGTTTGAAGCCTTTGATCAATTAAATATCGATAATCTAGAGGTGTTGGATATTTTTTTTTGAGATCACAGATGTTTGACGAATCTAATGCACACATCGACTAGTTGTGCTGTCAATTGCCCTTAACGTCCCTCTTTAAGTGCTCCGTAATTAACTCTTCGGGAGAAAACGTCACGAAAATTTGGGTACAGAGAATTTTACTCCAGCGCCCCTGCGTCTCGGATCTCCAGGTAGGCCGCCAGCTTGACACAGGTGCTTTGCGGGTTGGCCTATCTAGTGTGTCCCAGGCGCTTCCATTTAGCTCCCTCTTTGTGGCCCTACAATCAGTTTGACCTTGCAATTGCTGGATATGTTTGGATTAATTTTTATTTGGCTGTGTTATCGATCCGTGTGTAAGGGATTACAAGACAAATAATGAGTGACTGATAAACTCAACTAGAGTAACGAAACGTGTATTTTTAAATGCAATAAAGAACTAGCATTAAATCACATTTCACTATTTAAAAGAGCACAATACATAAAAAAATTGTCTAGTTAGGAATCCTGAAATCTCAGTATGCTCAAAAATTAGTATTTAAGTGAAAATAGATCAAATAAAATAGAAATGAAATGATTTTACAAATCAGTATTAAGTTAAACATAGAAGGATAAACTGCAACAAAATTCAGCTTTACAAGCTGTAAAACAAATAACATATTTTCAAAGCACTCCTTCTCTTCTTTTAAGATGTTAAAACAAATAAGTTTTATGTATGTTAACCAAACAGGGGTAAATAAAGACCAAATTCAGCTTGACTAGCTGGAGGAAATTGTAAAATTACCTAGTACTCCCTCTCTTCTCATAAAATGTTCAAACAAATCAGTCTTAAATAATTTAAACATAGAGAATTAAATTAAGACCAGATTCAGCTTGACTAGCGGTGAAAAATTAAAATTATCATCTGTACAAAGTAATACTCCTTCTCCTCATAAAATGTTTAAACAAATCAGTCTTAAATAATTTAAACGAAGAGAATTAAGACCAGATTCAGCTTGACTAGCTGTGAAAAATTATCAGATTTAAAAAGCGTAATTTCTTATTTACTTGCTGATCACTCTAGATCACTGTCATTCTCATCACTGTCATTGTACTCGCTTCTTTGTTCATTGTCTTCATTTACATTTACATCATTTCCCTTGAATGGGTCCGCATTTTCCATGTCAATAGTTTCATAATTCCTTTCCATTAGACAATTTATAACATTGTTGTCTGGAACTACTTCATTGGGTACATCATCTTCATTGTCATCATATTCATCATCATGTAAGAAGGGTTGGCTTGTGGTTTCTATCCACTTTGTATTCAAAGTCTTGAACCGCTCAGGGATGAAGTCCTTCTTCATAAACCATTTTAAGTCTGCTTTCAACTTCGGTTTTAGCTGAAATGGACAACTGTATGCCAATGGTGGTTTCACAGTCTCCCAGTTGACGGGCCGCCCTACTTTCTTGCAAAGAATATTAACCTCCACAAGGGGTTCATCCCACTGCAAACGATACTTTACAACTCCTGGAACTGGGCCAATATTCATTTCTCTGACTTTCGTCACTGGTATGGAACTCCACTTCATGAATTTAGCAAGTTCTCTGAAACTGTAGATGTCACTACACTGTGAGAAATCCTTGTACCGGTACGGGAAAATTTTCCATGAGAGGTCTTGTACAGTTACGATTCATATTGTAAACTTTTTATAACTATGCGTATCAACTCAGAATCGATTTGGTGAGCCAACAAAGTCGTAACGTGTAAAGTCGTACATGTATGAGATATGTTGTACATAGTGATTTACAAAATATATTGTACATCTACGGAAATATTTTTCACAGTGTACTTTGCATCTCATAAACTTGATAAGCTGGTTTCTTTACCTTTGCAGTTTTCATAGCTCCGTAATACTGCGAGGGCACAAAAATCTCTTCTTTCTTGATTTTTTTCTCAATTCTTGCGTGCACGCTGTCGCACTCCATCTGGGTGTGCCCCTTTTCCAAGTAACGATGGATTATATTAACTTGATACTTCATGGCAACCATGTAATACATGGTATACAGAAATTGATTTTTATTTTGGCCACTGCAAGAATCACTATAAATAATTATAGTTTTGATACCCTTGGCAATTAGACTTTCAATGAATTTATTGGGAAAGCTTGTCATTTCATCTGAGCCTCTTCTACCAATTGTCTGATCCCACACAAAAAGGTGACCCTCTTTTACAGTGCAGTCAAAAACAGTAAAGTTGAAAACAGATACCTTCCGTTTGTAAAAATATTCTCCTAAGTCACTTTTTGGACAATAAAGTACCTTTTGGAGATCACATGTGAGAACCCTAGAATTATTTGGTGATGATGTGTCCCTGCTGGCAATTTTGTCTTGTGTCTTCAGATTACGGACATGTTCCTTAGAAGCTAGATGCAACTTGTGGCTCACTCCGAGTGGACTCTCAGCATCCTTTGAAGACTGCTCCCACTTGGCACAATCAGAGCACTGATCTTTCTTCGGCTTGAAGAAACTCAGATTGAAATAGCTGTTGAATATGTCCCTGTATTGTCTCAAGCTTGCAGTACTGGTGTCGCCTTTATCTTTCCCAATTAAATACATCCGGTGCATCTTAGCAATAGAGAGATGTTCATCAAGATATTTTCTCTGAGACTCTGCCCTGCAATAATGGGAGTCGATCATGGGAAAGCTCTTAATGTGGTTTTTTACACTAGAAATTAGTTCAGGGTTCAGTTTTTTGTGATTAGAATGCTTTCCACGCTTGTCAGGACTATTCTTTGATAGGGCTGTTTTGGCAACACGTACACTAATGTCAAATGTTTCAAGAAACATTTTTTGACACACAATGACGCGCTTAGGATTTTTATCAGGCAGAGAATACTCATAAGTATGGTGTCTATAAGGGTCATCATCTGGAATAATTTTTCTCTTCTTGATGTTTACTGTATTTATCAACTTAGCAAGGAAGAACCATTTCAGACCCTTGTCTTTGAGACCCCAATAGGATTTAAACAATTTCTCTCTTTCTTCATGACTTACTTTATTCTGGCATTGTCTTCGGCACGTTTCACCGCAACCATCTTTTAATTTTCTGGCTGCCCGTTCTTTCCCTCGAAGAGTCGTATGTGCAACCCCTGAATTGTAGTTTTGCTTTGCCAGAGCAGCTTTCCATTTTGTTGGGTTTAGTTTTTTCTTCTTAGTTAGTGGCTGTTCAGAGGGAGTGTTCTGCCGTTTTCTTTTGCTGTTAAATGTAATCTCTGGCTCATTGTCCTCATCATTTGGATTGTCAAGTAAATAATTCTCATCTTCAATACTTTGGTCAGTTTTGCTTTGTCTTCCAAACTGGCAGTTAATATATTTTCCATAGTGACAGGTTCATCCAGTGGTATAAATACAGTGTCATCAAATAATTGAAGAGAAACGTCACTTTCAAACAACCTTTTTCGAGCATTTGTATTGCCTAGGGAGTGAAACAAATTACAAAATTAATTTATTTGAAGATAATACAAAAGTGATTTCAAAAGTAGTGGTAACCTTACCTAATGATGTACCTTTGGATGAATCAGGTGGGGTCTCATTGTGCGTGTGGTCCTTAGGAAACGCAATATTGGGGGGTATAATTGATTGCTGTGGTGTAATTTCATGAACCTCTCCATCAAAAATTATTTCTGTAGTGGGACTTGCACTTGTAAAATCTGTACCAAAAGAAAGAAATATTCTTTTAAACATTAAATACTTTCAATGCTACAGGTGATACCAAAATAGCTCATCGGACTAACTGCTCATTCTATTTTATCACTCACCTGGTTGAGACAGTTAATTTGTTTCAGAGTATATAAGGATAGTGTCAGGGATATAGAGAGTGCATACTGAAATCACTAGCCTTCTGATACAGCACCTTGTAAATTACTTTGCATGTTTTTGATGAATACATTTATTTCTGTTCACTCTTTCCAATATACACGCTATGATTTACCCAATACCACTTAACAAATTAATTGTGTGAAACAAGTCACAGTTGATTTGATCAATTGGGAAAGTCTCAAATAATGCATTGATCTTAGAGTAAGAGTTTGCTGCTGCTAGTGTCTTGCTGTGACTTTAGTTGAATAGCAACTTTGGTCCTAAACACAAACAAGACTATAATGTGAGGTAAAGTTATGGTCCCCATGTCATTTCAAGCAAATAGCTACAAGAAATAGCCTATGCAGGGAAGTGTTATTTCACTGCATTCCCTATAAAGGCAATTTCTTGTAACTATTTACTTCAAATGTCATGCGGAACATAGCTACTCCTCGCATCAAAGAATTGTTTGTGTTTAGGAACAAGGTTGCCATTAAACTGAAGACACAGAGAGACACTAGCTGCAGAAGCAGAGCCTAACTCTAAGATCAATGCATTCCTAGAAAAAATTTCCACTTTGTTAAAGTTACAGTGAAGTAAGTGAAAATGGAACAAGCGATGAGTCTGATAAGCTAATTGTCAAGGTGCCATGAGGGGTAAAATTGTGTCTTACCCACGTCTGCCTGAGAGTTGTTTTTGGTTTCGAAGGCTTGTTGGTTTTGAGCAAACTGAGTAGGAGTTGCTTGGCTTGCAGCCCCTTGGGATTCAATGCTGGCATTAAGATTAGATGTCACTGAAAAACAAAAAGAAAAAAATTAAAGATGAAATAAAAAGAAAAAGAAAGCCAACAAGAAAGGGAATGGAGCTACACAACTGCAAAACCAGTACTCTGCAAATCTTAGTGTGTAGTAGTTCGCCACTTTAAAGTGCAAAACTAAAGTTCTGCAGTTATAAGTGCAGAACTTTTTTGTTCTGCACTTGTTAGTGCAGAACTCTTTAGTTCTGCACTTGTTAGTGCAGAACTCTTTAGTTCTGCACTTGCAACTTCAGAACTCTCTATCCAGTTTTTAGTGCAGAACTAGAGAGTTCTGCACTTACAAGTGCAGAACTAAGGGGCCGTACACGAAATACGTCACGCAATTCTTCGGGATTTTTGACTCCCCCCTCCCCTAAATCACCCACTCATCACATCCGAGCCACTTTTCCCCCACCCGGTGACGTCACGTTTTTCGGAAAAAAAATGGGACACGGTTAGAAAAATATCTGTTAAACTAAAAATCGAAACTTTGCTTGTAAAGAGTAATTTTTATAGGAGATTTATGTGTAGAAGACATAATTACATATATAGTACGACATTTTTAAAAAGAATCTTCAAATGGCCGCCCGGGCCGCCACAGCGCTGCCACAGCGCTTCCGCTTTGCTGCGCTGAGACCATGAGGTTTCCTGAGTTTGCGGAAAAGCGACGTCACGCTCCCACTGATCCCCCCCTCCCCCAAATCACCCTCACATCACATCCGAGCGACCCCCCCCCCCTCCCCCCAAAGTGCGTGACGTATTTTGTGTACGGCCCCTAAAGAGTTCTGCACTTGTAAGTGCAGAGCAAAAAAGTTCTGCACTTGTAAATGCAGAACAAAAAAGTTCTGCACTTATAACTGCAGAACTTTAGTTTGGCACTTTAAAGTGGCAAACTACTACACACTTAGATTTGCAGAGTACAAATAGTTCTGGGAGGAATGAAGTAGTAGAATTCCAGCTCAAAACTACCAAGAACCATGGGTAAAGTATTTTTTTTCTATCTTTGTGTTTAATCAGGGTCATTAGAACAGATCACATGCCAAATTCTAGCCCTCTAGCTAAACAGTTTAGAATTTAGCCTGATACTTCCAAGCTTAGACAGAAGTCTCAGAAAAAGTTATGAAAGACATTAAAAGGCCCAACATCCAAACCGTAGCTCTGATACAGTTACACAATAGCTTAAGGGAATGGTCTTTTCCTGCTGATTCAATTTCTTTAAAAAAGTTGTCAAGGCGCCATAAAGAGTAGCATTGTGTCTTACCGACGACTGCCTGAGAATTTTGGGTTTCGAAGGCTTGTTGGTTTTGAACAAACTGAGTCGGAGTTGCTTGGCTTGCAGCCCCTTGGGATTCAATGCTGGCATTAAGATTAGATGTCACTGAAAAACGAAAAGAGAAACATTAAAGATAAAATATTAAGAAAAAGAAAGCCAACAAGAAAGAGAATGGAGCCACACAGCAGCAAAACCAGTACTAATAGTTCTGGGAGGAATGAAGTAGTAGAATTCCAGCCCACAACTACCAAGAAATATGGGTAAAGTCACATTTTAATTAAAGCATAACTCTTATAATTCAAAGGCCCATGTTTGAATTTTTATCATTAAAAAATTGTTTGACTTCTATCATTTTCTAAAACATGTGCATGTGCATAATGTGATATTTATTTAATTCTTCCTCCCATTGAAGTCTAAATTTGGAAAATTGCCAGCAAAACTGAGTGTTGCGGCTAATCTTTTAATGCATATTTTGCAGTGTTGAGAGCCTGTCGATTGCCAACTGATTTTGTTTGACTGACTTCAGGCGATGTTATTTTGGGATCAGTGCTGCCTCTTGCACTGAATATTTTTAAAATTACTTGAGATAAGAATAATAAAGGAATGCAGAAAAGATACTTACCCATTTTTTTCCTTTTTGGCACCTGAATGCACATTCTCATTAATCACTTGAAACTGTAGCCATTTGTTTACTTTGGTAGCTGAAAAAAGTTATTTTAACAATAACATAAAATATGCAAACATTGCCGGTTTACTTTAAATCATAGCAAATAAAAACTAAAGCTTACATAAATACGGTTGGAATTAACTTATATCTACCACTCTAGTATTTTGAATAGTTACTTTAGATGCGGGCGTCTTCAGTTCAGAAAAGATTGGTGCTATTGATGGACGTCACATGAGGATTCAAGCACCCCCCAACTCTGGAACCCAATATCACAATTACAGAAACTTTTTCAGTATGGTTTTACTTGCAACCTGCGAACATCAATATAAATTCACTTGGATTGATATTGGACAATATGGCTCTATCAGTGATGGGGGAGTTTGGGCGGCGACCGATTTTTCCTCAGATCTCAAAGATGGTACAATTGACTTACCAGATCCCTGTCCCTTGCCTGGTGATGATCGACCAGTACCTCATTTCTTTGTACGAGACGAAGCTTTTCCTCTCACAGAACACATGATGAGGCCTTACAGTAGAAAAGATCTAAGTGATGATGGACGAATATTTAACTACAGGCTCTCAAGAGCTCGTCGCACAATAGAAAATACTTTTGGTATTTTAACAGCTAGATGGCAAATTCTGAACAAACCTTTGAGAATGTCGGCAAGAAACTGTGAGAATGTATTCAAGGCACTTGTGGTCCTACACAATTTCATTATGATAGGAGAAGCTAGTGTTGATCCAAATGAAAGGAGATATGCTCCAACTGCCCTGGTCGATGCTGAAACTGAAGATGGCGAAATACGACAAGGTGAATGGAGGCAACAGGTGGCTCCATATTTTAAAAACCTGGGGCGGCTTGGAGGAAATCGTTCTAATTCTGTCGCATACGGTTTAAGAGACTATCTCCGTGACTACCTGTGCTCTGACCTGGGCACAGAGCAAGCACCATGGCAGTACCAGTATGCCTTTGGTCGTTAGTATGATGGTCACTTGTAACAACCGTAAGTTTAGTTTGTCCTCACATCATTGTTGTGTATGCTGCCAATTATGTCTTGAGTTGTGATATATCTGGTTGTGAGTATTATTTCTGGTTGTGAGTATTACTTCTGCCCAGTCGATTTTGCATATACTGTGGTTTAACTGTGACATGTATTTTGTGACTGAATTAAATAAAAACTCAGAAAAAAATTAATCAATTATTTTATTGAAAATACAAAACAAATACATACTGATATATCTCTGTAGCTTAACATTTAACAATACTGAAATTTTTTGGATAGATAAACAAAAGCTTTCAAAACAAAATTCTAAAGTCTTCCTTGAGACAACAAAACCTATAACAACAAGAGTATATTTGGTATTTCAAAGACAAGTATCAAAGTGCGTAAGTACGGGAGGACATGATTTGACTATATCATCTCACTTTGAATGATACTTAGACGTAATCAAAGTCAAAATCTCCATTAAACATTGCAGCCTCTGGCTGTTTGGAACTGCCTGGAGAGCAACTTTGATGGTACCAAGGAGAGAATCATCTGGTGCAGGAGGTGCTGAGGTTACTGCAGCTGCAGTGGATAGAGCAGCACCCACCTGCTTAGCAACATCAGTCAGGGCCTGGGACTGTGCTAGCATAGTCTTCAAAAATTCATCATCCTGCTTCTTCTTTTTTGAAGCAAATGTGTCAGGCTCAGGAGCAGTTCTCTTGGCATTACTTGCAGCTTTCTGCATTGCATGCAACGCCTGATGGGATGCAGGGGGCTGAGGAGCGGTAAATAACTGCACACTTGAAGTTGCTTCAGTTTCAGCTGCACCAGAGAGCAAAACAGAATTAATATCAGGCAATTCAAAATTTTCCCATAATATTGCGAACAGCCTCGATAAAACCTACAATCATTGATAAACAAATCATTCTCACTGCTCCATACAGATGATGAAGATGTTGATGAGGAAGAGAAAAATGATGGGGATGGAGATGTGGCTGGCCTTATCACTGGGGATGCTGAGGAGCCCGGCCTTATCACTGGGGATGCTGAGGAGCCTGGCCTAATCACAGGGGATGCTGAAGAGCCTGGTCTGCTGAGCACCGGGGATGGGCTTTGAGAAGGACTCTTTTTCGGGATTGACACAGTGTTGAAAGACTTTGGAAGTATAAGTACTGGCAGTTCTGTAGAGACAAAATTCACATAATGATTAAAAAAATGTTGTAATAGAAAGAGCAAATGTTGTTGCTTTTTTGTTGTAATTTATTTTTACGTACTTGTTTGGTGTAATAATGTGGGCGAGATACATGCAGTCTTCGAACAATGGCCGATTTGTCACGAATGGACCCTTATCTTGCTGCCCAGATTTTCCCTTTTGCCAAGCTCTTTGTTTTCTCAATTCTTTGCCAAAGCGTTGGCGTAGTTTATAAAACTCGTTTTTGGCATCTTCACCTGCACTGTAAAAATTAATCGTTGGATAACGACACATCATCTGACAACTGTGTCGTTAAACAACAAACCAAGTTGTTCTGTCTCCAATACAACAAAATGTCGTTCTGAATCATAATTAACAAATACTGTTACCCTACAAATTTGTCGTTCTTAAACGATAAAAAATATAACAATAAATGTCGTTCCCCAACAGAATAATTGTTCCTGCACGAATAGAAGTCGTTCTGTAACAGCAGCTATTGTTAAACAACGAACAAGTCGTTCTATGGCCAAATTTCTCCAATTTCAAAATAAAATTCAGATTTAAGTGTTTCAGAAATTTGAAAAGAAATAAATAAAAAAAACTCAAGCATTCTTTCACTACCCCCTCCCTTCTCAGTGTTTCAGGACTTTGAAAAAAATACTCAAGCATTCTCCCACTACCCCCTCCCTTCTCATTTCAAAATAAGAAATAGTGGTATCATCCTAAAAAGAGTTCAAATACATTTAAAACTAATACTTAACACAGTTTGCAGTTCTGCTCTTTAGTATCCATAAGAACAGTCTCTTATTTATGAGCATAAGAGAACAGGGGTAAAGGCACAAAGATTGTCACTTCAATAATGACACACTGGCCTGGTTTGCACCATGCACCCTCATAACCCAACTGCTGCAGAATTGACGAGATTATAACTCACTTGATTTTCCACCATTATGAATGACAGCTGGCGAAAATGCCCTCACACTGGAGTGAACCCATGGTCCTGGATCCTCCACTCTGATGATGGTCGTTTACACTCGAAACACAATTCTTGCAGCACTGAAATACGACAGAATTCCTAGTCTCAACACATCTTTCACCGCCATTACCGGTGCTTCATTCTGCTTCTGCACACTTGAATTGTTTTTTACTGTTTAATTATTCACAGTTTGTGCTGGAAATAGTAGTTCAGAAAAAAAAACTCAACAGCTACAAACAAAATACAAGGCTCTGTCTATTCCTCAGCAGACGACACCGACCGACGGCCTGGGCTAGAACGCTGGGCTTTGCCCGTTTGTGTTGTTGTAAACAGGAAAAGATTACATTTAAGTACAGCCTGTGAATGCGAATTCTCGGCTTTCCTTGCGTCCACGGTTTACCGACGTGTTTTCGTAGCTTCCTCTCTGCGATTGGTGAGTTCACCATTTTCAATCTAAAGCCTGCGTTGCTGCATGTGATGACGGATTGCGTTTTCTTACTGCATTTTCAAACTTAAATTTTTAATCGCCGGCGTTATTCTGAAAATGAGTCCATACTTGTCTTGGAAACTAAAATGGAATAAGGTTTTTCAAGTGAAACTTTGTCATATCCCAGCGGTGTTACTACACAGATTTTCATGTTTGTACCTTTGGTGCTCTTTGTCTTAACCTATACTCTGAAATCACCTGGATTTCTTGCTACCCATAACTTATATCATGATTGGGCTATGATGGCTGCTTATCTTCAGAACTTTTCATTTAAATTTTAAATTGAATTTTCTTGATAATCCAATGCTTTGCAAAGTGCTTTGTGAAAGTTGGTAGATGCAACAGTTCATGCCAAATCTGGCATTGATAAACCATTTTTGTTTGTTTGTTGCAGGTGCGTGACTTTTGGTGATCCCGTAGTCAGTGCTGATGTCTGATGGTGTTGTTGAGCTGGTGGTTCCTTCAGTTTGGGCGAGGCTGTGAGCTAATACGCATACCTCAGATCAAAGGTAAAGGTGAATCCGCAATACTGCTCATAGCTAATAGCTGATGCGCTCATGCAGCTCACAAGTTCCTCTCATTTCTGAACGCGGAGTGTAAGAAGGCAAACTAGGGAACTTATTTGGTGAAATGGTCTCTTCGAAAAATATTAAATTTCCACTTTCACCAAAAAACATATAGTTTAAAGCGAGGAACTTATGAGCCACATAAGCGCATGAGTGCATGAGCTATGAGCAGTATTGCGGATTCACCTCAAAGTTGCTGCTATCCCCGCTTGAGTTTGCGCTTATTCTCTTTGACTAAAAAGTGCCCGCCTATTGACAAACCAGCAGTGGGTATTTCTGAATTTAGTGTACCTAAACTGACTGTTTTTGTCTTTCTTTATTTCTTTCTCTCCCTCTTTGTTTGCTGTCTTTGAAAATAGAGAGTGGTCAAGTCAAAAACAGAATGTTTTTTTTAACTTGTTCATAAAGAATAAAACCAAAGTCCTTTCTTTCCTTTCATTTACCTTTTAAACTAAATTATTTCTTTTTTCCAGTTGCAGAAAAAGGGTGTACAATGTGGTGATGGGCCATATTATTTCATTCAAAATGTCCGGCCTTGGTACCCATGCTGATGATGCTGGTAATTGTGTGTTAGTTAGTCTCTAATCAAAAACATTTCCACTAAGGCTTATTGTAAATTTTCTTGCTTAATGTTAATGTTCTAGGAGCTGTGAGAGATGGATCACTACCCTTGTGAGTCAGCTTGATCATAAGCCTGAACAAGCCGTGTCCCACTTGAAGTCTCTCACCTTTAACTTACTGTCATTTTTTTTTCTTAACACCACATAACTTTTTTGTGTAACATTGGTTGGGGCGTTTGATAGTGGTGCATGGCAAACTAGTTTCTAATAACAAACTGTTTAATGTTTATCTTGCAGACTGTAGGTTAAATGTTGATGAAGATTTTACTGACTCCGTATAGCCAAGATAAATGCTGTCTATTTATATAGTACAAGCTAAAACTAAGCATGCAACTGAACCCATGTAATTGTCCTTTAAGCATTGAATAAACATTTATTTTCTTTTTTTAACTTTCCACTGTCATATTCTTTTTACCTGATGTACTCTATTGATAAGGTGCTCAAGCAATTCTTATAAAAGAAAAAAAATCTCACAAAATTGCTGGGTAAAATGTAAAATGTATTGTGCTATGAGGTGGGAAAAAGCTGCTATATGCCAAAGATGGTTTCTACTTTCAGTTTGTTAAAAGATGAGAACTCTTTTTTTAATATTTTAAGAATTGAACTCTACAGGGTTTCAAAAGACAAGTTAGACACAATGGAGGAAAAATTCTTTTACTATCAAAATATTTCAATAGGGGAACTGTACAAAGTTTCAACTATTGAAAAATCCTCAACAGTTTAGCATGAGGGATAAGAACAATATTGTCTGAAGACATCAAATTTTCTGATATTGAAATGTTAACATTGATAAGCAGGAAAATCCACAATGGTAAACAAACCTAAAGAAATGGGTCCATAATGATTAGAATGTTTACAAAAAGAACAGAAGAATTTCCTTTTTAAAAGTTATGCAATTTGCCACCTGCAGCATGTGCTTTTGATTGAGCACTGCCTAAAAACACTTAACAAAAATAAAATATTTTAAAAATCAACAAAAAGTAAACAGGAGTGACTTTGTCTTGCTTCTTTCTTTATATGTAACTAGGGACTTAGCACTTCCTAACTTCATAAATATAGCAAAATCAAAGAAATAAATTACAATTACATATTGCTTAAAACTGTTCAACAAAAGTAAAATATGGAAGAATAGGCTAAAAGAAAACAAAAACAATAATGAGGGTGAGGAGCACAACTTGAGCTGTTACTTGTTATTCTCCTCTTCAAGAGAGTCTTTAAATGAAGTAAAGTTGTTTTGGAGTTTTGTTACCTTACTATCTACTTTCTTTTGCTCAGAACTTGTTGTGCACTTAGTCCCTTTATCAGGGGTTATTTTAGCAATGGCTCTGAAAAAGAAAGAATTCATATTAGGAACATTAGTTCAAGTTCATACTTTTAGACTAGTTGCAAATTCATGATCACTTACTTTTGAACATAAGTCAGAAAGCAGGCTAAAGATTTTGGGTATTGAATACCGAAAATGAAGTAGCTGGAGAAAAGCATCCCAAATGCTTCTCTTAAAGTTTCACATGAAGTCATTAGTTTACCGTCAATGGCTAAGAAAATGTTTGTGATGTCATAGAAATTTGAACCTGAGGTTTGGAAAAGGAACAGAAATGTGAACATTATATTTATATGATTACAAATAATTAAGAGGAGGAAGTAAATATTCTGCTTACCAGCAACAACAAGATGGGGAGTTTTGTCCTCTGGGAGTTTGCTTGTGTCAACCTCATCAAACTCCGTTGTGTCCTATTACAAAAAAAAAAATAAAATAATAAATAGATAAATAATAATAATAATAATTTCTGAATAAAACTTTGTGACTGAAGAAAGGAGGTGGAAAAGTAAAGCAAGAAATTTGTTAAAATAATTTACTAACCTCAACATATGATGCTAATGCAGATTCCATTTCATTAAAATGTATTAATAGAATTTTGATGAGAGCCACCAAAGGGGCTTCAGTATTGCCCCTTGCTTCAGCACGAGTCATGTTAGTTCTGACACGAGCTTGATTTTCACCTTTAGAAGACAGATAGTCAATCAACAGCTTGCCTTCTACAATCATGAAGTTGTCAAGTTGGCCATAGAAGTCGACTCCAGTCAGAAAGGAAAAATGATAGTTCATGCCAATCGGTTTGAATAAGCATGGCCATTCCACCTTAAGTTCCTCAACGGTCATTGCTGTTTCTCCACTTGAAGTGCCATCCTCATCTTCCAGATTTGTTACACGTTGCCTTTTCCTGGATGGAGGTCTAGCTTCAATGGGACCATTTATATTTTTTCTTTGAAGGTAGAATGAGGCCTGCATTTCAATCTTCACCCTTCTCCAGTCCCAGTGTCTTCGGCTGTTGTCAAACAGGATCTTGAGGTTTTCCCGTTTTCTTGTTTGGCTGACCTCACTTTCCCCCTCAGGAAGGGGAGGGTTCCACTGCAGGCAACCATAAGCTGCAGGGCAGGCAGAGGCTTGTTGTTTAGAAGTGCTCTCTGGTCTTCGGTTTAAATTGTCAAATTTAACTTTTAACTGATGCCTTAGGCTGTCACTTCCTAATCGACTGGTAAGAATAGTGTCCTGAAAAGAATCTTTGTAGAGTTCCACTAGATTGTCAGCCACCTTGTTGAGGTCTGACCTTTGCAAAGTCGGTACAGCCTCCATAAGGTGGTCAACAATTCTGTCGACCATGTCTCTTCTGGCACTCTGGGAGGGTCTCTTTTTTTCCTCGATCGCTTTTCTGACAGCTGCAGGGATGTAAGGGCTATCCTTATCAATGAGTGGTAAAGAAAAACGGGCAGACGTAGCTTCAGTATTTACTGGTGCAAGGGGCGCTCTTGTTGGTCTTGAGCCTGATGTTGATGCTTCATTAGCTTTCTTCACACCTAAATCAAACATTTCAAAAAAATTACAACCTTACCAATAAATTATGCAAATTTCAAACAGGAAAAGGAAAATTTTGTTAATTAGAGTTACCGTATTGATCCTGCCATGCTTCAAAAAGGTCCAATGCATCTACTGTATCACATACGCTCTTTAACATGTCAACTGTCATGCGTCGCAGATCAGCTTCTTTTTTCACACCTTCCTTAATGACGAATGCCACAATTTGGTCTGCTTCCAATTCACTTTTGTGAGGCAGAATTTTCATCACACTTTCTCGGAGGACAAGCTGTAGGGAGTCCATGATGTAACTGAAATGTAAGAGAGAGTGATAAAAGTAAGTCCTGTCAAACGATTTTAAACAACAAAACTGCTACTGCTAGGATTCACTTTTGAGTCAAGCTTGCAGTGCTTCAGATTACATACAGTATGTGGCTATTATGGTTAGAACATTGGCAAGTGGTGAGAAGGCATAAGAAAATTAAAATTTGTAGTGGAATGTATCTAGTTTGTATAAATAAAGTTAGAAGGAAATTGAAAGGAAACAGGGATAGAGTGCATCAAAAGTAGAAAGAATATGCTTCCAAATTAATCTTATGCTTGTGCTGGTCTGGTTGTAAAAACCAACTCCTGCCATTTGGACAATATTTTGCACTACTTATCCAAGAAGCTTCCTTAGCGAGTAACAAACCTACTTATTCATAAGATGATCAAAACAGAGCTGATGTAAAAGAGAAGTTGAATGTCTGAAAATTATTATCTTTAGATAACAACGCGGGCGTCGTTCTTAGAAAATGTTTTCACACGGAAGTTTAAAGAATGAGTAGTTAACTTATGGACTGTCGAACGACTCTTTTCTGAATTCAACTGCAGCAATATCAACTTAAGAAATATGGCTGCATCTTAACCTTCATATACACACCTGCTGGTCACTTAAAACAACAAAATTCCACGCGTTCACAAGTCAAACTCCAACATAATTATTACACGTTTAGGTAATTCAATTAATTTTTACGTGGCTCACACTCACGAAGATACATCAATCAATTTAGTCAACCAAATATCATAAATAAGAATTCAGTTAAAATGTTTGAGCGCCACCTCTACTTCTCCTCTAGTATTCTCATCCCTCCCACCCCACTCTGCACCTCTGCAGTCAGAGCTTACCAACGAGAAAAAATACCGATGATATGATAAAATTGATTATTTTTTATTTTTATTCTGTTTTTATTGATTTTCAGTTAAGAAAAAATATTGTATGATTTTATGTAGATCGTTCTTAAAGGAAGAAAATGAACGGCACTGCACAAGTATGTTTCATCTTATTCGTTTTAGGTTGGCCACAATAGTACACTCTGCGTAACCCATTACAAATTTGAAATTTTTACTCAAATTCACTACCGATGCGTAATAACATTCTTATATGGCTTTGCTTATGAAAGCATAACTAACATATTTTATTTGGATATAACTTATTTAATGCAACTTCTAGAACAGTATTACCGGACTCCGTGAGGTGGGCATTCCCTGCTGTCATCCAACACGATTGCCAACTGCTCAGTTATATAGTATAGTTTTCTATCGACGAAACATTTAGGGTACTTCTGCGTCACCTCCTGTTTTTATTGTTCTTTTTTGTGATTAAATTCTCCCCCTTGTCCATCAGCTTTGTTTCAAAAAGGGCACATCTTACATCTCATGTTGGCAACAGCGTTGAGCACTCGTCCCTCGTCTCGTCTGCTACTCTATCGTGCAAAGCCCCTTCCAAAACAATCATCATTTTTTTTTCTCTTGGCAGCTATTTACCTCCGTTCTTATGCAGCATTTAGCGTTTTCTCTTTTATGGAAGTCTAAACTTGAGACGTTCGTCTTCTCAAAGTAAGAAATATTTTTAAAGTCTTACCAGAGTACTTCACGTAAGGTTAAACCCCATAGTATCTCAGGTAGGTTGGTTTGTCTCAAGTTGGTTACCATATTTAATTCAATTTAAGTAACACCCTTTCTCCACTAATTTACCCTGTTTGCTTCTTGTGAATTTTTTATGTTTTATGATTTCTTACTTTGACAGGTTTCACATACTAAAATGGGTGTCTCTGTTGAGCAATGGAGAATTCGGATTGGTCTCTTTACTAGAGCAAAGTTGAAAGGCACCAAATGCAATAGCACAATGCAGCATTCAACGCGGGATTTAATTTTGTTTGCGTGCTGTTTGGCTGTATTAATGACTTTTTTACCAATTATTGGGATGATTGATGTTGATCCAACAATACCTACAGCTAATTGTTTTGATGCTCCTGACTTTTCTGCATATTGCCAGCTGGCAATTAAGAGGTATGCCTTTGTTGTTTTTACCCACCTCTAGTTTACATGTATTATTTCCTTATTCATTTATATCCACTATTTATTTGCTTGTATTTTAGAGATACATCCATAACTAGTCTACTTGAAGTGACAAACAAGAACTTGATAATGGTATTTGCTTGTGCTCTGTCTGAAATTATTGCTGTTTCCAAAACAATTATCAGGTACTGTATATAAACAAAGCAAGTGTAACTACAGTGGTTCTTTTCTGTGAGAGTAAATTTTATGTATTATCTTGCAGGTCTATAGTTATGACAGATCCGGTTTCTTCTACCTTCTGCACTTTTCCGCTCCTACATCGGAGGTATGATAGATTCATGACTCATTTTAGGGGCATGTGCTAGTTGTATCATCAAATGTATTTTTAATTAACCCATTGTATTGCATGTTGTTGCAGAGTGCTACATCTTTTTGGAACACCATTGAACTTAATGGCAACATTGGCAGCTGCTTCAGTGATTTGCACTCTGCTAGCAATCGGCAATATTGAAGCCAACCCCGGACCATTTCCTTGCAAAATATGCCCAATAGTGCCAGAGACCATTGCAAGCAGTATAAGACATCAACATTACCATAGCATGGACAAAAATTTCAAATATTACTGTCCATTAGCTGAATGCATGTACTTTACTTCTTCTTTTGGTTCAATGAACAACCACGTCTCAACATTTCACCGCAAAACCAAGCATAGGGCAGATCTCTCAGCTGCAGAACCTTCAGCCGCAGAACTTTCAGCTCCTAATCAAGATAGAACCCCTAATATTCCTTGTTATTCATGTTGTGTTCCTGATTGCATAGTCTCTGTTCCAAGTCTATGGGAATTAATTCAGCACTTTTACAGACATCTTGAGAATGGTGTTGAAATACCTACGTGCCCAATTCAGAATTGTGATTTTAAGCTTCCCTTCAAAAAGAAGAGTAACCTGCAAGTACACCTGTCTCAAAAACACCGTAGTTGGCGTGATGAGGGATGTCCCAAGAAGAGGCCACATTCAGAAAATTTTGCTACCCATTCTACTGCTACAAGTTTACCCAGCACCAGCAGAGATCAAACTGAAGACATGGATTGGGAAAGTACTGGTGAAGCAAATTGTGAAGCAAATCCTGATGTAGACCCTCTGATCCTGAATGATGAACTTATGTTTGATTGCATTGCTAAATTTTATCTTAAGCTGTATGGTGAGTTTTTCCTCCCATACAAGATCATACAAGAAATAAGTGAAGCAATAGCGCTGATTTCTAATATGATGCACTGTAGGGTCAAAGTACTATTATTTAACGAACTGACAAAGCTGAAGATTTCAGAACAACAGATTAATATGATCCGGTTCAAAATTATGTGTGCAGACTTACTGTATGCCTCACATAGTAAAGACATTCCTGGCCCAACATTTACCACCGATCATCTCCGTAAAAAATATTTTGAAGAGCATTTTCACTACAAACCACCCACTGAAATTAGTTTGGATCCAAACAGTGAAAAAACAAATAAAAAATATATGTATGTGCCAGTTCAACAGACTTTAGAAACTCTTTTGGAAGATCCTAGTGTGCAAAAAGAAATCGAAAATTCTTTTCAAGAACAACCAGCTGGGCAGGATGGCATCATCTCTAATTACACTGATGGTCAGCAATATATAATTGAAAACCATCCTAGAAGAGAGATCCATTTGTTTGTGTTCCAAGATGGATTTAACCCAGTTATGAATGTTCTAGGCAGTGCTAAAAATAAATACAAGGATCTTGGTGTCTATTTTACAATTGGAAATTTAAAATCAATCTTCAGGTCAAAAATTGCATCAAAACATCTAATAATGCTTATTAGGGAGTCTGTTATTAAAACTGTAGGAACTAGCAAGTGCTTTCAAAAGTTAAAGGAACATCTTGGTGCACTGGAGGAGAATGGCATTATTTTTAAAGGTGAAAATATCAAGGTTGTAGTGGAGTATTTCATTGGTGATAGTCTTGGCCAGCACTTTATAGGAGGATTTGTGGAAAGTTTTTCTGGAATGTATTGTTGTCGTTTTTGCAATGTGAAGAGGAAAACCTACAAAAAGGACCCCTCAGTAACACACCCATTGAGGACCAGACTATCATTTCAACACTGTTTGTATCGGTCAAGACTAACAGGAAAACCATATGAAGGTGTCAAGCAGGATTCTGTCTTCAATACATTGAAATATTTCCATTCTTCATCCCATCTGGTGCCCTGCTTCGCCCATGATCTTCTTGAAGGTGTGATTTCATTTGACTTATCAGGCATATTAGCAACCTTTGTGAAGTCAAAGTGGATGAGCTATGATTTCATTAATAGAAGAATTCGCAAGTTTCGTTGTGTTGGTGTTGATACCCCTAATAAACCTGCTCTTGTAAATGTGAAAGGACTCAAGTTAGGAGGCCATGCTGTCCAGAATTGGACATTGCTTAGACTCCTGCCATTTATTATTGGAGATAAAATTAAAAATAAGGAGCATGACGCCTGGAAGCTTTATCTGCAACTAAAGAATTTATGTGAGTACTTCTCTGCACCTGAGTTCTGTTCTTCTGTTGTTCCATACATCAAAGATGTGCTCTTGCCCCAATACTTTGAACTAAGATCCAAGGTTCTCTCTAGTAAAGTCCGTCCCAAGCACCATTTTATGTGCCATTATCCAGAACTTATGCTTAAATATGGTCCGCTTATTCAATTATGGGCGATGCCTTATGAACAAAAACACAAGATGTTTAAAAACATTTGTAGATTAAGTAGGAACTTTAAAAATCTGGAGTATACTCTTGCTACCAGACATCAGTTGAACCTCTGCTACCTTGGAACAAGTCCTCTTTTTGAAGAAGAAATCACAGAGGCTGGTTCTAAGCCTTTGTCTCCTGATTCTCATTCTGGCCCTGTTTCACAATTAATTCAACATTTAAACATCAGCCAAGACTGGAGAGAATGTGAAGTTCTTATTAAAGATGGAGTACAGTACAAGCACAATGACTACCTGCTCCTGTCATCATGTGGTACTCAAATAACAGGTGGCTTCATCAGATTAATTATAATCAAAGGAAGAAATATAGAGTTCTTTTTAGAAGTTATAAATGCTTTTTTCAACCCGGACCTTGGAATATATGAGCTACCCATGGTAAAAACGGGCTTCCTTCAAAAAGTGTCAAGAAACCAACTAAAATATCCATTGCCTCAACCACTTTACTTGTACAAAGGTGTGGAGGGCTTTTCCTTAAAAAATAAACTTATTTAGTGTTACTAATTACTTTAAATTATTTTATCTTGTCGTTAGCTCACCCTATTTAATACACATTTGTAAATTGTGTCAAAGTGAAAAACCATTTTCAAAACAAAACAATTTTGAGAAATGTGCAAAAAATTGCATAACTTTTAAAAAGGAAATTCTTCTGTTCTTTTTGTAAACACTCTAATCATTATGGACCCATTTCTTTAGGTTTGTTTACCATTGTGGATTTTCCTGCTTATCAATGTTAACATTTCAATATCAGAAAATTTGATGTCTTCAGACAATATTGTTCTTATCCCTCATGCTAAACTGTTGAGGATTTTTCAATAGTTGAAACTTTGAACAGTTCCCCTATTGAAATATTTTGATAGTAAAAGAATTTTTCCTCCATTTTGTCTAACTTGTCTTTTGAAACCCTGTAGAGTTCAATTCTTAAAATATTAAAAAAAGAGTTCTCATCTTTTAACAAACTGAAAGTAGAAACCATCTTTGGCATATAGCAGCTTTTTCCCACCTCATAGCACAATACATTTTACATTTTACCCAGCAATTTTGTGAGATTTTTTTTCTTTTATAAGAATTGCTTGAGCACCTTATCAATAGAGTACATCAGGTAAAAAGAATATGACAGTGGAAAGTTAAAAAAAGAAAATAAATGTTTATTCAATGCTTAAAGGACAATTACATGGGTTCAGTTGCATGCTTAGTTTTAGCTTGTACTATATAAATAGACAGCATTTATCTTGGCTATACGGAGTCAGTAAAATCTTCATCAACATTTAACCTACAGTCTGCAAGATAAACATTAAACAGTTTGTTATTAGAAACTAGTTTGCCATGCACCACTATCAAACGCCCCAACCAATGTTACACAAAAAAGTTATGTGGTGTTAAGAAAAAAAAATGACAGTAAGTTAAAGGTGAGAGACTTCAAGTGGGACACGGCTTGTTCAGGCTTATGATCAAGCTGACTCACAAGGGTAGTGATCCATCTCTCACAGCTCCTAGAACATTAACATTAAGCAAGAAAATTTACAATAAGCCTTAGTGGAAATGTTTTTGATTAGAGACTAACTAACACACAATTACCAGCATCATCAGCATGGGTACCAAGGCCGGACATTTTGAATGAAATAATATGGCCCATCACCACATTGTACACCTTTTTCTGCAACTGGAAAAAAGAAATAATTTAGTTTAAAAGGTAAATGAAAGGAAAGAAAGGACTTTGGTTTTATTCTTTATGAACAAGTTAAAAAAAACATTCTGTTTTTGACTTGACCACTCTCTATTTTCAAAGACAGCAAACAAAGAGGGAGAGAAAGAAATAAAGAAAGACAAAAACAGTCAGTTTAGGTACACTAAATTCAGAAATACCCACTGCTGGTTTGTCAATAGGCGGGCACTTTTTAGTCAAAGAGAATAAGCGCAAACTCAAGCGGGGATAGCAGCAACTTTGAGGTGAATCCGCAATACTGCTCATAGCTCATGCACTCATGCGCTTATGTGGCTCATAAGTTCCTCGCTTTAAACTATATGTTTTTTGGTGAAAGTGGAAATTTAATATTTTTCGAAGAGACCATTTCACCAAATAAGTTCCCTAGTTTGCCTTCTTACACTCCGCGTTCAGAAATGAGAGGAACTTGTGAGCTGCATGAGCGCATCAGCTATTAGCTATGAGCAGTATTGCGGATTCACCTTTACCTTTGATCTGAGGTATGCGTATTAGCTCACAGCCTCGCCCAAACTGAAGGAACCACCAGCTCAACAACACCATCAGACATCAGCACTGACTACGGGATCACCAAAAGTCACGCACCTGCAACAAACAAACAAAAATGGTTTATCAATGCCAGATTTGGCATGAACTGTTGCATCTACCAACTTTCACAAAGCACTTTGCAAAGCATTGGATTATCAAGAAAATTCAATTTAAAATTTAAATGAAAAGTTCTGAAGATAAGCAGCCATCATAGCCCAATCATGATATAAGTTATGGGTAGCAAGAAATCCAGGTGATTTCAGAGTATAGGTTAAGACAAAGAGCACCAAAGGTACAAACATGAAAATCTGTGTAGTAACACCGCTGGGATATGACAAAGTTTCACTTGAAAAACCTTATTCCATTTTAGTTTCCAAGACAAGTATGGACTCATTTTCAGAATAACGCCGGCGATTAAAAATTTAAGTTTGAAAATGCAGTAAGAAAACGCAATCCGTCATCACATGCAGCAACGCAGGCTTTAGATTGAAAATGGTGAACTCACCAATCGCAGAGAGGAAGCTACGAAAACACGTCGGTAAACCGTGGACGCAAGGAAAGCCGAGAATTCGCATTCACAGGCTGTACTTAAATGTAATCTTTTCCTGTTTACAACAACACAAACGGGCAAAGCCCAGCGTTCTAGCCCAGGCCGTCGGTCGGTGTCGTCTGCTGAGGAATAAACAGAGCCTTGTATTTTGTTTGTAGCTGTTGAGTTTTTTTTCTGAACTACTATTTCCAGCACAAACTGTGAATAATTAAACAGTAAAAAACAATTCAAGTGAGCAGAAGCAGAATGAAGCACCGGTAATGGCGGTGAAAGATGTGTTGAGACTAGGAATTCTGTCGTATTTCAGTGCTGCAAGAATTGTGTTTTGAGTGTAAACGACCATCATCAGAGTGGAGGATCCAGGACCATGGGTTCACTCCAGTGTGAGGGCATTTTCGCCAGCTGTCATTCATAATGGTGGAAAATCAAGTGAGTTATAATCTCGTCAATTCTGCAGCAGTTGGGTTATGAGGGTGCATGGTGCAAACCAGGCCAGTGTGTCATTATTGAAGTGACAATCTTTGTGCCTTTACCCCTGTTCTCTTATGCTCATAAATAAGAGACTGTTCTTATGGATACTAAAGAGCAGAACTGCAAACTGTGTTAAGTATTAGTTTTAAATGTATTTGAACTCTTTTTAGGATGATACCACTATTTCTTATTTTGAAATGAGAAGGGAGGGGGTAGTGGGAGAATGCTTGAGTTTTTTTTTTTTTTTTTTCAAAGTCCTGAAACACTGAGAAGGGAGGGGGTAGTGAAAGAATGCTTGAGTTTTTTTATTTATTTCTTTTCAAATTTCTGAAACACTTAAATCTGAATTTTATTTTGAAATTGGAGAAATTTGGCCATAGAACGACTTGTTCGTTGTTTAACAACAGCTGCTGTTACAGAACGACTCTTAATCGTTGTGTGACAGCTTTGTTCGTTCCATAACGGCTTATTTTTGTTATCCAACGAGTTGTTCGTTGTGATTTGGAACAATGAATTGACCGTTCATTTACAATCTTAGTCGTTGGCCATAGACCTAGTGTTGTTGTGTAACGACAATTGTCAGTGAAAAACTTAACGACACATTTGATGTTAACCAACGACAGAATTTTTCACAGTGTGCAAGATAGTCAATGAGAACCTAACCTCAACACTCAATTTTGTTGACACAAAGTTCCACCGTTAAAAATACCTGACATGGGAGGGCACAAAGCTGCACCGACATTGGCCCACCCCTGCAGCTTATCAAACCGTTTTCTGCAGTATTCTTTTTAGTGTTCGGACAGCCTGGAAAAAAACCTGTTTTTTTCCGATGTTTCGAACGTTTCGAACGGTTTTTTTCCGCGGCCTATAAAAACCTTGTTTTAAACGGAAAAAAACGTTTTTATTGTTTCATGCCTATTTTCCATAAAATTTGCCAATATTATCGAAGTAAAAGGTTTTTGCAAGTATCGAAGAGTGGATTAGATTTTAGATTCGGCTATTGTGGACATTTTAAACCAAATAAGTACTAATGTGACGGTGAAAACTTGTTTGCAGGTTGATTTCGGTTCAAATCTTCGCGCTGGGCCTGCTGCTTACATAAAGTGTGGTGGTCATTCTGCACTGTTAAACCAAGTGTACAACTGCTCAACACTTGTAAGTGTGCAACGTCCAGTCTAACACGTGCAAGTGTGCAACTCGGCAGTTGTGCAATTGCAAGTGTCAAACTCGCCAGTTGTACACTTGTTCGTGTTTAACTCGACAGTTCTGCACTTGGGAGTGTTCAACTGCCCCGTGCAACACTTTCCTTATTGTTTAACACTTGCAAGTGCACAACTACGAGCTAAACACTTACAAGTGTACAACTGGCGAGTTTGACACTTGCAATTGCACAACTGATGAGTTGCACACTTGCACGTGTCAGACTGGAAGTTGCACATACAAGTTTTGAGCAGTTGTACACTTGGTTTAACAGTGTGGCTGGGATGTTATTTCGTATTGTTTTTATTTTATTTCGAATTAAATTTGGAATTAAAATGATAAAAAGTGAAGGTATTATGTCTCTTTTCTACCGATGACCCATCCATATGGTCACTTTTTCCTTTTTTTGTCTTGATAAACATCTAAAATCCACTCCTTACATCTCTGGGGAATTTTTGGAATTTTTCCGTTTTTTTAGCCCGCCCTTCTGCTTTGAAAAAGCTTCAGAGCGGGCTTATGCAATCGATCTGGTGTCTGTCTGTCTGTCTGTCTGTTCCACTCGAAGGAGTTGAGCTAGAGAGTTGAAATTTTTAGGGTATCTTAAGGGTCACTCCTGGACACCGAAACGCCTGGTGCAAATCCTGCCAACCCTCATTAAGGCACTGAAAAAAATTATTAAAGTTTTCAGGAATAAAAAAAAAATAAAATTTTTCAACTTTTTTCCAACCCCGTCGACCCGCACCTCTCCGGAAGCGTCTTTTCGCGTCTAGTTCAATAGTGCACACCGTTTTACGAAAAAATGGACCCAACTCGCGACTACACTGTAAAAAGCACCCGAAATTGGTCCAGTTTTCAACTTTTCTCAACCCCATCGAGCTGCACCTCCCCGGAAGCGTCTTTTCGCGTCCAGTTCACTGGCGCCCACAGTTTTTAGCCCGCCCTTCTGCTTTGAAAAAGCTTTAGAGCGGGCTTATGCAATCGATGCGGTGTCTGTCTGTCTGTCTGTCTGTTTGTCTGTCTGTTCCACTCGAAGGAGTTGAGCTAGAGAGTTGAAATTTTTAGGGTATCTTACGGGTCACTCCTGGACACCGAAACGCCTGGTGCAAATCCTGGCAACCCTCATTAAGGCACTGAAAAAAATTATTAAAGTTTTCACGGAATAAATAAATAAATAAATAAATAAATAAATAAATAAATAAATAAATAAATAAATAAAAAATCAACTTTTTCCAACCCCGTCGACCCGTACCTCTCCGAAAGCGTCTTTTCGCGTCCAGTTCAATGGTGCACACCGTTTTACAAAAAAATGGACCCAACTGAGCGACTACACTGTAAAAAGCACCCGAAATTGGTCCAGTTTTCAACTTTTCTCAACCCCATCGACCCGCACCTCTATGGAAGCGTCTTTTCGCGTCCAGTTCAATGGCGCCCACCGTTTTTCATGAAAACGGACCCAACTCGCGACTACACTGTAAAAAGCACCCGAAATTGGTCCAGTTTTCAACTTTTCTCAACCCCATCGACCTGCACCTCTCTGGAAGCGTCTTTTCGCGTCCAGTTCAATGGCGCCCACCGTTTTTCATGAAAACGGACCCAACTTGCGACTACACTGTAAAAAACACCCGAAATTGTTTCAGATTTCAACTTTTCTCAATCCCATCGACCCGCACATGTCTGGAAGCGTCTTTTCACGTCCAGTTCAATGGCGCACACCGTTGTTCACGAAAACGGACCCAACTCGCGACTAGACTGTAAAAAACACCCGAAATTAGTCCAGTTTTCAACTTTTCTCAACCCCATCGACCTGCACCTCTCTGGAAGCGTCTTTTCGCGTCCAGTTCAATGGCGCCCACCGTTTTTCATGAAAACGGACCCAACTCGCGACTACACTGTAAAAAACACCCGAAATTGGTCCAGATTATAACTTTTCTCCACCCCATCGACCAGCACCTCTCTGGAAGCGTCTTTTCGAGCGCAATTCAGTGGTGCCAACCGTTTTTCAATTTCCAGTGTTGCCAATCGTTAAAACTCAAACATTTCGATTATTTTCGACATTTCTCGATATTTTCCTGTATTTTCGACATTTTTCGTTGTTTTGCGATATTTTTTGATATTATTCGACATTTGCGGTATTTTTCGATATTTTTCGACATTTTCGATAATTTTCGATATTTTTCGATAATTTTTCGATAATTTTCGATAATTTTCGATAATTTTTGACATTTTTGATAATTTTCGATGTTTTTTGATATGCTTCGACATTTTTGACATATTCCGACATATTTCGACATTTGTAAACATTTTTTACAATTTTCGATATTCTTCGACATTTCTCGACCCCACACAAAAGATAGACGTCTATAGATCGCGGTAGACCATCTATGGTCGGTCTACAAACGTCGATAGACGTCTATAGTTGTCTATAGATGGTCTACCTTGTGTCTAGCAAGTCTATATCCACAAGGAGACGTAATTTAGATATCTAAAATTAGTCTTAAATTTAACTACGAAGAGACGTCTACGTATTGACCGAAAGTAGACATCTATAGATAATCTACGAAATGTCTATCTTGTCTACATCTATTGGTAGACATATAATAGACATATATAGATGAGAAAATCTGCCTAGTCTATGCGCAGACGGAATGATAGATGTCTATAGACATAGCCATATTTTAGATCACAGTTAGACCTACCTTGGAAGATATAGCATCCTAACAGTCCACTCCTCAAGTTGAGTGCATAGCGTAATGGATAGAGCGACAGACAGCTACCAAGAAGATGCTGGGTTCAACTCCCGAAAATTTATATTTTTCTGGTGTATATTTATATGTATTAGTATACATCTAGTAGATGTATATAAAAAGACGTCTAATATACGTCGCAAATTAGGACATTATACGTGTCATAGATGTCTACCGGTAGACTGCAAAAGACGTGTAGTAGACTCTTCTGCATCTAAGGAAAGACGTCTTTTATACGTATAATAGACGTCTATTTTTTGTGTGGGACATTATCCCTCATTTTCGATGTTTTTCGATGATTTTCGACATTATCCATATTTTTCGATATATCTCAACATTTTTGAGATATTTCGAGATTTTTCGACATTTTTTTACGAATTTCTACATATTTCGACAATTTTCGACATATTTCGACAATTTTTGAAATTTTCGACACCCCTCGACGCCTATACCATTAAAATTGGTTCGACGATCGTAATTCAGTGTTGCCAACTGCTGCCAAATTAAATCCGAGTTCAACCGTTCCACCTGAGGCCGAACTCACGTATTTCGTCATTTTTCGAGATTTCCGACTCCCCTTTTTTGCCGAATAACTGACCGTTTAGTCACTATCGGCACGTTTTCAAAGCAGAAGGGAGGGCTGTAGTTTCGGTGGTTCACCGTTACAAACTGCCTCTTTCCGAAGAGAATGCCTTTACGGGCCGCAGGCCCGATCATTTACAAGCTAAGAGGACGTTCTGTGTGACTTAGGGGTCGGGCCGAAGGCCCGACCGAACGCCGCCGGCAGGCCAAGCAGGCACGACCCCTGCCGAACGGAGTTGCCAGCGTAGCAAAGCGGAGCTGGCAACGACGTTTGGCGGAAGGGCGGGCCTGCTTGTTCGATAAAAAGTACCCAACTCGCGACTACACTGTAAAAAGCACCCAAAATTGACCCACTTTTCAACTTTTACGAACCCCATCGACCCGCACCTCTCTAGAACCGTCTTTTCGAGCGCAATTCATTGGAGCCAACCGTTTTTCAATTTCCAGTGTTGACAATCGTCAAAACTCAAACATTTCGAAGATTTCCGACATTTTCGACATTTCTCGATATTTTCCGATATTTTTCGATATTTTCGACATTTTTCGTTGTTTTTCGATATCTTTTGATATTGTTCGACATTTGCGATATTTTTCGATATTTTTCGACATTTTCGATAATTTTCGATATTTTCGATATTTTTCGATAATTTTCGATAATTTTCGAAATTTTTTGACATTTTTGATAAATTTCGATGTTTTTCGATATTTTTCGACATTGTTATATTCCGACATATTTCGATATTTGTAAACATTTTTGACAATTTTTGATATTCTTCGACATTTTTCGACATTATCCCTCATTTTTCGATGTTTTTCGACGTTTTTCGACATTTTCCATATTTTTCGATATATCTCAACATTTTAAAGATATTTCGAGATTTTTCGACATTTTTAACGTATTTCTACATATTTCGACAATTTTCGACATATTTCGACAATTTATGAAATTTTCGACACCCCTATACCGTTAAAATCGTTTCGACGAACGTAATTCAGTGTTGCCAACTGCCGCCGAATAAAGTCCGAGTTTGACCGTTCCATCTGAGGCCGAACTCACGTAATTCGACATTTTTCGAGATTTCCGACTCCCCCTTTTTGCCGAATAACTGACCGTTTAGTCACTTTTAGCACGTTTTCAAAGCAGAAGGGAGGGCTGTAGTTCCGGTGGTTCACCGTTACAAACTGCCTCTATCCGAAGAGAATGCCTTTACGGGCTGCAGGCCCGATCATTTACAAGCTAAGAGGACGTTCTGTGTGACTTAGGGGTCGGGCCAAAGGCCCGACCGAACGCCGCCGGCAGGCCAAGCAGGCACGCCCCCTGCCGAACGGAGTTGCCAGCGTAGCAAAGCGGAGCTGGCAACGACGTTTGGCGGAAGGGCGGGCCTGCTTGTTCCGTTTCGAACGGAAAAAAACCGGTTTGTTTCGATGGTTTTTTTCCGTCAACGAAAAAAAACGTTTTTTTTTTTTTTCGAACACTAATTCTTTTAATTTGTTGTTGTATAGGGGCGGTACTTGCTCAACGAGCTTGGCGAGCGTGCGTTGAAACAGAATTTTCTCCTCATCTACATCATCGATAGATGCATTCACGTCTTCACTTTCGTCATCAACATAATCAAACCCGTCCTCATTCATTTTAGACACGAAATAAATCCAACACTGCCAAATACCCAGGCGAAATACCGTTCAAACGCGTTCAAATCACACTCCTTCGGTAGTAGTACGGTAGTGGGATTGGATTTGATCCAAACCCACTCCCGCCTCTGTGCACTCCCTACTCCACCAGAAACAGAACCTCTACTCCACTCATAATCCCTACTCCCTGCCGCATTGTAGATGGACCTTAAGAACGTACCTGGATTCAACTAGTCACCACTTTTTCTTTCATTTTCATCCGCTTTCCATTTAGTTGCACGCTTTCCATTATTTTCAAGCCAAATCTTGTCTAATACCATTCTTTCAGATGACGTAATCATATCCTAAAACAGAACAAAAGAGTCAGGGCTTGCCGTATTGAGCTCGAACGGTGTACTATGTACGACAAACCCTGGCTGGGTGTAGCGTCAGATGGGAGTGAAGGGAAAGAAGAGACTCTAGAATTCAAGTTTTCTGGCCCAACCACCAAGTACTTACTGTAGTGATGTGAATATGCCGAAGGCCGTGACACGTCTGACTTGCGTGTCGCTCGCCAGCGCCGCCGAGGGCCTGGCGAGCGGCAGCCGCTAAGGGCTGCGCTAGCATTTTCGCTAGCGACGCGAGTTCCTCCCTGAGCGCGGGATTCAAACCTACTCGCTATACTGACATTCCCCCCTATAAGATTACGATCGTCTCGATCGAACAATGCTAAGGAGCGAATTCGCGTCTTAGTATAACATCAGTCAGATAGAATTTGGTGACTCTATTATTTTGATTAATTTTCTAAATTTGGAAATAATGTACTTGTTGGCCAGGTGGGGTGTTGTTTTTGGTTTCCCCTTTTAATATCCTACAACTTTTACAATTCTACACCTACTCTGGTTTCCCCCCGGTTCCTAAGCTAAAGATGTCCTCAACAAATTTCGACGAGATTTTAGGTGATGTACCCCCAAAGCTTACAGAACTAAGATCTTTACTTGAAACCCTAAAACAATTAAATCTATAACTAACTGCTACATTCTAACTATTTTTTTTTTCCAACGACTTTGAACCAAAATGTGAAACTTAAGTCAAGAATTTTATTTCAAAACCTTAAATTTTTTTCGGAATTTAATGCTTTACTTCTGGACCCCCCCCCCCCCTATTAGCTGCTGTTCGAGTCTAATTTTGACGATTTAGTCCCGATAACTCGGAAATAGAAAAATTTTGAAGCAGCCGAAACCGTGCTTGATGGTCATGTCACCCGGTCCACGACGCGGACGGCGCTGGTCTAGATGCGCTGAAGCAGGTCCACTTCGACAGATGGCGCGTGCGATTTAGGTGCGCTGAAATTTCACGTCAACGGTGCGCTGCTGCATGTCCACGACGTGGACGGCGTAGGTCTAGATGCGCTGAAGGTCCACGTCGACTGCAGGCGGCGCCGTTCTCAGTGCGCTGAAGGTCCCCGTCGACGGCGGACGGCGCTGGTCTGGATGCGCTGTAGGTCCCCGTCGATGGCGGACAGCACTGGTCTGGATGCGCTGTAGCTCCCCGTCGACGGCGGACGGCGCTGGTCTGGATGCGCTCTAGGTCCTCGTCGACGGCGGACGGCGCTGGTCTGGATGCGCTCTAGGTCCCCGTCGACGGCGGACGGCGCTGGTCGGGATGCGCTCTAGGTCCCCGTCGACAGCGGACAGCGCTGGTCCCGTGTGGGCTGAAGGGCCACGTCGACGGCGCCGGTCTCGGTGCGATGGTCTCGGTGGGCCCGGGCAATCCCCCTACTCAGTTCGGAGGATCCCCAGGACGATGCACGTGTTGTGTTGCGCAACGTTGCAGTATTTGCCAGTGCGTCTTGTAGACGCGCCGGGGCCCCGAGGTGCTGCCGCGAGATGATAACTGTCGCGCGCTGGACCGCCTGGCCGCCGCGCTTTCTGCTGAATATGCAGTTTCGGCCGTGGTGCGCTCAGCGGCCACTGCGACGGAGGGCAGCACCTCCTGGAGATGGACGGTGCCTGCGTTGCAGGGCGCCCCTGACGCACACGGCCTCGGCGCTGCCACGTAGTACTCAGCAGCCAGCCAACAGATGAGATGAGAAGATAGTTTTTGGTGGAAAGAAGAAAGAGGGGATTGAGAAAAGATGAAGAGAGAAGAGAGAAGATAGAAAAAAAAGAAGCAGACTCCATAGAGGTAAGCCCTATTCAAAAAAGAACTAATTATCTACTCTAAAACCTTATCCTAGCTTAAACTGAATATACCAACGAGAACCTAACCTAAACTAACCTAGCCGCGCGTCTGTACCGGGAAATATTCACTAGTCACCTTGACGAATAGGGAAAAAAATCATTGTTAAAATTTAGTAATTTGGCGGTGGAGGCAACGCCCGTCTTAGGGCACGGGACAGTACAGGTTCCACGTCCTCGTACTGGCTCGGACTCCGTAACGGCACTGCCTCCGGGACGGGTGCAGGTGCTGGGCGGCTGCCGTTTACTTCCTGTGTCGGCTGGACGGATGGTTGAGCCATAGGCGCGTTTCGCCTACTCCTTTCTTCGGCCACCACAAATTTGAATTTAGAATTGAGTACCAAAAACAGAGTGGTGTTTTTCAAAGTTAGGAGAGTTAAAATTACTATCGTTCCAAGGAGAACCAGCTCCTCCCCGGGGAAAATTTTATAAGCTTTACCGTCTTTAGACTGAAGGTCCTGAACTTTAATTACTGGTAAGGGCGCTGGTTCAAGGAATGTCGGTGTGTGTAACTGCCATGAAGAATTTAATAAGTCCTGGTCTTCCACAAATTTAGGCGCCGTCACGAAGTCCTGGTCAATTTTTTTTAATGTCTTGGTCTTTTAAAATACGGTCTAATATGCCGGACATGATATTCCTTGACTACATTTTTAGATCTACCTGAGGGCGTTCAAACTAAACGGAGCACAAAGCGACGCATCCGTGCAACAACGGCGGATCTGTGGAGAACACGTGAACAAAGGCGGATCTGTTTAGGACGCGTGGACAAGGGCGTATCTGCTTTTTGAGAATTTCTGCATGCCAATCTTTGGAGGCCTCTTACTCCTCGTGGTGACGTCGGATCGTTTCAAAAGCGTTATCGTTTTATTCCAGGCTCAATGCAGAGTGCAATGAGATATTGTCCGGAATGATCCGACTTTACCACGAGGAGTAAGAGGCCTCCAAAGATAGACATGCAGAAATTCTCAAAAAGCAGATACGCCTTTGTTCACGCGTCCTAAACAGATCCGCCTTTGTTCACGTGTTCTCCACAGATCCGCCGTTGTTGCACGGATGCGTCGAAAGTAGAACCTGCGAGACCGAGGGGGTATTCACTTCGGTAATACCCTGTACGCCATGGCTAGTAATACCCAGTAATACCCAGTAATACCATGTAATACCCAGTAATACCCAGTAATACCATGTAATACCCAGTAATACCATGTAATACCCAGTAATACCCAGTAATACCATGTAATACCCAGTAATACCCAGTAATACCATGTAATACGCAGTAATACACAGTAATACCCCGTAATACCAGGTAATACCTGGTAATACCTGGTAATACCCTTTGCAATGACCTCGCCTGAGTCAACCTAAATTTAATTTTTTGACGCACTGTTAAAAATGTTGGTGAGATTTTACGGGTAAAGTCTTGGCATAGTTATAGTGCCAAGACTTTTCCCGTAAAATTACTATATAGTCTGTAAAACTACAGAAACATGTAAAATTTTATCCTGCAAATGTATGGAAAAATATGTCTTCACTTCACTCTATCCGGAAAAATATTTACAGACTTTTACTTGTAAAATTTTAGAACAGAAGGATCACCAAAACCAATAAATATATAGACAGTCATTTGCTTCCTGTCTAATCCACCCTAAAACAACTTCCTTCAGAAGAAATTGTCCTTACTCTTGGTGGTGTAGAACCCTGAACCTTCGGATTGTGAAGCAGATGCCTTATGCACTGCGCTGCGAGGCGTCTCGTGCAGATTTACCTTCTCGCACTCGATCCCTTTCTCTTGGCAACTCGGGGGGGGGGTCCATTCTACTTTTTATGTTTTGTCTGACTATGAAACAGAATTTCATTTGCTACATTATGTGATGACAAACAGGTGTTCAACCTAGACTTATCTGTCTGAAAAATTACCGAAATTTTCTGTACCGTACATCACAGAAAATCTGTAATTTTACTGAACTCTGTAAAATTACATGAAAATGAGTGTCATTTTACAGAATGTTTTAACTTAACCATACTTTTTCCTGTAAAATGACAACATTTCTGTAATTTTAACAAAACTTGTAATTTTACAACATATTTCCAGTAATATTGACATACTCCGTAAAATTACGAAACAATTTATGTACCGGATTACATACATACATTGTCTTGTAAATTTACAACACTGGTGTAAATCCCATCAGGATTTTCTTATCGTAACACACTTATTTCTAATCGTAGGTTAGATTTCTTAATCGTTTTACCTAGTTTCTGATAGTGTGGTTCTGGTGGTTCACCACAAATCTGATGGTATATTGTTATTACTGGTGGTATGGTTCTGGTGGTTCACCACAAATCTGATGGTATATTGTGATTACTGGTGGTATGGTTCTGATGGCACTGCAATTCTGATGGCATGTTATGATTGATGGTAATAAGCGTCTGATGGCAACCCAAAGTTGTGATGGTATGATGTGTATGATGGTAGCAGACTTGTGATGGTAACCCATAATTGAAATGGTACGTCGTGTATGATGGTGGTAGACTTCTGATAGTAACACAAAGTTGTGATGGTTTGTTGTGTTTGATGGTAGTACACTTCGGATGGTAACCGAAAGTTTTGGTGGTATGTAGTGTTTGATGGTAATAGTAACCTAAACATGTGATGGTATGTTATGTTCGATGGTAGTTATTCTTCTGACGGTGCCCTGCTGCCCTAAAAGAAGAAAGGGCTGAGCCGCGTGTCATGCTTGCCCTCCGCGCGCCGCGCCGATAGGCCACCACTATAGCAGATATGTCTTGCGGGCCTGCCTACCAGGCCGTAGCAAGGGGCCCCTGCCTGAAAATAGGCTTGTGGGCAAGATTGGTGCGTCCCCGCAGCCCCCGTCCTCTGCTAGTCTAGTGATATCCGCACCCCCTGGCCAAGGAAAAGCAGGCCCTGGCTGAGCCCAGCGCCGCTGCACCTTGGTAACGAGCACCGTGCGGCTGGACGAGCAGAGCTTAGTGGCAGCCTGACCCGCCGCCCCGCCCTCCCCGGGTGAGGCGCTCTCCAAGGACAACCACCCGCTACATGTCGGGGACCCGCACTGCGCCGTGCGGCTCGCCGGCGTCCACCCGCGCCCAGGTGATGCAGAGCTTGTGGCAGCCTGACCCGCCGCCCCGCCCTCCCCGGGTGAGGCGCTCTCCAAGGACAACCACCGCTACATGTCGGGGACCCGCACTGCGCCGTGCGGCTCGCCGGCGTCCACCCGCGCCCAGGTGATGCAGAGCTTGTGGCAGCCTGACCCGCCGCCCCGCCCTCCCCGGGTGAGGCGCTCTCCAAGGACAACCACCGCTACATGTCGGGGACCCGCACTGCGCCGTGCGGCTCGCCGGCGTCCACCTGCGCCCAGGTGATGCAGAGCTTGTGGCAGCCTGACCCGCCGCCCCGCCCTCCCCGGGTGAGGCGCTCTCCAAGGACAACCACCGCTACATGTCGGGGACCCGCACTGCGCCGTGCGGCTCGCCGGCGTCCACCCGCGCCCAGGTGATGCAGAGCTTGTGGCAGCCTGACCCGCCGCCCCGCCCTCCCCGGGTGAGGCGCTCTCCAAGGACAACCACCGCTACATGTCGGGGACCCGCACTGCGCCGTGCGGCTCGCCGGCGTCCACCCGCGCCCAGGTGATGCAGAGCTTGTGGCAGCCTGACCCGCCGCCCCGCCCTCCCCGGGTGAGGCGCTCTCCAAGGACAACCACCGCTACATGTCGGGGACCCGCACTGCGCCGTGCGGCTCGCCGGCGTCCACCCGCGCCCAAGGTGAAGCAGAGGTTTTACTGGCAAGGCGCGCGGGTGTTGGGGTCGTTTAATTCCTGGCATGTGCTGCGTTTGGGCAGTTGTTGTTGGAAAGCAATCCTTTTAATTGGAAATAAATGCTGCAGGATCTTAGAGAAAGTAGACATTTTAAATATGGCTTTGTCTATATTTTTGTATTTTAATGTGACCATAAATATACGGAATGAATGGCAAATCATTAATACATATTAAAAATGTTTGGCATTGGAGAAAGGTAGTGACAATTGTCTAGTTTAATATTAACACATACTTTGCTAAGACTCTCAACCTCATGGAAACCTATATCTTCATCAATAGATATGACAGAATATTGAAAGCAAAGTGAGGGGTCAAATCGTACAATAGAAAGTGGGCAATATGGGGAAGGTTCACAACGCACTTTGGACCCAACAATCCAGACTTCAGAGGTATGTTCAGGGTATAAAATTTTTCTAATAAGTATTATTTCCTTGCTAGCTAACATTGCAAAAGAATTGTCAGTTTTTACCTTTCTTCTGCCAGAGTGGGTTCCAAAGCAACATCCATCCTTTTGTAGTTGACTATACTGAAGAAAATCTGCACACTCTTTACCCATTCTGTGTATGAACCACTCCTCTTCCACTGTGGCTTTGAAAAGTTTGCCTTTTTTCAGTAACCTGACTTTACCTGTCCTGTCATATAAAGAAGAAGTAGAAGCTTTACGATCAAAACTACTTTCAAATGCTTTTGTGGTTTCAGTGCTACAGTGTCTTTTCAGGAGAACAAGAGCATTTTCTTCGGCCAAACCTCTACAGATTTGGTTGGGAATAAAATTTGCACTGTGCACAAGCTTTTTTAATTTCTGATTCCCAGCCTCAAAACCATAAGCAGATAATGCATATATTCCTCCCCATCGTCTAGCGTTATCAACAAAATGTCTGAACAGATGCATATTAAAACGCATCATTTCTGGGTAGTACAATCTCTCAACTTGACTGACAAATTCATCTACAATAGCTTCAACAATAGGTAAAACATCAATTGGGATTTCTGTGCAGAGGAGAATATAATTAACCTGAACATACAATGCCCAATGTTTTAGAAATCTTGAAGGCAGAATATCAACTAGCACTGGAACACTGAGAAAAAGTCCAAAATTTTCATTTTCTCTTCCAGTCCAAAAGGCTAAGTTGTTCAAATCTCTAATGTTTTTTCTTGCTTCTTTTGGCAGACTTATTTTTTTTAACTTAGCATTGATTAAATCCTTCTGATGGTCTCTTCCTATGTAATGGGGATAGTTCTGGCCATCATTTAGCCAAGCAAGTATGAAAGCCTTAGTGGTGCCCTCGTCTTTCGCATGTAGTTGGTCCACAATGAACCCGTTCACTGGATGGAAAAGTGGGGCAGCAGCAAGAGGGCTCAGGTATTTAACTCCATTCACAAAAGTTTGGGTTCTAATTGCATTGGATGCATCTTCTATTAACCCTCTGATTGTTCTTGGTGGTGCCAGTGGACCAGTGTGTCTAAAAATCCTACAATTGATATATTCTTCCCCTTCTTCTAAGCACCAAGAGCAAGGAAAGTCTCCTCTGTGACTATGAATGCCTTGAATGTCACACCGTGCAACACTATCAGCACAGCATGCTATCAAAAACACTTTCACAAACCATTCTTCTTCTGGACTGAACTTCAGGAAAAATCCCTGAGAAGAGAGTTTAGTTATATGTTTTATGATAGGTGGAAGAAAAAGATCCATTTTCTCCTTAACTAAACCAAACCAGAGACCTGCGAGCAGTGGATTGCCCATGCGTAATACAGGAGGCAATTCATTGATCATAACAAAACAAGGACAAATCTTTTGGCCACTAAATGAACATAAACTAGCACTATCAACAGATAATGTTAATGATAAAACTTTAACTCCAGAGTTGCATTCATCTTTGACAATATTAGCAAATTTTCGGTACATTTTACCATCATACAAGTCTCGCATAATATTGTCACCAGGTACGTTTACAAAAGCAGATGGACTGACTAACTTTCTTCGAATGTCTGGGTTACTAAGAAGGACCTCGATTTGAGATGGTAGGTAAAATGTAACAAAGTATGTGGCTTGAGACAAATCAGACAAAATATTAACCGTTTCACAAGTAGCAATGGGGCACACAATTCGCTCAGGTCTTGTTTGCTTGGCAGGAAAAGCACCAAGTGATTTATAACAACCAGAACAAAAAAAGAAATACTGCATATCTTCTTTGGAATAAAAATATTGATCCAGTAAAAAGCGAGAGTCTGGAAGAATTTTTCCACACTTTAAAATTGACTGAGCAAATTTCATCAAATGTTCCTTTTCTAGATGACTCCAATTATGGTTTTTAACAAGTGCAAGAGCATTAATAAGAATTTCTCCAATAGAAATATTCACTTGAAGTTGCCTCTCTATTGAGAAAGAATCTTCTACACTTGATTTAAGTCTTTTGAATGGATCACACATCTCAAAATTTTCATTGTCTTCATTTGGTTCCCTGTGTGCACCATTTTCATCATCTCTTCCTTCACCTTCATCAGAACTGTTAGCATTGTCTTCACGTTCCTGGTCCCTTTCATTATCATTTTCTGAACTTGAGCTGCCTGAGCCTGAGTCATCCTGAAACAAGAGAAAAACAAGACAAAATTACTTCAGATAGTACAACTAAGTATTTCTTGAATACTGAATTTTGAAGAAAGTCTAAATAAATAGGAGGTACTAAAAGGTTGTTATAAATACAAATCAAGTTTAGTTCATATAAATGATTCAGTGTTATGGAGCAGTCCCAATCTATGCAAAGGTGTCTTCAAAAATATAATTCATACCGATGATTGTGATGTATTGTCTTGCCCTCCCTGAAAGTTATTTAAGGCTTCATCCTCATTTCCACTGTCTCCATCTGGTCCTGTATGGGCTCTATTTTCCTCAACACTACCATCGCCATCACTAAGACTGTACTCATTTTCTTCACCACCTTGGTCTGTTTCATTATCATTCTCTGAAGTGCAACTGTCTGAACCGGAGTCCTCATGGGAAGAGTAAGATGTTGCATCCTAAAAGAAAAAGAAATAAAATAATTCTTTAAAAATGTAATAACAAAACTGTTTCTTTCTTAATAAAAAGTAAATGGGTAAAATGGTTACAATATTATATATTCAAAGAAAAAGACAAGAACAAGTGAAATTTCAGAGGAGTAAGGGACTCTCACGATACACAATATGTAAAACACTGAACATCACATCACTGTAATGTTTGATTTTCCCTTTCCAACAACAAATCTTAGAGAAAACATATTTGGATTCTCTAACAACACAAATCAGAGAGTACTCCCAAAATGGCTTTATCTTTAAATAATTGGTAGGGAGTCTTCAGGCGTTTCCATGCACCTAGACATTACAATTTATTTAAATCACAAGCAAAGTGGTTTGGGACATGCCCTCCACAGTAAAATTTTGCTCTACATTCTGTATATACTTTGCAAATTGCACTTCATATCTTCTTTATCAATAATTTGTAACTAACATTACATAACATTGGTAGGGAGTTAGAGCTTCAGAAAATATTCATATACAACGAATCAAATAGTAAACTGATTTAAAAAGTGATTCTTTATGCCCTTGAAATGTCACTTTTAGTACTGAATAGAATAATAGATGTAATTCAGGTGTTGTGAACCAACATTGTAGGAGCACCCTGATTATTTTGTGGATTAATAAGAATATTGCACTTTGTAAATCAATTGAAACCATAACTTGACAACTCCAGCCAATCAAAATTGTATTATTTTGTGTTTAGTTGACTCTGGACAAGAAGTATCCCCTCTCTGAAGTCAATGAGCACCAAGTATCATTCAACTTTCCCTTTGAGAATTTCAACCAGAAAACTAGAGAAGAAGCATCATATGATAACCCTCAAAGTAATGTTACAATAATTTCATACCGATGGTTGAGCATCATCCCACTCTTGATTATTGTTGAAGAAGGCTCCATCTTCATACGTATTGTCTCCGTTTGTTGCTTCAAGAGTACCATCGCCATCAGCAAAATTGTTATCATATTCTTCGCTATCCTGGTCTGCTTCACTATCATTTTCTGAGGTGCGATTGCCGTCGCCTGAGTCCTCATAGGAGGAGTCAGCTGTTGCATCCTTAAATTTAAAAGAAGAAAAACAAATTAATTTTGAAATTTTTTAACAACCTACTTGTCTCATTGTCCTCAAACATTGATGGTTGAAATAGGCATCAATATATATTGAAAATCTGTTACAGATTGGAATAAAATATAATTCTACAATATTTTTGTGTAGTATTAGTCACAACCAATGTAAAGGCAGCGATACAATGGAGTTCATACCAATATTTCTGATACATCATTTGGTCCATGCCGACTGTTGATTGGGACCCTGTCTCTTAGACCAGAATTAATTTGGAAAGAAGGTTCTATTCGATTTCCAGTATCCATATTAGTATCTCCATCGGAATCCTGAAAAAAGGGAAAATTCTTAATACATGGTGGATCCCGTTACAGATCAATTAATGGCTTGCAAGAATGGTTTCACAGCAGTGTACCTCAATGAGAATTTTCATGTACTTACTGTATCATTGCCCGTGCAACTTTGAGTGGATGTTGTGGCGTCAAGATGTTCAATCTCAAAATGTGCATTGGCTCTGTAGCAGAGAGTAAATATTCAAAAAAATAAAATAAAAAATGGAAGCACACCCAACCAAAATGTTTTGGCACTAAAACTTACGTTTGTGCTATATCACCTGTTGACTCGTTACAAGATTTCGGTCTTTTATTCCAGCAAGGAGTCAAGCCACGATTCCAGAGGGTTTGCCTTGGTACAATGGGAACGTTATCTTGAGCCTCATCTTTCTCGTAGTAACGCTTTCTGAAACGCTTGCGCTTAGACTGTTCCAATGTGTTTTCAGAGAGACTATCAGCCTGAAAGAAAAAAAAACCACAATAAGCTTAGCGTCCTAGCATAACCAAACATTTCTGAGTCAAGCACACCCAAACGAAAACTTACCTGGTTCATTTCACTACTTGGAAAACTTTCTTAATGAGAAGCAAAGCTGTAGTATCGTATTGACACAATGTTTGTCCTTTCTTTCTAGTTTATTTATCAAACGAATGGCACTGCACTGCGGATTTCACAACAAACACAAATCAAACTCTCGACCTCTCGACCAAAGTATAGTGTGTTACCAACATACAACTGCTGAGTGCACCAAAAAGTTATTTTCTATCTCGATCGAAATTTACCAGAAACACAATGGTATGATTGAATCCGATTTTATAAATATAACAAAGTGTTAATAGGTTTTGTAAGCTTATATTATAACAGTATCCAGGAGTGGATAAACAATAGCACTTCGTTGGAAACGGACTATTAACTTCATAGGCATTCCCTTGTACACCAGTGGCGCCCCTGGCGGGATTTGCTAGAACGATCCGGAACCAACGGACGAAGCCCTCGCAGTAACGGTCAGGTGGGCTAGCGAGACGAGGAGGCGGACGAGGTTTGTGTTCCACGGTGTTTAGAAGCTGTTCGATAATTTGTGAAATGGAGGACGAAAAGGAATGGTACGTGTTAGTGAGGTTTAATGACACGAAGGTTGCCAAAATTGCTCCTCTCTCGCTTGTACGAAACCGAGACAAGACGCCATTTGCACCGCGTAGCTGCCAAGACTTTCAAGTTGGAGATGAAGTGGAAGTCAAATGGCAGCAATCTATGATTGTGGGCGATGAACGAGATGATGGCTTCTACGACGCGCAAGTTTTTGCGATTGGAAGTAAGTTGAATTTATGTTTGAATTCATAACCTCTGAGACCGTCCACCCAGACAAAGCTCTTCCTTTTTGGGACCGTCAGAATCGAGCTGGGGTACTTTTCTGGTACCTTGGCGAGTTTGTGAGGACCGCCCGTTGAGTGCCGGTGGCAAAGGAGACGGAGATTTAACGGTCACAAAGCCGTTACCAGCCTACCAGTCAAGGTAGGCTTGCGACCGTTAAAACTGCCTCTTGCCACGGGCAATAGCGGAATGGTCCTCACTAACTCGCCAGGGCACCCGAGAGATATCCCACCGTTCTGCTCACTCGAGATGGTGGGCGACTCTCCAGCGACCTGGGAAGTGAATGAGTTTTAACTGTTTAAAAATTGGACGAGTAGACATTGTGGAGGCAATCTCTATCCATTTGTTCCTCAGCATGAGTTTACCTGTCATATCATTTAATTGACTAGTTGTGATATGGTTCTGCTTGGTTACAGAATCAGTTGAAACTGTGAAATGTAAGGCCAAAGAATTGAACATGAGACTTCCTCAGAGTTATCTTATTGCGATTGGTGCCAAATGCACCCAAGTAAATGAATCCAAACGATCACATGTAAGTTTTCCATTCACCAGGTTTATTCAATTAAAATATGTCCCGAAGTTTATAACTTATTTTGTTTATTTGTTTTAGAGACGGAATCGTAGTGAGTCTGGTGATAAGAATCGTGAAGGGAAGCAGAAGGGAGGCGAAAAGCAGAAGGGAGGCGAAAAGCAGAAGGGAGGCGAAAAGCAGAAGGAAGGTGAAAAGCAGAAGGAAGGTGAAAAGCAGAAGGGAAGCGAAAAGCAGAAGGGAAGCGAAAAGCAGAAGGGAGGCGAAAAGCAGAAGGGAGGCGAAAAGAAGAAGGGAGGCGAAAAGAAGAAGGGTGGTGAAAAGCAGAAAGGTGAAGGGAAGGAGAAGCCTCGTATTAGCAAGAGCACTGCAAGCATACCAGAAGGCTCTGTTAAGAAGTCTGATTTCTCTGGGCCCCCTGACCATGTTAGTGAAAAGATTGATTTGGACACAGCACCACATGAAAATAATTCCAGTGAAAGGACAGAGGAGAACACTAAAAAGGTACAGGCTCATTGAAGTTAATTTTTAATTTTTATTTTTATTTCTAAATCTTATCTTCTTATATTCTCTTGTCAGAAGCCCAAAGTAAACGCTGTTGCTAAAAATCCAGTTTCTCGAGAACGTCTCATGGCTATTGCTGCAAGTGCTCTGGAAACAAACCCGCTCTTACAGGTATGAATTAGGGGAAAATGAGATATTTAATTACTATAGTATGTACAATTGGGTATGCTATTATGTGCCAGTACTTCTTTCTTTTTAAATTTTATGAATCTACTTCCAATGCCTCTGAAAGAACAAGGAAATACTCAGCTCGGACAGTGATGATGAAGTAAATGAAAGTAGTAGGGAAGATGGTAATCTGAACGACGGCAGTCCTTTCAAAGGTTTAAGTCAAGTTGCTGACATTGATGAGAACATATTGCAGGTAATGCTATCCTAACTCCTGTTCAAAACACTATCTAGAATCTTTTCCTTATCCATTTTTTTTTTTACTTCTTCTGGATGACTAGCTATTTGTTATGTGGTCTGTTAATCAGACATTTATTTTAATGATGTTAACTCAAAGGTAGTATGTGGTGGATAATATTTGTCTTACTTATCATCCTAACATTTGTTCTAGTCCAAGCAAGAGGCATTAAAAAATTCTACTCCCTTAGAGGCCAAAAAGATTTCTCCTGCCATTGAAGAGAAAATTTCTGGATTTTCTGTCACTCCCATGAAGGAACACAGTACTTCAGTAAGTTTTCCAAGCTTATGCCCTTCTTCTGTAAGTGGTTATTATTTTTCTGGCTACTTATCAATGTTTGTTTCAGAATAAAGTTTCTCCTTTAAAGAGGAAACTTCAAAGTGAGGATGAGGAATCCACAAGCCCGTCACCTAAAAAGATGAAAAGCCCTCTGAAAGTGGTAAGTTTTATTTTCTCAGTCACCTATCCCTTTCCTCCTTTCCTATCTAATAATTTTTATTGTTTGCAGTCAAAAAGTTTTACTCCCAAAGCATTATTCACTGATGACGATTTAAAACCTATTAATGATGATGAGTTGGATGCAACATTACCATTTAAGGAGGGGGATAGCTCAGAGTCAGATGGAAGTTGTGATGATGATGATGACGAAGACTCAAGTTCTGAGGATGATGCAGGAAAGTTACTGACGGAGAATACAGCTCTCAAGGAGAGAATAAAGAAGATGAAAGAACAGATCAGTGAACTGAAAAGATTACTAAATTTGGCTAATGGACTTCGATTGAAACATAAAGAAAATTGTGCACAACTGAAAAAAGAAATAGAGTTGTTGAAAATCAAAGTACAAAATCTACATTATCTTTTTACAGGTAATTTCTTTGTCATTATCTCTTTACTTGTTTTCATTGGTTTACACCTCTATTTCTTTCAGTCAAGATATTTCTAGTTTTTCTTTAAACTTTTTATTTGTTTCTCATTTAGGTTCTAAGAATGGTTCTGAATCAGAAGTTCACAACTCTCATGAAAAGAATAGTAAGGATTCTCAGAGTGAGATCCGTATGACTTCTCCGAAGAAGACGGCAGATTCCTCTGGAAATGATTCCTCAAAGAAAAAACGGAAGACTGTCAAAAGTATCGAGATTTTCTCCATTATTTACAAAGAAATATGAAATGTACTGCAAGGTGTTGATTTTATTCTCATTTCTGTTTCAGGCTCTATTGATGTTGACAATGAAATAATAAATGATGTTAGCTCAAAGGTGCTCAAACATTTGCAAAAGAAAGAGCCGCTTCCTGTGGATAGTGCTGGGAAGGCATGTGGCCGTATTCTTTAATTTTCTTGTGTTACTTTTTACGTTATTGGTATTTATTCTAATCCAATGGTGTACAATTCCAACTTATAGATTGATCTTGGTTACAATGTAAAAGTGGCAGACCAGCTTTTTCGAAAAAATTTTAAAGACAACCGTCTGGACACGGAGAAGGCTGCCAAAAATTTGACGTCCATGGTCTGGACGAGGACTGAAAGGTTTAACCGCAGCCTGGAAGGGCAAGGGTCAAACAGATACAAAGATCAAACTCCCAAACAGCCAGCAACACCGGCCAAAATTCATGTTGTGCTTGGTAAGTCATACAAGACCTAATTTATATTTTATTCTACCTATTATCAGCACTTAAGTATTGGACAATACTTTAAAAATTAAAATTAAATGTTCTTTTTATTCTCTTGACTACAGGTTGTTTGAAAGGCCACATGCTTAAAGAAGGTGATTCAGAGGGGCCAAGAATGGTGACAGCTCTAAGAACTTGTGCTAAGGCAATTGGCAACAAGTTTGCTCAAGACGCATACAACAAAGTAAGCTTTCTCACATTTTTTTAACTTTAATTCTAAGCAGTTCTGTGATAGTTATGTCGCTTCTGTTTCTCTATTTGCAGAAGCGAGCTGATGCAGCTGCAGCCAAAGCCGCTGGTGACAAGGATAATTAGAATCTTTTTGTTTCTATTTAAGTTTATCTTCATTTCTACATGTTTTAAGTCTTTTCTTTTGTGTGTGTTTTTATTTTTTTAATCAGAAATGCATGCAATTTGCATTAAAGTAAACAGCTTTATTTTTTGATATCAAAGTTTAATGTGTCATCATTTTTACATTTTATTACCTTAAGGAACATGAGTAAGACTGCTCCAGCACGTTGTGGTCGTCCTTGGACAGTGCGTCTCCCTTCCCAAGTGCTGCGGGGCGGGGCGGAACGGGACGGCGGCGGGACAGGCTTCCACAAGCTCTGCATCACCTGGGCGCGGGTGGACGCCGGCGAGCCGCACGGCGCAGTGCGGGTCCCCGACATGTAGCGGTGGTTGTCCTTGGAGAGCGCCTCACCCGGGGAGGGCGGGGCGGCGGGTCAGGCTGCCACAAGCTCTGCATCACCTGGGCGCGGGTGGACGCCGGCGAGCCGCACGGCGCAGTGCGGGTCCCCGACATGTAGCGGTGGTTGTCCTTGGAGAGCGCCTCACCCGGGGAGGGCGGGGCGGCGGGTCAGGCTGCCACAAGCTCTGCATCACCTGGGCGCGGGTGGACGCCGGCGAGCCGCACGGCGCAGTGCGGGTCCCCGACATGTAGCGGTGGTTGTCCTTGGAGAGCGCCTCACCCGGGGAGGGCGGGGCGGCGGGTCAGGCTGCCACAAGCTCTGCATCACCTGGGCGCGGGTGGACGCCGGCGAGCCGCACGGCGCAGTGCGGGTCCCCGACATGTAGCGGTGGTTGTCCTTGGAGAGCGCCTCACCCGGGGAGGGCGGGGCGGCGGGTCAGGCTGCCACAAGCTCTGCATCACCTGGGCGCGGGTGGACGCCGGCGAGCCGCACGGCGCAGTGCGGGTCCCCGACATGTAGCGGTGGTTGTCCTTGGAGAGCGCCTCACCCGGGGAGGGCGGGGCGGCGGGTCAGGCTGCCACAAAGCTCTGCTCGTCCAGCCGCACGGTGCTCGTTACCAAGGTGCAGCGGCGCTGGGCTCAGCCAGGGCCTGCATTTCCTTGGCCAGGAGGTGCGGATATCACTAGACTGGCAGAGGACGGGGGCTGCGGGGACGCACCAGTCTCGCCCACAAGCCTCTTTTGAGACAGGGGCCCCTTGCTACGGCCTGGTAGGCAGGCCCGCAAGACATATCTGCTATAGTGGTGGCCTATCGGCGCGGCGCGCGGGGCGGTGCGCCGGGCGAGCGGCGCGCTTCGACGCGCTTCTATCAGCCAGCACTACACCGGTTTCACCACCAGAAGTGTACATTACTATAAGAATTAATGCTATCAGCATCCATTTTGATGGTGCATGGGGTTTACTATCAGATATGTGAAATACCATGAGGATTAGTACTATTAGACAGGACATACCATCAGGGCAAATACCATCCGAAAACCACTACTACCATTAAGAATTTACCATCAAAACGCACCTACTATCAGACAAATAACCATCAACCTTGTCCCATAATAGATCAGTAAATACTGGATACCTGATGGTCAGAAATTTGATGGTTATTTTCTTAATGGTAAATTTCCTGATGGGATTTACACCAGTGAAATATTTGAGATTGAGATATAAACCTCAGAATGAAACAAATTATCATCTTGCGAGTGCTTGTGTATGGTGTTGGTGTATACCTTGGGCTTCCCTACCCCCACCACCTACCCCAGCTACGGAGCGCGGCCAGCGCGTGTGAGCGTCGTTTGTTGGGAGGTGGTGGAGTCGGCTGTGGCAGCGAGCGTCTGTTTGTTGTCGTGCTCTCTCCGAAATAGTGAGTATAAGTTCCACTCAGTCACAATTTTCGGAGTCTTATAGCAGTGCATTTCCTCGTAAAACTATCATAGTTATCTTCTTTCTGTTACTTAACTGTTCTTGATCGTGTGTCTTGAATAGTGAGAGTTGTGTAGGTTATGTGTGTTTAGAGGCCTAATTCATTACTGCAAATATTTTGTTACGGGTCACTATTTTTGTTTGTCAACTCAGCTCAAATAACAGAAACACTTAAGCTGCTGTCTCAAGCAGACAGAATAAAAAGAATTTAAAAATAGTAGTTTTTACAAAGCAACATACTACTCACAAAGAGAAAATTTTAATGCAAATAACGAACGGTTCTGACAAGAAACAAGCCAACTAGATTAAAACATAATTCAAAAGAATATAGTTTAGTGCAACATATAGGCTAGCTATGGCTTCTCACCACGGATAAACGCAATAGGACTGTAGAGAAATGATGATACGATTGGAAAAATAAATTACTTGGTGTGTGACCAGTCGACGTTTGCAAAGAGAAGTAAACACATCAATAAAAGAAGAAGTTGATATTTAACAGTATTTCATTCAAAACCAACACAGAATTCGTGCCACAAAACTACAACCACAAAATAAACAGCTGATCAGGCTTTCACCAGTTTCCACGTCCAACCGTGCGAGCGCGCGAGTGGCGCGAGAGGAGAAGCGGGAGAGATTCAAATGAGTTGTAATACCGTGTAATACCCTGTAATACCCTGTCATACTCTGTAATACCGTGTAATACTCTGTAATACTCTGTAATACTCTGCATTACCCTGTAATACCCAGTAATACCGTGTAATACGCGTAATACACGTAATACGGAGTAGTCTGTACACGAAAAGTCGAAGTGAATACCCCCTCGTGCGAGACCTTTTCCCTACAATTTTAAATGGTCCTCGCCAAGCAATTTTCTTTTCTGGGAACGAAATTCTATCCGCTTCGTTCTTAACCTTAACACAATTTTGAACTCGACTGAGATTCTGTTTTTGTCGTGATATCGCTTGTATTTTGCCTGTGAATTTCTAATTCGAACTTTAATGTTTTTGATCAGGTTGGCATGTTTTGAAATTTTCTCCTGGATATCATCCCCTTCCTGCCCCTGGGACAACAATTGCAGTACCCCTGGAGTCACTGGGAGAGACCCGTGTAAAGCAAAAAATGGAGAAGACTGTATTGTGTTATTGTATGATACCGACGTGTGCGTGCAACAAGCTCCTATCTTTTTCGGCTGCTCCCAACAACATCCTATCGTTTTCGCCTGCTCCCAACAACATCCTATCTAGCTTTTAGTTAGTTCTGAGATATTCGAATTTGAATGTTTGAATCTAATGACAATTCGCAGTGATTACTTATAAGTCGGACAAGTGTCGCATAATATTGCCCACACATTGATGAACCTCTGAGTGTAAAGTTTGTGGTGATGCGTGGACTCGTTCGATGTACATTAAATGAGATGAAGTTCGGCGCGTCTATTCTGCATTTCTGATGCCTTAAAAGGTAAAGTGACGCATTAGGGGCTGTGCACAAACCACGTGGCCGGTTTGCGAAAAGCCACGCCCGGTCACAGGGGATTAGGGGCCGGGTCACGTGTAAACAGTTGGGAACACGAAATTTCGCAGAATGTCGCGCGGTGATCGCATTTTCGCCTTTGCGCGCGTCCGTCTACCTTGTCCGCTTGCCCTCCCGCGCACTTTGCAAACGTAAAAAAAATATTTGCTCGAAAATAGCGCTTTTTCACCAGAAATCGATAAAAATCGTCAAATAAGCGTTTTTTTGAGAAAATTGCAAAAGCCACGTGGAATTGAGAAAGAGATCCCAAACAGAACGAAATAAACGCTAGTCTGAGGCATGTTTCTACCACACTCAAAACATAAGTTAAAATACTTTGTATCCATTAAAATTACACACCTTTTGCTTTCGACTGGGCGAGGGCCACCAGTCGGGCAGATCTACTGGAAGACATTTCGTAATACTTTGGAGATCAACATTTATTAGCTCTCGACCTTACAGGACTTGCTTTCCTTTCTGCCTCATCAACACGCCGCAGGCTGCGCTGCGCGCTGCAGCTCGAGTGGTTGTGCTCAACGCGCATGCGCGGGGAGAGCCAAGATGCACATAGGCTGTTTTTGCAGGACTCGGCACGATCGCACTTCCAGATAGGTTCAAGTTGCACGACTCACACCAGGCCTCTTTGCACATAGGATACTTACTATTTGTCAAATTACGCCAAATTCGCGATTTTTAACGCAGAAATGACTTAAACAAAAGAGAAGCGTCTCGACGAGTACTATAAGATACCGTTTTAAACGGAAAATACCCGAAAATGCTGCTGAGGATAGTTTAGGAGGGCACCAAAACAAATAGGCTGTTGTTGGGAGCAGGCGAAAATGATAGGATGTTGTTATTGGGAGCAGGCGAAAATGATAGGATGTTGTTGGGAGCACGCGAAAATGATAGGAGCTTGTTGCACGCACACGTCGATACATTGTACAGAAAGCCTGATAGTTGAAGGTGAGTTTCCCACGTCTGCCCAAATTCCAAAAGTAATAGTGCCAAAATATTTTTCAAATTTTGAATTGACCTTTCAACTTGTCTTTTGCAATGTGGCGTCTGTCTAAATTGTCTCCCTTCGATTTGGAATTTGTCTAGAGCTTTCTGGAAAGTAACACCGTTAAAATATGAAGCGCCATCAGAGACAAAGCTATCTGGCACGCCATAACGAATCATGAAGTTTTCTAAACAATTTATGGCTGTTGCTGCATCCGTTACCCTTACTGGCAGTGCAAACATAAACTTTGTGTAAGAGTCGACAATAATGCAGGCATGTTGATTTTTGTTTTCTGATAAAGGGAAAGCTCCAATAAAATCACAAGCAATATTAGAAAATGGTCTTTTAGGAATGAATGGTTTTATTAAGCCAATTTTTTGTCTATCCTTTCTGTGTAGTTGGCAGTATTTACATGTTTGGCAGTAAACTTTTGTATCTTTTCTAACTGATTCCCAATAGAATTGACCTAAAATAGCAAGAAGTGTGTTTTTAAATGCTTTGTGACCTCTCATATCATGGAACTCAAAAAGAATATGTTTTTGGTATTGTTGTGGGACAACAAAAAAAAATTTTTCCTCTGGAATTGTAGTACAGTAGATTATTGTGAATCTGATAAGCCGTGGTGCCACGTGTCTTTTGTACAATATCTTGCATTAGTGTCTTTATATTTGAGTCTCCTTGTTGAAGTTTTTGGATGTCTGGTGATTCATTGGAGTTTTGTAATGTTTTAACTGTATCCGAAATATCTGTGTTTAATTTTTCTAACCTGTTTGCTGTGTCCTGTTCTTTTGCAGCCTGACCTCGTGTTACTGCCGAAACAACCGGGGAATGGTCTGAAACGAGTGGAGCATGCAACTGATCAGCCTCAACCCTATCTGACATTTTAAGATCAACTAATTCTTCAACTGATAATTTTGGTTCATCGACTGAAAATCTGGACAATGTATCAGCCTCATTAAATTTTCCTTTCCTGTATTTTATGCTAAATTTATATTGTGACAAGAAAATAACATATTTAGCCAGCAAACCTGTTGGTGCTTTTGTTGTCAACAAAGCCCTTAGAGACTCGTGGTCTGTATGAACCTCAGTCTCCACATTTAAATTTTGCAAATAATGACCAAATTTAGTGAATGCAAATACCAAAGCTGTACATTCTAAATAATAAATAGGAAGGCTCACCTCTGAAGCTTTTAATTTTCTTGAAGCAAATGCCACCGGATGAAATTTCTTTGTGTCTGGGTCTTGCTGATAATAGCAGACCCCTAAGCCAAGTCGACTTGCATCACAAGTTATTCTATTGTTTGCCTGTGGATTGAAAATTCTAAGAACTGGTGGACTTGACAAACCAGTTTTGAGCTGATCAAATGCTTGCTGTTGCTCCTCTCCCCAAACCAATTCCACATCTTTTTTCAACAATTTAATGATGGGAGCAGCTTTTTGAGAATAATTTTGAATAAACTCTCTATTATAATTAAAAACTCCCATAACCTTATGAATACCATGTCTGTCTTTTGGTGGTTCCATTTTAGTAATAGCTTTAACCCTCTTTTCCAAAACCTGGATGTGCTTACCATCAATTTGCATACCCAAAAGTTAAACGGAATTTTGAAAAAATGTAGAAATGTAGATTTGGAAAGGTTAAGCTGAATTTTGTATTTCCTAAGAAGTGTCAAAAACTCATCCAAAACTTGAACATGTTCCTCGAATGTTTTTGTGCCAATATGTGTATCATCGAAATAATTCATGACTTTCTTTGATTTCTTTAGCTCCATCAGTAAGTGATCCATTGCAAGGGCATAAATTGCTGGAGCAGTTGAGAGTCCCTGCGCCAAAACTTTCCATCTCATGCGGCTGCCCGCAGGAGAGTCAAAGGCAGTGAGGTCTCTACAATCTGGGTGTAACGGCAATTGACTATACCCGCTGCAATTATCCGTTACTGAATGGTAGTGATGTCCAAACGTATTATCAATAACTTCTTCTGGAGACAAAACAGGGTAATCTATAGGCTGCAACAATTTATTAATTTCTCTAAAATCCTGTACCATTCGCCATTGAGGCTTTGAAGGGCCAGGGGAATGTTTAGGCACACATAAAATTGGTGTGCAGTACACACTTGTACAATATTCAATTAAGTCTGATTTAAGCAACTTCTCTATATACTGTTCAATAAATTTAGTTTGATCTGGAGACATTCTGTAATTTCTTTTTCTTACAATTTTGGAATCATCATACCCAAATTTGACTGGGCCATATTTACATGTCCCTAGGTCTGAAACATCAGACACAAAAACATCTCTGTAACTTTCAAGCAATGTTTGAGCTTTAGTGTATTGTTCTGAGCTTAGTGATTTGTTGATGTTGAAATCTGTTTTTGTTTTGTTTGTGAGTGTTGCTGAATTGACTGTATCAAAAAATAGGTCCTCATATCCATCAACCACAGCAAGGTTCATGTCTTTTGTTATTGTTTTTGGAACATTACTGAGATTAGTGACTTGAATATATTTAGAGCCGTTTGGTTTTAAGAGAAAATCCGAAACAATCAATTTGTAGTGTTTCTGTAAATTTGGATTACCAACAAAGAGTGTATCTTTTAGAATTTTGTGAGGAGTTATGCCAACTCTGACGTATTGAATCGTTCGTGGCGGAACGATAAGTACCCTCTTGGAACGTACAAATTATGGACCAGTATATATTTCAGACACTTCTATATTGGCAAATGGGTTCCCTAGATTTTCTTGTTCAATTGGATCAATAGACTGATAGAAAACACCAAACTTAAATCGCACTCTGTCATGTTTTTTCCTGAACTGAACTTGCATATTTCCGTAGTCTAGTATTGCCTTACTGTGTCTCAGAAAAGTATTGCCAAGATTTGCATTGTATGATATGCCTCTACAAACATAGAAATTAGTCAGAAATTCTAAAGATCCAATTTTCACTGGTACTTTGGCTATGCCATAAGTTTTCATTGATTGATTATTTGCTGCCCTTAAACTTTTGCCTGTTTTAAGAAGAGTAACCTGAGGCATGGCCTGCATCAAGAATCTATAATCAACTACGGATACCACAGCTCCTGTATCCAACAATGTATCAGTCCTTTTCCCCCCTATTGCAACATTAATCAAAGCTACCACATTACTTTTCTCATCCTCCGGATCCAAAATTGCACTGGGACAGTACAGCTGTGGTGAATTCAGGGTCAATAAATCGTCACTAGAAAACCCAACACGAGAATAATTTTGAAGAATTTTTGAATCAATTTTAGAGGAAATCTTTGTATTAGTTTTGTGTTTGTTGTGTTTTGCTTTGTTTGTTTCTATTTTTGTAGAGTGTACTGTACTTGTTTGTTGTTCTGTTTGGTCTTCAACGTATAATGTGTCAAACCTGTTTTTAGTGGCCAGAGTAAAATCTTGTGTTGTGCGAAAATTCTTTATGCATTTTGTCTTGTGTTTTCTCTTTGTTTGTGAGTGAGGGGATTGGCTTACATCATCAACTGGAATATCACCTACCTTTTGTCTACCTTTCTCAAGGACACCAAACCCAAAGCTCTGTGGACTTGTATAGGTTACGGCCGTCTTACCTGGATTAGGGCACTTTCGTGGTTGCTGCAGCGCCGTTGCATAAGAAACGGGCCGCCGCACCGGTGAAAATGCAGGTTCTAATAAGTCATAGTGTACTCCTAACCCACTCACAGACTTCTGATCAGTTAACAAGTATATTGGCTTTCCTGGCCTACCCTGTCCTATGTAAGTAATTTCGTTACCAGTTGTATAGACAGTCACTGGACAAGCATACATCTCTGAAACTGCCATTATTTCAGCCACGTCCTCCCTACCTTTTTGAAATAATGATTTCCTGTACTCTTTAACGCTATCAAACTTTTTATTTTGTGTTGACTCTAGCCATATCTTTGAACTGTTCCCAATTTTGCATGATATATTCCGCTACCTGCTGTCCAAACTCTTGCCTTGATCATACCTTTTAGTCTGCGACTCTCATCTACAGAACAGAATGCTTTGCGGAAGGCTAGTTCAACAATACTGAATTTTTGTCCTGCTTAATTTCTTAAATAATTAGTCAACGACGCCTCTGATAGAATAATTCGTAGTGCTCAAGCGCACACCGCAGCCGGGGGCGCGTCTGCACGCTGTGTCACCACACCGGCTGCCACGTGAGCCCAGCGCTACTCTATGGTACCAATGCCTACGGTGCCACGCCCACTGGACGTAGACTTAAGGCTAGTTACTAACGTTTCACGGCCTAACTAACCTAACCTAAATTGGCCTACCTCGAGGAGGGGAATTTAGGGAGACGGTCACAAGAAAGTAAGACTCCAGGTCGACGATAATAAAATATTGTCGGGCGACCTGACCCACGTCACCTCCGCCAAGTCAGGGCTTGCCGTATTGAGCTTGAACGGTGTACTATGTACGACAAACCCTGGCTGGATGTAGCGCCAGATGGGAGTGAAGGGAAAGAAGAGACTCAAGAATTCAAGTTTTCTGGCCCAGCCACCAAGTACTTACTGTATCGCAGTGGCGGCCATCGTATATTGGCGGTGTGCAAAATGCACACCGCAAAAGTCAAAAAAGAGGGTGGTTTAGGGTCGGAGGAGGGTGTTCGGAGGAGCGAGGAGGGTGTAGGGAAGAAGGGAAAGAGAGGAGGGAGGAGAGAAAAGGAGGAAGAGAGGGAGAGGAAAAGAAGGGAGAGAGGAGAGAGAGGGAGAGGAAAGGAGAGAAAAGAGGGAGAGGGTAGGAAAGAATAAGGAATACTTATGCTCTATATATTTGTAGCTTAGCTCACAGCTCACAGCTCGCCTCTACCTGCCGCTCCCGAAAGCTGGCGCCTAGCGCCAAGCCGCCCAGACCGAGCAGGGCAGGGAGCAGAGCAGGCAGTAGAGCCGAGGCCGGCAGGGGCGGATTGGGGCAAAGGGACAAGTGCCCCTGGGGCTCAGGCGCCCCCCAAAAAAGAGGGGAAAAGAGGAAAAAGAGAGGAAGAAAAGAGGAAAAAAGAGGGAGAAAAGAGAAAAATAAAGGGAGAAAAGAGAAAAAATAAAAAAAGAGGAAGGGAAAGAATGGGAGAGGGAGGCAGATTAGGGATGCAAAATTACCGGTAATTTTCAAAATTACGTAAAAAACGGTAAATTACCGTAAATTACCGGTAATTTTGGTAAAAAACGGTAAAATTCATTTTTTAATTATATGTGCTATATTTTTGCGATTTTGTTGAAACGAAGTAGGAAACATATGTTTTTTTGTGTAATACTAATGATGAAATCTATTGAAAGTTTAAGAGAATTTTTTTTACTGGTATCAGATCAGAGAATCAATCACAAAAAGACAAAAAACACAAATTATGATGCAAAGAGCTAGATGCTACACACGCCGAGTGCGCTTGGGAGGAGATGTTGTTTGACACACTAAAAGTCGTCGAGACGGAGCACAGCAGTGGAGATTGAGACGACGAGACTAGGTATTTCCTTCACTCTCCACTTCGAGTGAGAAGGAACGCTCCCGAGGCAGTAGAGGCACTGGCACGAGATGGCGGCAGTTTTAAATCAAAGCATTGCAGCAGAGCCAGGGTGTCACCGCCCGACCGTGTTCCCACTCCTACTCACGTAGGTCATTATCAGGCCCATAGTGGGTTGGCTTTTTCAGAAAATTTGTTAAAGTGTTTTTAATTAAGCTGTTTTATCATTGAGATTGGGAATTGAAAGTGTATATGAGGCAAAATACCTATAAAATTTGAATTTTACCGTTAATTACCGATTTTTCGGCTCTCCGGTAAATTACGGTTACTTACCGTAATTTACCGTAAGTTTACCGGGTAATTTACCGCCTTTGCATCCCTGAGGCAGATGGTGGTAGACGGTTAATCCAAAGCCACCCTATCCATCCGAGGGATGCGCCTCACGAAAATCTTCTACGAAATCGATCTCAGTACTACGTTGATATTACGCCTAAAGTTCAAGCTGCGCCGTTTGAAGGCAGGTTTCGCTGCATTGTGCCATAATAGTACGCTCATTATGGTGAAATTCTCGAATTAAGTGTAAAGTTTATCACAGAAGTGAATATGTACTCAGATCCAGCCGAGCCACCGTGCGACCCGGGCAGCGCCACGAGTCGGGTCAGCACGTCAGCGTCAGCACGCTGCGCTCTTTGACTCTTACTCTTAAAGTCAGGTTGTTCTAATCTGCACATACCTTAAAATCCTCGCTTCTGCTTACGTTTCCTAAATAAGTCTTTTCGCTCGCTCCGCTCGCGATGTTTTGCTAAAAGTACAATAGTTTTGCCCATTTCGTACACTTTTCCAGTCCGGCTCGTTCCTCAGCTTTTATCAATTTCATATATTCTTATTTTTAACCCACTTTAGCGTGCAGTTTTTGAACAATTCCTACAGGACCCGCTCTATTTTGACACCTACTACGACATAAAATCAAAAAAGTTTCCTCGCTTCGCTCGGAACTACCTCTTTCTAGAATTCAGCCTATGGATTTAAGTCTACACGGTACGCACTGATCCTTAAAAAACAATTTAAAAAGTTTCAGTTCCATTGGGAACACTTATTTCTAAAGCATTACATTTTTCAGTCGATTTGTTGAGGGTCCCCTGAAAGTACACTGTTATTTTGGGGTGCTTAATGGTTATACGCCTTGGCGTACTGCGACAGCACGCCTTTGGCGTACAGCGACTGCACATCTTTGATGTACTTTGTTTGCAGATCTATGAATCTACATGATGAGAAGTGCAGGGCACAGGCAGGGCCCATAAAGGTGTGCTATCACTGTACGCCAAAGGCGTGCAGTCACAGTACGCCAAGGCGTTTAACACCCAAAACTGTACGCCTAGGCGTACAACCACTAAGCACCCCAAAATAACAGTGTAGGCAACCTGCACGCTTTGCCCCCTCCTCAGCTGCAAGCTAGATCCGCCCCTGACATGCGATGTACACTGATTTATCAGTGTACATTGATGTACACGTTTTGGCCTTTTGCTTCTCATTATTCCCCCGCATATAATTAATTAAAAATGAGTTCCCAAGACAAGATGCCGTCCGAGGCACACCCGGGGAATATCCGGGGAACATCCGGGGAATATCCGGGGAATACCCGGGGAGTACCCGGGAACATCCGGGGAATACCCGGGGGATACCCGGGGGATACCCGGGCAACTTCCGGGGAATACCCGCAGGAATCCGCGAGAGAAGCCATCAAGTTCCGCCCTGGGGCGGGGGATACCCGACGCAAAAAGATTTGTGTGCTTTTAGTACGCTTTCAGTTCGCTATCGATTCGCGGAGGTTCGCGCCGGGTACGCCAACGGGTCGCTGAGGTTCGCCAGGCTTTCGGGCGAGCGCCACGAAGGTTCGTCGGAGGTTCGCCAGTGGTCCCCCTCTGGGCGAACTGAGTACGCCATCGAGTCGCTCTAGTAGCGAACACAGCGACTTAATTTCGCCATCGAGTCGCTCTGGGAGCGAACACAGCGACTTGAGTTCGCCATCGAGTCGCTCTGGGAGCGAACACAGCGACTTGAGTTCGCCATCGGTTCACGAGGGGGAGGGGGAGGGTTGCGCTGCACAAGCCACGGGGATTAACAAAGCGGCGGTGTCATCGGCTACCTGCTCCGGCCCGGGGCCCCCGGGCCATCCCATCCCGTCTCCCCGTCCCGTGTCCCGTCTCCTCTCCTCAGTCCGACGCCAGCTGTCGTTGTGTGAGGATGTGTCGCTTACGCTGAGCGCGTGATGGCTTTGAAGCTCACATGCACTGGTTTGTACCGGGTGTTTCTTTGAGTACGTAACAGTGTTGCGGGATTACATACTCGCAAGCGCTGCAGGGGCCATGGTGCCTTAGAGTCCTTAGAGTCCTTAGAGTCCTCTAGGACTCTATGGTTTTTTTACGGGTGAATTGGGTTGGCGAACCCACAACACTCTTACGCATTCAAAGAAACACCCGGTACTTGTTGTGTTTCTTATTTTTTCAGTAAGTGACTCGTGCGGACCGTATGGAGAGATGTATAGTTGTGTATGGCAGGACAAGTTAGCGCAGTTTGGGTAGCAGCAGTCACTACGGAGCACGCGGAAAGTGCAGGCTTCTCTCGCACGGCATCAGGCGGGAGGGGGGACTTCTGGTGCACGGCTGCGGTTTCGAGCTGGCGCAGAGCACTCCACGGCGTGCTCCAGGAAGGGCAGGTCTCATTTCGGGCAAACCCGCTCGTGGAAAGCCCGGCATTGGCCCGAATAGAGCTTTCGGCCACATCCAGACCAGAGGTTGGCGTTTTTTGTAACATTACGGGTGCATCTCAGGGCTGGCCGTTGGGCGAGAGCCCGTGAGGAGCTCGGCTGACCGGACTGAATTCGGGGCTGCACATTTTTAAACGATCCCCTCCCCCCCCTTCCCTTTCAACGCTTTCTACCCGCAACCCCTCCCGTACCCAAATGCGCACTAAAAGCGAACATTTAGCGAACCAAAAGCGAACTGAAAGCATACAGCAGGTGAACTGAAAGCTTACCGAAACTGAAAGCGGACCGCAGGCTATCTCAAAGCGTACCACAAGCGAACTAATGGCGAACTGAAAGCGTACCGCAGGCGAACAGATTATGGGTCGCTCTGATGGCGAAGAAGCAGCGACACCGGTACGTCGCCGCAAAAACGAACTAGGTTGGCTCTGAGTTCGGAATAGGGTGCAAACTTCCACGGTACTTCCCAGTGCTTACCACGGCCATCTCCTGGGCCAGACGGAGCCGCCAGCGGCCTCGCTTCTCCCTTCTCTGTCCCGCGGGGCGGAGCAGCGGTTCTGCAATAGGACTGCATGTAGCACAGGGAAAGTGGTTGCTTGTGGTTGAAGGCTAGTGGATACCCGAGGGTCAGCCGGGTGTGGCCCCGGTACCACCCGGGGATGACCCGGGGATGACCCGGGGATGACCCGGGGATGACCCGGGGATGACCCGGGGATGACCCGGGGATGACCCGGGGATGACCCGGGGATGACCCGGGGATGACCCGGGGATGACCCGGGGATGACCCGGGGATGACCCGGGGATGACCCGGGGATGACCCGGGGATGACCCGGGGATGACCCGGGGATGACCCGGGGATTACCGGACGAGCCCCTGCACCGCGTCGGATAGGCAAACCAGCCAAGCAGCTGTGTGCAGACGGAGGCTCGCCCGCAGCCCGACGCAGGCGCGACCAAGGGGTGCTTGTAGTTGAAGGCTAGTGGATACCCGAGGGTCAGCCGGGTGTGGCCCCGGTACCACCCGGGGATGACCCGGGGGTGACCCGGGGAATACCGGACAAGCGCCTGCACCGCGTCGGATAGGCAAACCAGCCAAGCAGCTGTGTGCAGACGGAGGCTCGCCCGCAGCCCGACGCAGGCGCGACCAAGGGGTGCGGTCTACTCTCCGGGCGTCGCCTCTGCCATATCGAGCAGACGTTCTGAGTGCGTCAGGGAACCGGCCAGGCGCGCAACGGGCCGGGAACCTACCTACGCTTAGATTTTCCTACCATATGAGTTCTGAATTCATGTCCAGTCGCTAAGCCGTTTGGGCCTGGGCTGACATGCACCTTCGGTCCTCGCGCTACGTCGTCGTCATCTAGATTGCTTACCTGTACCGGGTGTTTCTTTGAATGCGTAACAGTGTTACGGTTTTGCGTTCTCGACAGCGCAACAGGGGCCATGGCGCCTTACGGGCGAATGGGGTAGGCAAACCCGCAACACTCTTACGCATTCTAAGAAACACCCGGCACCTGAGAGGGTATGGCGATCTTCTCTCGTGATTCTTATCTCTTCTGCAAATTCTTTGTCGTAGCGGACGCAGTTTTGTAGAAACGCAGGTCGCGGGTGGAACACCGCGGTGTCAGCTCAGGCTCAGGGAACCACCAGGTGAGAAGAGGTTCAAGAACACGTTTGTACTTACGCGCGATTTCGACCGGTACTGACAGCGCGAACTTGTGACGTCATACGTCATCGCCAGTGGTACCCAGAAGCTCCTTTCACATTCTATTTTTCTTCTGATTCGTTTGCCAGAACAAAACAAAACGAGATAGAAACAAATAATAATAATAATAATAATAATTGAAACATGTCATCAGGCAATCAATACCGACGTCACCAGGAAACACAATAATGTCTCATGGTTTTCCTGAAATTATTATCAAAATGTGATTTAAACTCGACTAGCTGTTTGTTTACCTTCGGCCGACAGGTTATGTCTATCTCCTTTTGAGACTACATTTTCTCTGTAATCCATTTGTTGTAGCTGACGCTGGTACTGGTTCTGTAGAAACTCCTCCAAATTATTTTCACCTTCTCTTCTTTCCAACACTTTGTCGGCAGCCAAGTGATCTGCAGTTTGCTGCTCTCAATTATTTTTTCACTGCACATTTGGTAAGAATACATTGCTCCTCCTTTCATTATTATTATTTTTAGTATTTAAAAATGCCTCATTCCATGGTCTCTTATCTATTCAAATCTCAATGAAGGACACACAGTGATGTGAAGTTTAAAAATAATGAGATTGCATTTGTTTCCTCTGCAGATTGTGGAACGTTTCTGGGAACTTTGCTGAACAACTCATTCTAATATCAGCTGATCGCAGTGTTTGCCTAAAGGTGGGTGGAAGCATATTTGGCCTTTTCCCGTAGGATAGTAAGGTTCCAAGTCTATCTATCTAACATTCATTCTTTCTTTTACTTTCAGACTGGGGCAGTCTGCTGTAACGGGAAATGTTGTTTGCATCATTTCAATCAGAATATTTTTGAAAACATACATCCCACATAAATCAACTGTGTGCTGAGATACTTGGTTTTCTCCCTCCGGATTCTGTTTTTCTGTCTATTGGTTCATTAGTTTTAAATTATAATAATAAAGTCCAGACATGTAATGATCAACTTCTTCCTTTACCCTCCATGACAATTGATGTTGTCCATAATTTCACAAAAAAGTATCTGGTTATCCATTTGTAAAGTGTTTGAAAAATTAGATGCGAGTTCAGGTCACACATGGCAAATCACCACAAGGTTCGATTCGATTATTTTTAGTTTGATTTGGGCGTGGTCGATTAAAACCTCCACCCGAAGGACCCAAATGTCAAGGGAGTTGTTTTCTCTTTTCTTTCTAAAGCTAATCAATTGAAACAATTGAAACCATAACTTGCCAACCCAACCAAATCAAAGTTGTATTATTTTGTGTTGAGTTGACTCTTGTCAAGAAGTTTGGCACATCCCCTTTCTAAAACACTTGAGACCTAAGAAAATTTGAACCTTTACCTGTGAGATTTTTAGCTAGAAAACCAGATAAAAGCAAGCAATGAAGGAGCACCGTTAGGAGCGACAATCAGCTTAGCTTGGTGAGTATCTAATTAAAGTCACTTACAGGTTTAACAGGGTAGTAATTTCATTCTTCCCAATTCTGTGTTTTAAATATGCAGCTGAAAGATTAATTTAATTGAACATTAATCATCAGCAAATAGAAAATAATCCTTTAACTAACATCTTGCTTTTAAATATTTGAAAAGAGGAAAAAAAAAGCCATGGCTGATTTTGCATGGAATGACCCACAAGAGAGTGATGTCACAGGGAACAAACAAAGCTGGTTGTGAGAATCAAAGTCAGGACATGTCAATCATAATTGTAATCTTGTAAAACATTTTACAAATTAGTTACATATTTAGGTCACACAAGAGAGTGTAAAGTCACAAGAAGAAAACAATGCTGATTGTGAGTATAAAAGTCTAGACATGTCAATCATAATTTTAATCTTGGAAATAAGTTATTTCCAAGAAAGTGGGGGAAAATTGAGTTTACACTGAGGCAAAAAAAAAAAGGAAGTTTGATTCTCGGAAAGAAAAGGAAAACAAGTTTTTCAAAAAAATCTGTGTGTTCACAGAATTATTTCTCTAATATATTTTTCTTTTGCGAGCAGCCAGTGGCCCGAAATAAGCATCACTTCCGTCATCTTCAAATTCCTTAGCGTTCAGGACCCTCCGGCGTATATTTTTTGTGTGCTCACTAATCCAGGTGACCACTTGAGAGTTCACTATTTTTTCGTTTGGTGGCATTCTTAAGTTGATAAAATCTATAAGAAAAAGGATAGTTAATACATTTTATATGAATAAATTGTCTAATAACACTTACCACATTTTCTCTTGTATTAGAAAGAAACTTACGTTTAGTTGCCAGAAATATGTCCTCAGGAATGGTTGTCCCGGTCATGTGCATAAGAAATTTGCATGGCAATAGCAGATCCAATACATAACCGACAAACTCTGGGGGATACATGTGGTTAGCATGCCCCGGGGGTCTTCGTGCAAACTTTGGAGTATCTGGTGTTCTAGGAACAACCCATGGAATGTTTGCCAAATCCACTCTTGATATGTAAATAGCCGTGTTCCCTATTTGGACCTGGAAATAAAATTTTATGTAATCTACAATTTCACAATTTTAGGAGGCTGAGTTCTTTCATGAAATTGAACTGTTTCACTTGCCTTGTCTGGGCCATCAACCACACAGTCGAGTGGCAACAGAAGATCTAGATTAATTCTCCATCGTCTTTTCTTTGCTGCATAATCGTTCAATGAATTACTAGGATTTCCACATAATAATGATTTATGGATAGAAACACAAGGATTTTCTTTACCTATCTCTGCAACATGTTGAAATTGTGCGAGCCTACCATCATCTGGAGGTGGAGCATTGCGAGGCTGATCTTGATTAGGCTGCTTATCTACAGGTCTTTCTTCATCTGCCGGAGGATCTCCAACATGCCTAGCTTGTGCAAGCGCCTCATTATCAGGACTTGGAACATTGTGAGGGTGAGGATTATTAGCCTGATTATCCACAGATCTCTCTTTGTCTGTGAGACAATCAGCAGGCCTATTTCTTGCAGCAGCTGAAGCTATTCCCTGAAAATAATTGTGTTGATAAAGTGTCATATCAAAAATGATGTAGGTCTTTCTTTGGGTGCTTCTACAATATCTTGTACTTAATGGCTTTATGGACAGAATTTTCAGCTACATCATGAATTATTCTTAGGGCTCAAGTTATTTAGGAAAATTCTGTCCAGAAAGCAAGAAGGTACAAGATTTTGTACGAGTACCCTTTGTCATACAGAAATGTTTGTAACTTTTGAGATAGCTAAGTACAAAATGGAGAGTATGGTACCTGAAAATTGGGTGGTGCAAGAAATAATCCATTACTTTGTGGCTCATCAACGCAGTTGGAAAAGAATGAAGAAGGGTAATTCAAAGATCCCGTCTGCAAACAAGATACAGAAATAATTAAATAAATTGCATCCATAGCTTTCCAGGCAGAGGAACGAAGGTGCCCAAGCAATGCACCACTCTACCATAATTACTTCAGAAGTTCTTGGATTTCCATGTTGATTTAGGCCAAACATTGACGAGGAGTAGGGCATAGCGTGATTCATCCCTGATGTAGAGGGAATAATTGGCAATAAAAAACTGTCATTATGCTCTTTAAGCTTTTCGTGTTCATTGAGGCCAACAACCATTGATGAACAGGAGAGCATAACTTGATTCGTCCCTGATGTAGAGGGAGTTGACAATGGAACATTCTCCTTACGCTCTTTCAAAACCATTCTTGGCATAGTAAAACGACGCTTTGCTAAAGGAAAATGAGGAGTGGATTCGATCTGACAAGAGAAAAGGTATTTAATTTTAAAATGCACCAACGACTGATCAGGCAAGGCGACGCAAGAAACAAACCACTACACTCACTGAAGAACTCGTTGGCACTATAGTTAGGTACTGTAGGTACTATTTGTTGGCCTGGACTGCCAGCAGGAGACAGCTCTAAATCTCTCTGCGACTCTACTACTGGTGGAGAGCGACCTTCAGATACCTGTGAATCAGAGCAACAGTAGCCCTAAGTGAATGTATATAATACTTAGTAGTATTTTGAAATGAGAGTGGTAAAAATAGAACAAAAATGCAAAGAGAAATTACCTGAATAATGGGAGCGGTTGTTGCTGATAGTGTACTACATCCTGCAGCATTTTTAGCCTGGTTTTCACTATCATCATTTACAGACTTGCTACTACCAGCACCAGTTCTCTGAAAGAGGCAATTATAATCATTAACAATCCTGAGTGTCAGTTCGACTACTTCTGTAATCTATCACAACTTGCTTGGGGGAAAAATGGTTTGGCTGCCTGAAATTCACCGGAAATTAATTTTGTTCCACTGGCTCTCTTTGCTGAATCGGCTTTCCTCTCCTGTTCAGCAGATTTGTGTTTAAGAAAAGCTGCTACTCCCGATGGCTGCCTTACTTCCCAGCCATTCACATCAACTGGAATGCTATTTAAATAATCTACTGAATCTGTTAGTGAAAATAAGATTCGCTTGAGAGTGCAAACCAAAAAGAATGGCATTGAAGCAAATAATTACTCAACCGTACATCCGAATTTGACAAACTTCGCACGATATTTTCTACTACTTGGTGGTCCAGGAAAATCTACAGGGTTGTGGACCTCATAAATGGAGCCTACTTCGACGATTTCAGGCAGCTCTGTGGAGGCAACAACACCTTTTGTCTTGCTCTTTGTGTACAATACCAGTGCAAACGTTGGTCTGGGCGGTGCTTTAGGCTTGGAAGATTTCGAAGATTTCGAAGAGGATTTATGGCTTCTCACTCCCATTTTAAGAAAAGAGCTGATTAAATCCGTTCACGACGTATGGCACTCGACACAGTAATGGTCGACCACGGCGTAATGGTAGAAATGAGGCACAAATGACAAAAACATCAACATCGCGCGCAAGGTGACAAGGTGCTGGCGCGGTGGTATGCCCTCCGCGCAGCCAACACACGCATTACAAATGCATGTTCAAAGGAAAACTACATAAAGTTTAAGTTCATCTCTCAATCAAATAATGAGTCTTTTTAACATTATTCTCTGTTTTCAGCTCTTCATTGGCCTTTGTTTTTTCTAAAATGAATACAAGAAAATAGAAAAGAAAGTGAGAAAGTGAGGGTGCGATCAAATTTAAAGTTTAAAGGTTGCCCCCTGTTGCCAGATTTTCTTGTAGTTTCGGATAGCTCTATTCTCTTTCTCTCTCTCTCACGTCTGTTCCGTGAGTGCGCTCTTTTCCCTTGTCCTTGTGCTTTGTAGCTTGCCGATTGACAACCCAAAAAATGGAAGGAAAAAAGCGGAAGTATGTTTGATTTGGTTAGCTTTGTTTTGGACATGTAACATGTAACACAATATAATTTGCGCTGCGTTTTTCCAGACGTAAAGACTCTGAGCAACTATCGAATCCACCCGAACAACAACAACCTCAACCACTATTTGGTGTTAATATTTAGTTTCTAGACTTCTTTTATGTAATTAGTAAATTGTTGTAATAACGAAAGTGAAATATTTTTTCAGCTGAAATGCAAAATCTAGAGCTCACAATGCAGCCAGAGATTAATCCAGAGGAGGCCTTGACAGAATCTTTTCCTTTAAACCACTCTACAGAGCTTCAGCCAGAAGTTGAATCAAGAATAGCCCCAGGTGCAAAATTTGATTCATTAATTTATGTCACGGTTCGCCGTGACGCTTGTCTCAGTTTTCCTGGCTCGGGCGCCCGGCGCATAGGCAACCCCTCGTACCATACTTTTATGGATTGTCAATGGATGGCGTTGCCTGTGCGTCGGTGCCGCTCCGGGCCGCTCCTCACCCTTCCCCCCTTCCCCTCAGTAGCTCAGCTGGTCGGCCGGCCGGGCTCGGTGTGTCAGAGCTCCCTATACCACCGACCCGGCGCGCTGACGAGCTCCGCCTACCATCCTTCTCTTCGCCGGTAAGCTTCCGGCCTACCATGTGCTCCTTGTGCACGTTTTGTTAGTCGAGTCTTGTACTAATTCGGTCCTTTTCCGTAGGGTCAAGTCAAAGTCAATGTCCGTCAGAGTCATGGTCAAGTTATGGATGAGGCATGTTTGTTGTGCGTTCCCCCGCCGCTGGCGCGGTTCAAGTCACTCTGTCCGTCAAGTCGTCGCTGTGTAGCGTCAGGTTTCCTTCAAGTTTGCTCTTATGTATTTTCACCTTGGTTAAGTGTGTGATTTGTGTTTATCGTTCGGCGTAAGCCCGAAGTTTTCTGATAACGTTTGGCCGTAGTGCCCGCTCTTTTAACCTAGTTGTGGGTTTGTTTCCCTGTATTCCATCTGTGCCGTCGCGCCATTGCGCTCGTTTGTTAAGTTGTGAACACCAATAAACTGTGATATTTTAGTGGTTAGATCTTGAATAGGGCTTCGGCCCTTGGCGCCCATTAAATTAAAATTCATGATTTTAACCCCACCCACTCTACCTGGGTCACTGAGCCAGCCGGCTCCAGTTTTGTTTTATGTAACGAAATCGCCACGTTACAATTTGGCGCCCAACGTGGGGCAACTTCTGTTTGTTTTGAGCATTCCTTCAGTTTAGTTTTTAAAGCTAGCATTAAATACTATTACTGTTGTTTATTATTTTTGGCCCTTGTAAATCTATGGTACCTAGTTTTGTGGCAGCTAATATTTTTGCTCTTTCCCCGTTGTTTCTCTTGGCACTTTGTTAATATTTGCAACTTGAAGTGTGTTGTTCACAAAAAGCTTTTGCATTGTGTTAATGTTTCTATATTGGTGCCCTAAATATTCTTGTATTGTCCGAACAAATTTATTTGGTCTTTTCAAGTGTTGTATTTTGGCTCTCTTTTACGTTCCAATAGTTTACGGAACTTTGTAGCTTTTGTTCTCTGTGAACACTGCTTGATGGCAGGGGTTAATAATTATTTAACTACTTCATAGCTTATATGGTTGCTTTTGTAAGGGTTATTAATTAGGCATGTTTAAGTAGGGCAGTTTAGGCATACTTTGGTTATAAGTCCTATACGCTACTGGGTTTTGGGTACCATTTGTGGGTAGGGCCGTCCAGGTCTAGACACTGAATGTGGGATTGTAATTCCTGGTCGCTACCGCAATGGGATTTTTTTGTATCAATAATATTACGTAGGGCTGGTTAGGTATAGGTTTTATTACTTGGTTAGGCCGACCAAGTTTTAATTTTCACGCTTGTAAATCCTCTCCGCTACGGCTATATTGTTGCGTTTTTTTGTGTGGTCTGGTGACTTTGTGCATACTGACGAGTATGGTTTACTTCAGGTTTCAACGTTTCAGTGACTTGATGATTTGTAAGTTCTGTCGTTGGCTTTTTGTATACTCCATTAAGTGAGTTTTGTGTTATTGCCTTTTTAAAGTTCATACCCTGTCATTTTGAAAGATTTGTTTTTTTTTGAATCAGCACTGTGAATCAGTTTCACCTTTAATCCCTCAAGGCTAAGTGTGTTCAATATATATGTTGCACTCTCTGAGGGGTATTACTATGGTATTGTTTATAATACCAGTTTTTGTAGCTTTATGCTTTAGTGCTCTTGCTTCCATATTTGGTGGTTAAATTATTTTGGCTTGTATCATGTCCCATCTTATGGCATAGTATTTGTATTTTTCTGCAGCAGACTTGAAGGGTTTTCCTATAGCTTTTTGCCTTTTTAGTAGTCAAGACTCGTTAATGTAGCCTTTGCTTTTACACTTTTATCGCGTTTAGTTTCCATTTCCTTTTGGGTCCGGAAGCTTACCCCTTTAAGGTTGGGGGGGGTGTCACGGTTCGCCGTGACGCTTGTCTCAGTTTTCCTGGCTCGGGCGCCCGGCGCATAGGCAACCCCTCGTACCATACTTTTATGGATTGTCAATGGATGGCGTTGCCTGTGCGTCGGTGCCGCTCCGGGCCGCTCCTCACCCTTCCCCCCTTCCCCTCAGTAGCTCAGCTGGTCGGCCGGCCGGGCTCGGTGTGTCAGAGCTCCCTATACCACCGACCCGGCGCGCTGACGAGCTCCGCCTACCATCCTTCTCTTCGCCGGTAAGCTTCCGGCCCACCATGTGCTCCTTGTGCACGTTTTGTTAGTCGAGTCTTGTACTAATTCGGTCCTTTTCCGTAGGGTCAAGTCAAAGTCAATGTCCGTCAGAGTCATGGTCAAGTTATGGATGAGGCATGTTTGTTGTGCGTTCCCCCGCCGCTGGCGCGGTTCAAGTCACTCTGTCCGTCAAGTCGTCGCTGTGTAGCGTCAGGTTTCCTTCAAGTTTGCTCTTATGTATTTTCACCTTGGTTAAGTGTGTGATTTGTGTTTATCGTTCGGCGTAAGCCCGAAGTTTTCTGATAACGTTTGGCCGTAGTGCCCGCTCTTTTAACCTAGTTGTGGGTTTGTTTCCCTGTATTCCATCTGTGCCGTCGCGCCATTGCGCTCGTTTGTTAAGTTGTGAACACCAATAAACTGTGATATTTTAGTGGTTAGATCTTGAATAGGGCTTCGGCCCTTGGCGCCCATTAAATTAAAATTCATGATTTTAACCCCACCCACTCTACCTGGGTCACTGAGCCAGCCGGCTCCAGTTTTGTTTTATGTAACGAAATCGCCACGTTACATTTATGGAGGTACAGATTTATTTAACAGTCATTGTTGGTATTGTGCGATACTCTCAGATCTCTAATTTGTGTCTTCTCTCAAATTATTGTGCTGGTTTAGTGGAACCAAACAATTGCCCATCAGATAAAGGTATTGTGCGTTCTTGGGTTACATGCTGTGCACTAGGAAATATTTTTCGTACTTTTTTATTTACCTAATTTCTGTCTCTTTAGTTTTGCAGGAATTAGGACTTTTTCATCTACTTCAGCCTCCGCGTAATATGAAAGACTCCTCTGACCACAATCCTGAACCTGAGCTAGAAGATTATGTCGCAAGTAAAACGGAGACTGAACCTGCAAGTGGACGAAACTATATGGATAGTAATATTCAGGAAAACTGTGAGATAAATTTAGAAGATAGTAACTCTGAGAAAGCAGAGCAAGAACTTTTAGATTGTATCCTTCTGCTCACCTCAGAGGGAGATTCCAATATTCTGAATCTTGAATCACCCAGTAAGGAAGAGGAGGAGAGTGAAAATGAAACAAATGCAGCTGAACCCTTGTATGAAGGCGCTCAAATAAGTCTACATGATTCTTATGTGGCAATATTAACATTTTATCTCAGTTTTAAGTTGACTGGTGTTAGCCTTCAAGCACTTCTACATCTCATTTCTTTACATCTTCCCAAAGTCACAATCTTTAAAAAATCAATAGAATTTTTTAAGAATTACTTTTCTTACATGCAAGGGGAGAAAGAATTTGAATATTATTGTTCTGTTTGTTTCAAGAAGCTGCTTAACAGCACTAAATGTAAGGATTGTAAAAATGGAAAGGTTTGTTGTCTGGTGAAACTCTCCTTAATTCAACAGCTATGCACTCTGTTGAAAAGAAAAGGATTTTGGCGTTTGTTACAATTTCCTAAGTACTGCGGCCTAGTTTCCGCCTTCTCAGATGTGACTGATGGTCAACTTTACCAAGATCTTTTAAAAATTGGTCTACTTGGGAATGGTGATACTATTACATTTCAGTGGTACACTGATGGGGCTGCATTGTATTCCTCTTCCAGTACCAGTGTGTGGCCCCTATATCTGAACATCAATGAGCTACCTTATGTAGAGAGGTATAAAAAAGATAATCTTTTGGTACCAGCCATATGGGTGGGGCCTGTTAAGCCCCCCGGCTCTTTACTTGTATCAGCTGTTTACCCTGACCTGAACTTGCTGCAGTCTGGTGTAAATTTTGAAGTGGATGGCAAAGAGAACATCAACCTCAAAGGCATTGTGATTTGTGGGACTGGAGACACGCCTGGCCGAAGCATCATGCTCAACATCGTACAGTTTAATGGTGCAAGCTCATGCCAAGTATGTGAAGATGAGGGAGAACCAAGATTCATGTGTCCTGGTGTTCGTCTATTTCCTTACCAGCCTACTGATACTTTGATCCCAAGAACACTTGAGAAGATGGAGGCATATGGTAAGCAAGGCACAGAAGAAAATCCATGTGTAGGGGTTAAAGGCCCTTGTGCTTTATCAAAAGTCATGCCAGATTTTTTGACGGGAACCGGAATTGACTCCATGCACCAATTGTTCGGAGGTGTAACCAAGAAAATCACATCAAAATTCCTGTCAACCAAAGGAGCGGACAAGAAATTTAGTGTGGCTGAGCATTACAAACTTCTTGATGAAAGACTGATGAGTATAAAACCCCCTGCCCATGTCCCCCGAGCGCCAAGGCCATTGAAGGAAGTGATGTCTTGGAAAATGAACGAGCTAAAGGCTTGGTTACTGGACTATTCCATTCCAGTTTTGTATAATGTTCTCCCCAATGAGTACTTCCTTCCACATTAGTGGCTGCCAGCCAATTCCTGAATGATGGTATGGTGTCATGGGAATCCTTGACAACGGCCAAGATTTTGCTTGAGAAATATGTAAGTCTGGTTGCTGATCTATTTCACCCCAATCTACTTACAATGAATTTTCACCTATTGGTTCATTTAGCCCATGTTGTTCAAGCCCTTGGCCCTTTATGGGTTTATTCTTGTTTTCCTCTGGAATCAATTAATGGTATGATTCTCAATCTAGTCCATGGAGCCAGGTGGGCTGAAAGGCAAATTGCGTCCTCTATGCAAATCACCCTGGGACTACCTGATATTATACGGAACTTACCAGAGTCCAAGACTAAGGAATACTGCTCAAAAATTGTCAACCGTCGAAAGTATAAAGGCAGTGAGCACATAGGAAAGAATACTGCTATAATTTGATCTAGTGAAAATGTCACCAATATTTTGCCGGAAGTATGTGTCCTTCAAGCTTTCCAAGATAGTGTCCAGAAAATAGAAATAATACATTCGATCAAAAGAGGAAAATATTTATATGTTGCGGAGTCTAGCAAGCTCTCAGTCAGAAGGGACTCATCTGTGGCCATTTACAAAAATGAGGAGCAAGGTCAAGGCCTCCAAGTTGGTGTTATAAAAACATTTTTGAGAGTTTTTGAGTGTAATTGTGCAAGCAAATGTACCTGTTTATCATGGATCTACGCTGTGCTACAGAAATTAAAGGTTGTAAAAAATTTCCCGACATTGATACCAGAGGTGTTTGTACCCAATGTGGCTGAATACAAGCATACAGATGAACTATACCTTATAAGTCCTGAAAGCTTGCAGGGGGTTTGTGTTAAGATGGAAATTGGGGAGCACATATATGTGTCAGTGCCATGCAACTCAAAAGAAATAGTGAGATTCAGTAACACCTCAACTAATTTTGTAAAAATTTTGTTTGTATCTAAGAATTTTACTTAACTGTATTTCTTGCCTCAGAATGGAGGCTCAATATTTTTTTTCAATTTATTGTAAAAGTTTTTCTTTACAAGATTACAATAATGATTGACATGTCCTAACTTTGATTCTCACAACCAGTTTTGTTTGTTCCCTGTGACATCACTCTCTTGTGGGTCATTTCATGCAAAATCAGCCATGGCTTTTTTTTTTCCTTTTTTCAAATATTTAAAAGCAAGATGTTAGTTAAAGGATTATTTTCTATTTGCTGATAATTAATGTTCAATTAAATTAATCTTTCAGCTGCATATTTAAAACACAGAATTGGGAAGAATGAAATTACTACCCTGTTAAACCTGTTAGTGACTTTAATTAGATACTCACCAAGCTAAGCTGATTGTCGCTCCTAGCGGTGCTCCTTCATTGCTTGCTTTTATCTGGTTTTCTAGCTAAAAATCTCACAGGTAAAGGTTCAAATTTTCTTAGGTCTCAAGTGTTTTAGAAAGGGGATGTGCCAAACTTCTTGACAAGAGTCAACTCAACACAAAATAATACAACTTTGATTTGGTTGGGTTGGCAAGTTATGGTTTCAATTGTTTCAATTGATTAGCTTTAGAAAGAAAAGAGAAAACAACTCCCTTGACATTTGGGTCCTTCGGGTGGAGGTTTTAATCGACCACGCCCAAATCAAACTAAAAATAATCGAATCGAACCTTGTGGTGATTTGCCATGTGTGACCTGAACTCGCATCTAATTTTTCAAACACTTTACAAATGGATAACCAGATACTTTTTTGTGAAATTATGGACAACATCAATTGTCATGGAGGGTAAAGGAAGAAGTTGATCATTACATGTCTGGACTTTATTATTATAATTTAAAACTAATGAACCAATAGACAGAAAAACAGAATCCGGAGGGAGAAAACCAAGTATCTCAGCACACAGTTGATTTATGTGGGATGTATGTTTTCAAAAATATTCTGATTGAAATGATGCAAACAACATTTCCCGTTACAGCAGACTGCCCCAGTCTGAAAGTAAAAGAAAGAATGAATGTTAGATAGATAGACTTGGAACCTTACTATCCTACGGGAAAAGGCCAAATATGCTTCCACCCACCTTTAGGCAAACACTGCGATCAGCTGATATTAGAATGAGTTGTTCAGCAAAGTTCCCAGAAACGTTCCACAATCTGCAGAGGAAACAAATGCAATCTCATTATTTTTAAACTTCACATCACTGTGTGTCCTTCATTGAGATTTGAATAGATAAGAGACCATGGAATGAGGCATTTTTTAATACTAAAAATAATAATAATGAAAGGAGGAGCAATGTATTCTTACCAAATGTGCAGTGAAAAAATAATTGAGAGCAGCAAACTGCAGATCACTTGGCTGCCGACAAAGTGTTGGAAAGAAGAGAAGGTGAAAATAATTTGGAAGAGTTTCTACAAAACCAGTACCAGCGTCAGCTGCAACAAATGGATTACTGAGAAAATGTATTCTCAAAAGGAGATAGACATAACCTGTCGGCCGAAGATAAACAAACAGCTAGTCGAGTTTAAATCACATTTTGATAATAATTTCAGGAAAACCATGAGACATTATTGTGTTTCCTGGTGACGTCGGTATTGATTGCCTGATGACATGTTTCAATTATTATAATTTTTTTTTTTGTTTCTATCTCGTTTTGTTTTGTTCTGGCAAACGAATCAGAAGAAAAATAGAATGTGAGCGGAGCTACTGGGTACCACTGGCGATGACGTATGACGTCACAAGTTCGCGCTGTCAGTACCGGTCGAAATCGCGCGTAAGTACAAACGTGTTCTTGAACCTCTTCTCACCTGGTGGTTCCCTGAGCCTGAGCTGACACCGCGGTGTTCCACCCGCGACCTGCGTTTCTACAAAACTGCGTCCGCTACGACAAAGAATTTGCAGAAGAGATAAGAATCACGAGAGAAGATCGCCATACCCTCTCAGGTGCCGGGTGTTTCTTAGAATGCGTAAGAGTGTTGCGGGTTTGCCTACCCCATTCGCCCGTAAGGCGCCATGGCCCCTGTTGCGCTGTCGAGAACGCAAAACCGTAACACTGTTACGCATTCAAAGAAACACCCGGTACAGGTAAGCAATCTAGATGACGACGACGTAGCGCGAGGACCGAAGGTGCATGTCAGCCCAGGCCCAAACGGCTTAGCGACTGGACATGAATTCAGAACTCATATGGTAGGAAAATCTAAGCGTAGGTAGGTTCCCGGCCCGTTGCGCGCCTGGCCGGTTCCCTGACGCACTCAGAACGTCTGCTCGATATGGCAGAGGCGACGCCCGGAGAGTAGACCGCACCCCTTGGTCGCGCCTGCGTCGGGCTGCGGGCGAGCCTCCGTCTGCACACAGCTGCTTGGCTGGTTTGCCTATCCGACGCGGTGCAGGCGCTTGTCCGGTATTCCCCGGGTCATCCCCGGGTCATCCCCGGGTGGTACCGGGGCCACACCCGGCTGACCCTCGGGTATCCACTAGCCTTCAACCACAAGCAACCACTTCCCCTGTGCTACATGCAGTCCTATTGCAGAACCGCTGCTCCGCCCCGCGGGACAGAGAAGCGAGAAGCGAGGCCGCTGGCGGCTCCGTCTGGCCCAGGAGGTTGCCGTGGTAAGCACTGGGAAGTACCGGGGATCTGCTTCCCCGGCACTTGCCAGGCACATCAACGGCTGTCCCTCGCATTTTTCGTCAAAGGGGGTACCCTTCTCGTTTTATCGCAGTCGCAGCTTGTCGTTTGGCTCGGCACCCACCATGGGAGCCGGCCGACCCGACCCTAGGACCCGTGTCACAAACAAGGGGCGATTGTGATTACCTGATATCCCCTGCCCCAGGGCGGAACTTGATGGCTTCCCTCCCGGATTCCTGCGGGTATTCCCCGGAAGTTGCCCGGGTATCCCCCGGGTATCCCCCGGGTATTCCCTCGATATTCCCCGGATGTTCCCCGGATATTCCCCGGGTGTGCCTCGGACGGCATCTTGTCTTGGGTTACATTTCCCTATTCCTCGTTAAAAGAGCTTTAAAACGAGCTACCATGTTATAGGGTTCATTTTATATCACAAAGGTCTAATGGGTTTTGAAGGATTCTTTTGGTTTTTTTCTACATAAACCGAATTCCTTTGCAACGAACCCCATTACATGATAGCTCGTTTTAAAGCTCTTTTAACGAGGAATATGGAAATGTAACTCATTTTGAATTAATTTTGTTCTGGGAAAAAATGAGAAGCAAAAGGTCAAAACGTGTACATCAATGTACACTGATAAATCAGTACACGTTATAGTTTTCAGAGTGTGTGAATGTAACACACTTGTATGTGTGCGAGGCGAGAATTCATTTGTTCACTTCAGTGGTAAGTGTACGAATAAATCCCCATCCTCGTACACATACAAGCGTGAGACATTCACCCACTTGGGTTTTCAGTGTACGTAAGACGATGCACTCAAGGGAAACACCATAGAATCGGAACGGGAACGGCGAAATACGTAAACGTGAATTAATTGAAGGAAATTATGAAGGAGGGTGATTTTCGGCCGAGGAGGGTGTTTTTCGGTCGAGGAGGGAGGGTGTCCGGGCTGTCTTGCACACCGCGCGCAAAAGGATGGCGGCCACTGCTGTATCGATGTGAATGTGCCGAAGGCCGTGACACGTCTGACTTGCGTGTCGCTCGCGAGGGGGCCTCCACTCCTCTTTTGGGCCAACACCGGATTGCCAAGATTGCCAGATTTCCAGGATTGCTCGGATTTTTCGGGATTGCTCGGATTTTTCGGGATTGCTAAGAGTTTTAGAGATTGTCACTGATTTTTAAAGATTGCCGTTCATTTTTAAAGATTGCCGTTGATTTTTATAGATTGCCGTTGTTTTTTAAAGATTGCCGTTGATTTTTAAAGATTGCCGTTGATTTTTAAAGATTGCCGTAAATTTTTTAAAGATTGCCAAGATTTTCTTGGATTTTTAAAGGGTTTTTCAAGATTGCCGTGGATTTACAACAATTTTATAAAGATTGCTGGAGATGGCAGATCTTTTCCGCAGTGACAATGTAATTTTTTGTAGCATGACCTGACCAGGTCAAGCATTGAGGGGCGAGTTGATGTGCCCGCCGCCGGGGCGCCTCCCACCTTCTTTTGCTGCTGCGCTACGCGAGGAAAAGTACTTGACCTGCTCGAGCTAAGTTGAGTCGGGCCCGGTGCCAGCGGCGGGGGGCCGGGGTGCGCGCCCCGGGCCGCAGGTAGGCGGGATCGGCACGTTAGTTGACTCTCATCCGACCGCCGCGCCGCGCCGCGCTGCGGCCGGCCGATTTACTAGATTACGTTACGGATCTTGCTTTAGCCGCCAACACGGGAAAGGCCCGCTCGTGCCGCCACCGTATCTCTCTACACCTTGCGATGGGGCCGGGGGGCGCTGCCCCGGCCCGGAGTCGCCACCAGACCAGCAGGCGGTTTCAGGGTATCATTCAGTAGTGTCTTAGCCGGGGCGTCTTCTCTCTCACTCCTTATGGGCCATACCCGTGAGTGCAACAAGGACAGAGAGGCGCGCGGGCTCGCCCTGCCGGCGAGGGGAGAAGGGGAAGGGGGGGGGGGTGGGGGTGCGCGCACTGAATTAAAAGAACATGATCTGGTGCCTCTTTTCGCAGCACTATGCCGCCACCGGGGGTTCAGTGCATCGTGAGTGTAACATTAATTTTCTGGAAAATGTCCCACGATCGAGGAAATGCAATTTATTAGTGTAAGTTCTTTCGTAATTCCCTTTCCCTTACGGAAAGCGCGAAGCGCGATCTCTGGGAACACCACTGATATACTTTGCTTCGTTTCAGAGCTGTGTGCGAGGCTACATCATGCAACAGTGTTGGCGTCAGTATAGTGTGCTGTGGGTGTGTTGTGTGCAGTTGTGTGTGTAAGAGTTCGAGGAAAGAGGGAGAGAGGCTTTGGGATTGATGTGTTCGGTCGGGCGAAGTTTGTATTCTTCTCTGGTAATTATTTAGCCATGATCTAATACCTACCAATTAAAACATGCTTCTGTCAAGAAGTTTATCGCAAGTCTGTCAACATGAAGATCAGGTTTGAGATATGAGGTTAAAGGTGCCCCCACAATGTCTTGTACTCAGCTGGTTTTCTAGACCGAATTCTTAGAGATAAGATGGAATTATTGTAAGGGCTCAAGTTGTTTAGAAAGGAGAGGTATAATAGTGAGTAAACTAAACCAACTCACCTTCAAATAATACAAGTTTTATTTATGACTAAAAGTAATAATATTATTATACCTTGTTAATGAATCAAAACTATAACTTAGCTGTCCTGTCAAATCAAAATTGTATGATTTGGTGGTGATTTGGTTTAGTTTACACACTCTTACACTTTTTTTTTTCCAAATGACTTGACCTTTAACAAAAAATCCACCTTGTTCCTGAGAATTCGGTCTAGAAAGCCAGCTGAGAACAAGACATTGTGGGGGCACCCTTAACCTCATCTCTCAAACCTGATCTTCATGTTGACGAATATTTCTTATTGTTTACAAATGTTTGGTGTTTCGACAGACGTAACCATTTACGATGGCATCAGAAGAAGAGTCAGGGGTGAATGTCAATTATCAGAAATCTGTGGATGCATTAAAATTAGTAAGTTTTGAATTGATAGTACTTTTTTAGTCATGGCAGCATTTCTTATGTTAGTGTGTTCTGTTACAGGCCTCAGGACAGAGTTTGTGGGACTTACTTAAAAAGGAGCCATTCGGTATTGATTTAAGCCCGAATCTGGTGAGGACTCTAGAAGCCTGCTCCTACACCAAACTGAAATCATTTATAAATTTTGACATTGATGGATTTGAAAAATTCATGCAAGAAAGCCTCCCAGCTTTCCTATCAAAAAATGGGATAATTGTCCAGAAAACGGGAAAACTGTGCATACTTTCCTAGAGGACTATTATGGTCCACTCTTTGCGTACTGTCCAGAGAATTTCATGTTGATGGGTATCCGCCCTGAGTTACAGTGTCTGCGTGATTTGGCTGCAAAACATCTCTGTCCTTCAGCAAGTATATTCAAACCTAAGAAGAAAGTTTTGACTCAAAAGAGCAGAGACACCTCAGATACAGCAGGTTAGTACAGGTACTTTTACTTAAGTATCTTTCTGGACAGAATACTTCCATATTGCCCCTAAATATTGCGTCCAGAAAAGCCAACTAGCTTGCAGCATCTAACATTATCAAACACCCTAACAGTGCTCCCCAAACTAATTCAAATAAGTGGGGTGGGGTCTTTGGCGGTGACTTAGACATTAAAATCTATCTAAATAACAGAGTAAAAATTTCCCTAAACAGCTCATGGCTGACCCTAACTATTTTTCCTGTCGGTAAAAATGGGCTTAATATTTTGTGATTGGTCCAAAACAAACTTACCTTGATTAATTATTAATTATACTTGAAAATTAGACTTTACAGCTTATTATGCAACAACAGATAACAATTTGGAAACAATATTGGTAGGGGGCTAGAGCCTCAGACAATATTCATATACTATGGATCAAATAGTAAATTGATTGAAAAAGACGTTCTTTATGCCTCTGACATTTCACTTTTAGTAGCTTATAGAATAATAAATGTGAATGAAGTGTAGTGAAGCAGCACGAGCACCCTTATTGGTGCCTGGCAAGCATGCTCCATTTTGAAGCGTGCTTTGTAGTTGACTCCAAATGGAGCGTGCCATGCACACACTTGGGTTTCTAGAGTATCATACAACTGGTTATCCTTAAAACTGATAAAAGAAAGTTATAACCTGTTGTATGATAGAGATTTGGAATGAAATTTTCTCACTTTGGCACTTTTTCCGTAGAATTGTTAGATTTTCAGCGCTTCCTGGAACGATTTCCATGCTTCAAAAAGCCCCGTCCCAGATTTTTGATATGTGTTAGCACTTACCCTAAGCTTAATTTTAGAGGTGGAATATTGATCTTGATACAAGGGGCAAGGGCTGGAAAAGGTTTTCATAAAATGGTTCAATAATCTTCTGGAGGAAAGTTTAAGTGCTCGTAACAAGTCTATATGGGCATTTTTAGTTTTTCCTGACACAGTTGACTTGATTCAAATCCACACCTGCCTCCGACATTGCTTTTTCTTGAGTTTTGAGGGAATTTAAGATATTTTGTCGCTTAAAATACCTAAAAAGCACTGGTCCCTCTAACTCTGCCAATAGTTAATATAAAATTATATCCTTCAAGGTAAGTTTGTTTTGGACCAATCACAAAATATTAAGCTCATTTTTACCCACAGGAAAAATAATTAGGGTCAGCCATCAGCTGTTTAGGGAAATTTTTACTCAATAACAAGCAAATACATTAAAGAAAATTTGATTTAAAAGGAATTAATTATGCCCTTGGCATTTCACTTTCTGATATATTCATATAGGCTTCTACTTTTAATTAACATCTTGCTCCTTGTTCATTGTGTGTTATTTTGCAGGAGATGACAGTAACAACAATAACAGATTAATGAAAGAAGAAGAGGATAATATTGTATCCAATGTTTCTAAGTGGTTAAAGAAAAATGCGCCAGCAGTTGGTATTAATTGTGATGATTACTTAGCTTCAGAAGAAGCAACAATTTCGGTGTCTATTACTGTAGATGAACATGGCGATTGGCATGCCAAAATTAAATGTCCTGCAGTTGACTGTAATGAGACTTATAAAGTGGGAAGAAAGGGTAAATATTTTGTGTTATGGTTGTAAGTATTAATTTTATTTGTCTCTTTCACTGTACTTAAATTGAAATATTTGCTACAGATAAAAATTGGGTGCCCAGCAATTTATACAGGCATATTCTTAAATCTCATGTTCTGAAGCCTGCAACAGATTCCCAGCAAAAGACAGTCAGAGAACTGTTCCAGCGGAAGAAAAGAATGAGATTAGAAAGAAATGTTGAAGATAGTGATGAACAAACAGGTACACAAACTGCAGTCGAAGTACACTCACAAGGGAATAGTGAATCCTCTACCTCTTCCACCTTAGAAAGCGGTGATCCAGAGGTGAGTCAAGCATTGTGTCCTATTAGTTTAAACATACTTTTGCCCTTTGTTAATATTTACATCTAACTTATAGTTACTATGTACTGCTACAATAACCTTTTGCTTTTTTGAGTGCAATACTATTCAAAAGTAAGATTTCTTTATGACCTATATAGTGCAAACTACAGAAAAATAAACATGAATGATTCATTTTAGTCTGCACACATTCTGCTTGCTGCTTACTACATAATTTTTCTTGTTTTTATCAAGCCACTTGCCTTATATGAACTCCAACTTATATTAATTGTTTGATTTTTTTTTTCTTTGAATTCTCAGAGACCCACTCAACAGGCATCTGCAAAATCCCTTCGTAACAGGCCTGGGAGATTTGAAGAGGACCTTGATGAGATGCCCGACAAAAATTTTCAGTAAGAGAGGATGAGCAGACCAGTCATCCTCTCACTCCTGTTACCGCTAGAAAAAGAGACTGGTCCTCTCAAAGTCCAAGTGAAAGGGTCAAACGGAAGCTTCGTGTTGCTAGCACTGACTGTAGGAAGATTGAAGACTACTTCACTGTTCTCAACAAGATTGAACTACTTTTGAAAGAAAATGAAAGTTTGAGACAGCAACTTACCTCCACATTTAAATCTGTTACTGATTCCAAAGTTCAAATAGACAACAGCAATTTGCTGGCAATTCTTTTGGAATCAGCTAAAATTAATGCAGGTAAAAAAGCAAGAGGAAGAAGGTACAATAATCATACGTTGAGAGAATTCTGTACTCTTGTTTTTGTGCTGGGTGGGCCTCAGCTTTACGAGATTTTGAGCAAGAACCTGCTGTTGCCGTCTGTTACTGTATGTCGAAATAACCTTGTTTCGAATGAAACCATACAAGAGGGTGTCTTCCGTTTCCATGAGCTGAAGAGGTATATGCTATCACAAGGATATACTACAAACAAAGTCCTCATATCTGAAGATGGGACTGTGGTTAACGGACGGATTGAGTATGACATCAAGACTAACCAGTTAGTTGGTTTTGTTTTACCTCTCAGAAATGGAGTGCCAGTTGCCATCAGTTTTCCAGCTGTATCAGCTCATGCCATGAGGTCATACTTTGAAAACCACGTAGCTTGTAAAACTGTTTACGTAATTATGGCACAACCCCTAGTCCACAAATCATCTCCCTTTTGTTTGGCATTATTTGGAACGGACAATAAATTTTTGCATACTGATGTACTAGCAAGATGGAAATGGATGGATCAGGCTGCTGCTGAAGCCGGGATAGAAATTGTATGTAGATATTCAGATGGAGATGGAAAACTTCTCAGAGCAATGATTATTAGTTTATTTTCTAACACTGAAAGATGTAAAAAGTGGCCATGGTTTCATGCATCTTTAGATGTTTCAGATCATAATATTGTAATGCAAGACACTATTCATCTACTAGTGAAGTTAAAGTCCAAGCTACTGAAACCATCAGAAATTATTCCCTTGGGCAAGCATCATTTAGCTTCCAGAGGTGATATTGCAGCCTTAATTGACAATGTAAGCAGAGATCACCATGACCTTGTCCCAAGTGTTCTCAATCAACGGGATAAAATGAATTTCAGAATGGCTCAAAAACTCTGTGCAGAAATTGTCTGTGAAAGCCTTACTGAAAATATCACAGGTGCTGAAGCCACTGTTATTTATTTGAATATGATGAGAGAATTCTGTTCTGCATTTTTAGAAGTTTCTCTTGATGCTGTGGAAAGAATTTTTCGTGCATTTAAATGGATATTTTTCTTAAGACTCTGGCGTCAATGGATTGACAAGACAGATGGTTATTCAGTTAGCCATAATTTTATCACGTCTAATTCCTACTCTTGCATTGAGATTAATGCGCACAGTCTTGTTCTTTTAATCAGAAGATTCAGAGATCTAGAAGAACCAGAACATTTTCTTCCATGGCTCTTTTCTAGTCAAGGTTGTGAAGAGTTCTTTCGCAAGAGTCGAGCCATGTCTCCAACACAAAGTACCATGGTGACGTATAGTGTGCTAGACTTGCAACATAGGGTTCGAAGAATAGATTTTCTCTCTCAGACTTTTTGCAATTTAGACAATGTGATAGAGTATCCAAGGCTCAAGAAGATGTTAAAAAATGGTGATCAGAGGTCCACTGTATCACAAATCTTGCCTGAAGATTATGTAATTGAAGAGACAGTACAAAAAGCTTTTAAAGAGGCTTTAAAGGTATGTGAAAAAGTCAAAATAGCACCTAAGAATGCTAAAATTCCACCTTGCCCTCTGCCTGTACTTTCCTGTGATAGTTCTGTTTTGGAAGATTTAATTGAAGATCCAGATCTTGATATTGATGAAAATGTGGCCACTTTTGGTGACGGCACCGAGGACTCTTCTGTTGAAGAAAACCTTCAAGATGAAGAACTTGATGATGCGGCGGAGGACTTATTAATAGTCAGTACTGGCCAACTTGGTATCAAGTCATTTAAAGATGTGGATGTGAGTCCAACCAGTCCTTTTGTTGTGGTTTCTGATGCCCAGGGAACGCCATGCATAATAAAGAAAACAACGCTACTTTATCTGCTGAGAACTGGAGACACTCGACTGAGTAGTGATCGCCTCTTGCGAGTGCAGGAAGATAAGATTGATCGAACAACCTCTCGTGCTAATCAAACAGCTTTGGCTGCAACTCAACGAGTAAAGGAAGATGAGATTAGTGTTGGACAATGGTGTGCATTTCAGTCAGAAAACAATTCTTTAATTATTGCCAGAATTTTAGCATTTAGTTACCTTTCAGGTTCCTCGTGGAGAAACCAGCAGTACTCTAGTTCAAGTGCCCCAGTACAGGCACCTAATCCGAATAAGAAAAGAGGTCTTGGTGTTCTTTGTAATTGGTACAATGTTCAGAAGAATGGTAGACTTATAGCTGTATCTATGGACCTGCATGGATATTATCCAATTGAAAATTATTTGTGCACCATTCCTCGTCCTTTGATACTTAGCAACAAGACTCTTTCATTAGCTTGTCCTCTTAAAGAAATTAAAAAATTTATTTCAAAGTAAGAATTAGAAGTGAAAATTTTTTTGTAATATTTGTGTTTCATGTCAAGTAGATTCAATTTTCTACTTGTTTTAAATGCTTTTGTTTTCTCTTGATCTCCCTAGTTTAAGATATTATGATCTTTATCTTTAAAGATATCTCATTGCGATGTCAGAGCTAGTCCTCATTAGTTACTTAAAAAGCACCTGTGATGCATAAATAACTTGTGTTACCTGAAAACTCAAACTTAAAGTATGCATGTTTTGTTTTATTTTGACTGACTATAGAATATATTTTTGTATGCTTGATCTCTATGTAAGTAAATTGTCTCTAGATCTTTGATGTTCTGTACTTATAAAAAATAAAAAACTGTATCAACAATTTTAAAAAATAATAATAAAAAAATCCTGAGTTATCAATTCAAAAATAGTTGTGATCTTTTACAAAACTAACACTAAATGAGAGGTAGCTATAAAAATCAAGGTTTGTTCACCTAGTGGGGAATTGAACGTTTCGAATAAATCTAAGCAGTCATTCCAGATTGCCAGATTGGATTCAGAGAGATATGGAAAACGTAAGAATGTATCGTACTTAATCGAGAGTTACTGACTTGAACGGACAAAGTGGGCTTACTCTGGCTATACAGGGGCATGCAGGCGCGCCGGGCGGGCTCGCCTGGTCCACCAGCATGAGAGGTATGAGGTGCTCGACCAGTCAGGCGACCTACTCAGGCAGCAGCAGTGCTCGGGCGCGGCGGGCCAGCGCCACGGCCGGCATGACAGTCGGTGCGGGGCGGACGAGCTCGGCCCCACGGGCTCATCTTGATGAGCCGCTTGAGTAGCACCTGTGTTTAGGCCACCCTGCGTGTATCTGTGGATGGTGGAGTTGCGAGATCCAATCGTAACGTGACTAAAAATTATGATTGATTTTATGATGCCACCCGAACGTTGTGGAGTGAAGGTTGCTTGTGATTATTGCCAACGGATTGCGGGTAAATCTTTCTGGACTGCCAGAATTTACACCGGATTTCGTGAGATTGCGTCGGATTGCCTGAGACTGCGTCGGATTGCCTGAGATTGCGTCGGATTGCCTGAGATTGCGTCGGATTGCCTAAGATTGCGTCGGATTGCCTTAGATTGCGCGGATTTTCCTAGATTGCCGTCAACTACCGCAGATTGCCGCGGATTTCTGAAGATTGCCGTCGGATTGCAGCTAGGTGTAACACCGGATTGCCGGAGTGGAGGCCCCCTCGGTCGCTCGCCAGCGCCGCCGAGGGCCTGGCGAGGGGCAGCCGCTAAGGGCTGCGCTAGCATTTTCGCTAGCGACGCGAGTTCCTCCCTGAGCGCGGGATTCAAACCTACTCGCTATACTGACAAGCAGGTATCTCGCTTAATTTAACGGTGGTTCAGCGGAATCTCCAAGTAAAGCACCTCATGGGTTTTCACAATATTTATTATTTCTTACACGTGGTTCCCCTACCTAACCAAGCATAACCTACTCTATCTACTGAAATCCAATCTCTTCAGTTAATTACATGCTAATTCTAGGTTCCATACTCGGGTGGCACTTCTCAGGTCTTACCCATCTCTGCGGCTCCCATTTCCTTTTCACCAAGTCGCCAGCAATCACTCTTTTCTTCTTATAAACTATTCACTGTTTAAACGTTGCGAACAATCGTTGCAAAGAAATTGGATGCTTCGCATTGCGAAGAAAAAGTTCGTATTACAAACAAAATAGTTCGCAACGCTTCGCAAGCTTACAAACTTTTTACGCCCTACAAACTAAACAGTTTGTAAGTTGTGAAGAAATTCTTCGCAATTACGAAGCAGCCAAATACTTCGCAGCTTACAAACTATTTTGTTTGTAGTACGAACTTTTTCTTCGCAAGGTTTAAGCAGTGTTCCCGCACTCGCGTCCCTTTTTCTTCCTCCACCCTCTCCTCACACGTGTCCCTTCTCAGGTCAATCCCCTCCGATCGGCCCCTCCAATCACCCACCGATCGGGTCCGTCCGTTCGGCTCGTGTCGCCTTCGGCCGCTCCCCCCTCCACTCAGGCAGCAGGGGGCCGCGCCGCGGACGGGCGCGGCTATACTCCGTGCAGCCGCCTCCCGTTCGCGTGCCGTCCTAACACATTTTAAAGTGTGAAACACCCATTGAAGCCGATAATAATAATAATAACTAGGTAAATGTACGCCAGACACCGCCTCTCGTAACAGGCTTCGCGATAGCTCACGAAACACTGTTACGCTGCGACGGGCCTGCGTACATCTACCTAGGCCTGCTGCGATGGCGAGCCTGCATGATTTAAGATTTACTCGTTTAAGCCAGGGGGCTGCCGCCCCCTGGACCCCCGCTTTTCTTTATAACGAGCCTGCGTGATTTGAGATTTACTCATTCAAGCCAGGCAGCTGCCGCCCCCTGGACCCCCGCTTTTATTTATTAAAAATAGGCCCCCGCTCGTCTCTTTACATTATGTTACCAATTTTCCAATTTTTACGAGAATGGGGCGAGCGCCCAAACCGTTCTCCGCAGAGCCAAACGGACAAAATTTTCACCCAAAGAATCACATCTCGACAAATTACCCTGAAAACACGGTGGAGAGGGAAACGGTGGCGACACAAGCCTACCTGCCCTGACCCCGGAATCGGTGCCGGATTCCTTTTCCCTGGGCGGCCACCAGAGCGCGCGTCGATCTAGCCTGGGCTATCTACACCGGCGGGTCCAGCCTACCTGCAGCCTGGGCCGCGCACCCTGCCTGCCGGCCGCACGGGATCAGCTTAGCGAGGTTGAGGTTTCATGCCTTTCGCTCGGCCGGCCGCCACGCCCCCCGGGCCGCCCCAACAGCTGCTGAGCGGGAAAAGCCGGGCCAGGCTAAGCTGATCCCGGGCGGCCGGCAGGAAGGGTGCGCGGCCCACGCCGAGGGGTCGACAACTTGTGTTCTCCTGTGTTACTGTCTGACCATACTCCGAATGTACTCCGTGTACTCCGAGCATTCTCCGAGCGTTCTCCGGGTAAAATAAGGTGTGTTCTCCGATGAACTCCGGATGTACTCCGAAGTACACCGGCTTTAAAACGCGTACTCCGACTGTTCTCCAACGGAACTAACTCTGCGAACTCCAGCTGTTCTCCGTGTACTCCGAACTCCTGTGTTCGGTTCGAAGCCGAGTAGTTGACCCCTCGGCCCAGGCTGCAGGTAGCCTGAACCGCCGGTGTAGATAGCCCAGGCTAGATCGACGCGCGCTCTGGTGGCCGCCCAGGGAAAAGGAATCCGGCACCGATTCCGGGGTCAGCCGCCAACACACAGCAGGTAGGCTCTTGTCGCCACCGTATCTCTCTCCACCGTGCCTGAAAACGACACCCAACATGCATTTTGCCCAAGGGGTCGCAACTCGCCGAGATACCCCTTACTCTTGTAATCCACGTGTGCGAGTGTCGCACACTTGTAGGTGTGCGAGGATTCATTCGTACACTTGGCCACTCAAACGTGTGAATATCCGAGGAAAATTCACACGTTTAAGCGGCCAAGTGTATGAATGAATCCTCGCACATCTACAAGTGTGCGACATTCACACACTTTGGTTTCCAGTGTAGAACATCATAACATTTGGTAATTTTTTTTTCCTATTTTCTTTCAAACATGTAAATTAATTTTTAGAAGGGTCAATTTTTGAGCTAGAGTGTTCATATTCGAACTCGTCCGAGCTTTTTAGGCCAAAAAGCTACAGTAAAAATTTCAGGTCGATATCTTAACTCGTTCTCAAGTTGGAATTGTCATACTTTTGAGTCGTATTCCCACCGTTGCAAGAGTAGGACACGCTTTTCCTACTGTTACAGCAGTAAAAATGCGCCCCAAAAGTTGGACAGTATCCACTTTTGCAACAGCAAGATCACGTTGTCGAGTCAGCTTGGCAACATGTTGCCTGAAGACTTCCAATACCTTTTCACATTTTACGATTGATTTGTACGATAAAATCATATCAAAACCGACATTTTAAGGTGCTTGAGTGCGTAGGGAAAACCATATCATAGATTGAAGGCGTGGTCGGAAGGATAAAATGTTAAGAACTGTCTCGTTTCCGGTCGTATCAGCCTAAAAATTACCGTATTTGACCAATTTGAGCTTAAAATGGCCCCAATTTTCTCTGAAACTAGTACACGGTAATTACCGTACAAGTCACTACCGTACGCCGCACACACACACGCATTTTACCGTATTCCGACGTAATTACCGTGGGTTGCAAACGATACTTCCATGTCCATGACGTATGACTTCTGCGCCATCTTACCTAGGGCTCCGCTAGCGGCCTGTCTCTCGCAACAGGCTCATTCGCGCCTGTACGACCGTCAATCCGAGGAGTTTGGTTCGCTTAAATCCATCCATCCGGGGACTGCACATTCGAGCTCACAACTGCGGTCGTCTTACTTTACTTCAAATTGTTTACAACTGTGTGTCTCATCCTCATAATGGCCACGGCAGAACTAGGTGTAGGTGTGCCGCCGAATCAGTACAAGTTCTCAAGCCGAGAAGTGTTTGTATCTGCGGATATCACTTTTGTAAACTTGAGGATTCCAGTCGTTGAAGGCCTCCAAGTTCAACTTCAGAACAGTAAGACCATCTCCGTGAAGTTCTTACCGCCAGTGGAGATTCGCATCACCAAACTCCAGGAACCGTCGCCGTTTCTGTATGAGGGTCAAATCGCCTGTCCTTGGCTGATGTTCAAAAAGGTTAGTTTTGATCCCTCAAATCATTTAATCTGAAAGATTTGAGTGTGCTGAGTGTGAATCAGTTGTCATTTTGTTGCGCTATTCGATATTGTAAGAGATATAAGATAAAGTGTAATGTGTCCTAACCTCTACCCCCACCCCCGGGCACGTGTTTCAGCCGCGTTTTAACACAACCCGCCATTTGCAGCCCAACCCCGATGAAGCTGTTCATCTTGTAAATTTATGCCGAGAGGCCCTTCTAATCAAATCTATCAGAAAACATACATTTCATCATCCACATCGAAAAGTACTTATAGTACACAACTACCACTATAAGTTCAATTGAACTCAGGCTTTATTCAACAAATTTTCATCGTCTTTATTCTGCAGTTTCAAACTTTATGCAACACTTACTTTGTCAACTATATATATATATATATATATATATATATATATATATATATATATATACACACACACACACACACATGAAAAGTTCTAAAGAAGTCTTTGCTTTTACTACAGTTACGCAAACTTGCTGTAGCTCTTGATGATCAGTGGGATCCCGAAACGTCTTTTAACGATAACTTGGAGGCGTTGCTACATAGCCTGGTGCTGCAGCTTCCGGAGAAGCTTGCTATTTGTGATGGCCTGGATCTTACCCGGAGGAATGCAACTCAAAATTCACTGAAATCTGACAAGCTCACCATCAATGTTGCGGTTTCTTACAAGAGAAGATCTCCTGGCTCCACACAGCCCAAACATATCTTGGTAAAGACTGTTGTTTACCAGAGGAAGTCTTTCGATGTCACTGACATCTTGAAAAGTTATGACATAAAGGAGAGGTTCTTTTATTCTTCCATCCCAGGAAGCGACTTGGTTGTTTGCCCAATTCAAACCAAATGCAATGGTGTATGTTGCCCAATTGATAAGTTTTCTTCCTTCAGTATCATTGTATTCGATTTGGTTAAAATATATTGCATGTTTTTTACCTTCACAGGCTGTTTTGCCAACACGGGCTTTTCGCAGTGCAGAGTGCGAAGTTGAGCACACCGTTTGTTACCGTTGCCTTGTTGATCATCTCCAAAACTCCAACTGTTTACCAACTAGCGTTGAATATCAATGCTTTGCTGAGTACTCTGCTGGTGAAATGTATCGCCTGGCTGAAGGGCTGCCTGATCTGTACCTTAAAGTGAAAGAGTGGAGTAGAAGAGCTATTCTCTCCGAAACTGTGCGGTCCCATTGTCTTCACAAGTGTCCTTGGTGTGGGGCCAAAGTTTTTCCTATATTTTATGTCAACGAACTTGGGATCACACTGTGCAAAATTTGTGACTTCTGTTTCTGTAAGGAATGCCCGGAAGTTCCTTTCATTTATTCAATGTCTTTTGAGCAACGAATGCAATTGACACTGTTTTCAGGTTGTAAAGTCATGTTGGGCAAAGAATTGTTTATGCTCCAGAATACTCCACAATTCCTAAAAGAAATTGAGCGCTACTCAAATGAGTACTTGCAGGAGAAAATTGCTGCCCAAGATGCTTCTTAACCATATCCGTAAGTGTTTGTAACAGACTGAATTTGTACATATGTTTATCTTTACAATGACTGCTTCTAACTTGTTTTATGTTTCCAGAAAATTGAAGGATGTAACCAAATGCAATGTCCTCTCTGTTCTCAACATTTTTGTTACGTGTGTGGTTCTTCACTTTCTCCCAAAAATCCATAGCAGCACTTCAACCAGGATGGTGACTGCACCAGCCTTAAGTATTACCTATAGTCATTTTCTCATGAGTCTTCAGTTTGTTATGTAAACTATCATTTGTTTTGAGGCTGAAATATCTCATCCCATTTGCCAGGCCTTCCTGTGGGGTGGACCGTGTTCACCCGGGCTTTGCAGGAAGGTCTGGTGAGTGAGTTGGGATGGTTTAGCCTAGGTAACTACATCTTATACTGCAAGAGGTGTTTTGTAGTTCTTTTTTCTCTCTTCTGTATGTTAGCTGTGGAATTGCTTCAAAGTTTATCATTATACCTGTAGTTAACTAGTTAAGTGCAATGTCTCTCCTTCAATGATTTGAAGTATGTTTTGACATTTCGTATACTTTTGTTCGATGCCGGTCCTGTTATAAGTGCCTGTTAAATTACACTATCCTGTCCCTAGCACTTTGCAGGGTATACCGTGCACTACCCGGGCCCTCCTGGTGGGATACTAGCAGGGTCACAGGACAGCTGGGCCTGCAATTTAAGTTTCTATTTCTTGTATTCAGTGGACAGTTTGTTTTATTGTGCTGTTGCTATGCAATATTGTATTTATTTCCTAAGTGGACTTCTTTGTATTTGAAGTTGTAACTGATATTATGGTTTGGCCTTCATCTTAAATTGGCAATTCAAGATTCTATTTTCAAACTTATGTGAATTTTAAAATCATCTCTTGTCTGTTCATTAATGTTTTCTAGCCAATCTTGCTCTTGACAAACATATAACATATGTTTTGTCAGAGTACCTGCATTTATATGCCTTGTTTGTTTTGATACTGAAAACTTTTTAACTTCGTGTTGTTAAACAGACTTGTTTTTCTCTCAGCAGAAAAGGTTTCTTGTATATTTATTAATAATACGCTGACAGTGTTGTCTGTACTCTTATGGGAATAATACTAACATTTGTTGTCCGTTCATGGAAGTTTGTTAACATTTCCGTCAACGTACATGTTTGGTTAAATATTGTATTAAAATTACTTAAAAGAGCTCAATCAACAGACAATTTTGTATTCATGTTCTTTTCTTGAAAGTTTTCTACAGAAATATTCTCGTGACAAACATATTACCAATCAATTCTTATTGCACTTGAGCATCTATTTTTATAATTTTTATAATTGGGCTGTGAAGCGGAAGAAGGGGATAAGTGACAAACCCCCAAATTGAGATTTACAGTGTTGTACCTTTTGTTCTCTGACGAAAAATACACATTATCAGAAAAAAGTTATCAATTATTCCCTATGGTCTCTGAGATATCATTGAAGGAAAAATGAGCTAACTTCACCTATGTCAATTTGTCTTTAAATTTCACAAGTATATGGAGACAACTATACCTGATCCTTCAGAATGTATTCACATTTGGAGATATCTGGTGTTCATTCCTTGTGATCATAATTTCCTTTCTGTGGCCTGCCAACTCCCAACTGCCAACTTTGTACTATATGGGAAAAAGAGACAAGAGGACTTACCCTTTACAAATGTGATAACATTTGGAGACAAGTGCAGTTATCCCTTTTGAGCCTGGATTAATATTCCTGACTACACTGTTATCTTAAACTTATCTTAACTTTGTACTCTATGGGAAAAGGAAACAAGAGGACTTGCCCTTTACAAATGTGATAACATTTAAAGACTTCTGCAGTTATCCCTTTTGAGCCGAGAGTAATATTCCTGACTACACTGTTATCTTAAAGGCGATTTCATGACCTTTTGAGGACACACACTTTGAAAAGGTGACTTCCATTTATTGACACCTTAAAGAAGGCGACATCAGAGATGTGGCCCTAAACCAAGGAAACAAATTTGTCGCCAATAAAATTCCTGCATTATTACATTTAAATTCCTATGAACCATTCATAGTAAGACCTAGTAAAAATCAACTGTTTACTTTTTATAAGAAATAAAAACGGCTACATAAGGCTACATAACACATAATATTTCTATTGACTTGTGACTTGATACATGTTCTTAAATAAAGTAACATATTTATCGCCCAAGAAATAACAACAAAGATAGATTTAAATAACTTTACACTTCTATTAATTGTTTTATGACATTGGAATCAGCAATAGAAAGCAATGGATGTTTGCTTATTGATAAAAAAAATATACCTATACTATATTATATATTTACCCAATACTGCCGTTGACTTAGTTGCAGTTAAAGCGCTTTATTGTCTAGGGCGACACATGGGATAAGGCTACCTTTGTTACCTTTTGTGGCGACAACTTTATGTATCGCCTTCAGTAGGTCACATGCATTGACCTTATTAGTAACTAAAAAAAACAAGTTTACATACTATAACTGTAGGAAATATTATAAAAATCGTTGGAGCGGATTTTTTCCTCCCGTAAGGGGCCATATAAAACAATTGACAGACGTTTCAAAGCGATTTTAGAAGGCAACTCCGTTGCCTAAAAATAAGAGTTCCCTAAAGATATATCCTTTTTCCAAATCCAAAAGAAATGCAGTGAGTTAATTGGGGTAACTTAACATGTCTCCAAATACTAATAAATGATGTAATGGTATAAGAGGAGATAACTCCTTTTCTGTCGAGAACAACAACTTGTCTTCAGATTCAACCCTATCAACATATCTGACATTCTTTCATGAGTGAAAAGGTAAAAATATATTTCAAACTTTTTTAACATACTACCGTAAAACAGTTTTTTGTGTTTCCTGAAAATTGGTGATTTGGGAGTTATCATGAGTTCTCAGGAAAACTCGCTGAGTCGATCCGGGCACAAGGCGCGGATCCGGGAGGGGGGGAGGAGGGGGGACGGGGAGCTCGGCCGCCAATGTAAAAATTACGGAAAATAGAGGGAAAGAAAGAAGGAGGAAAAAAGAAAAGCGGAAAAGGGGGATGGAGATAAGAGGAGGGACACGAAGGGGACGGAAAGGGAATAAATGAGGAAAGGTGAAATTTGGGAGAACTATAGACTGAGACGTTCATTTGCTCCTGGATGTAGGCAACCCACAAGAATCGCCCGCTCCTGGACGCCGGGCTGGATCCGCGCCCGGCGGGCACCGGGCACTGATCGCCTCTGAACAAATTTCCTCGGTTTGCAGAGCCAGGACAATGTGTATCTCCTCGGATTGATTGCACTGTTATTGAATTACTGTGACGTCACGTTCTTTTTCATGTGAAAAGTGTCACATTAATTAAAATGTAATGTCACATTCTTTTCAATGTGAATCGGCCAAAATATGCGGGCTAAATTATATTGTCACATTCAAAAAAATGTGACATTAATATTAAAAGGAATGTGACAGTTTTTACATGAAAAAGAATGTGACGCAGTAATTCAAGAACTAAAGGTCTTTGCTGCTGCCTATAAAAATCTCAAGAATGGTATTCAGGCTGATTTTAAGCCATTGATAAATTTACAAGACTTCGATGTAGACTTATTGGTTTGACGATTTATCGTTCATGCATTTTCTTCTGTTTCTGTTCGCGTGCATTTGCTTATTAGTTAAGGGAGAGTGGGGCACCAACTGTCAGGGGCACATACTGTCAATGCGCTGGCCTGCCCAGACCGTTCAGTTTCTCATCCAGCTTTTCAGTGAAATCGCAACGTCTTGACACTTGAACTTGAATGCCTGAGATCGGTGACCCGAGGTTGACTGGTTTGGCGGCAAGAACCAAGTGAAGTTTTAATGTATGTAAATTTAGGTATGTTTCCATATTTTCAATCTAAATAATCACCTGACACGCTCTTCTGGTGATCATTCGAGTCATAACGAACATTGTGTTTCATTCTTTACTACTTCTCGAACATATTGAGATCTTGTCCCGATCCCGATATGACCTGGCACCCCTATAGGAGAGCGAGTCTGAGTAGGCTGCAGTTGGGGCAGGTCCTGTCAGTGCTTCTCGGGGCACATATTGTCACACTAAAATTGACATTTCAGATTAAAAAGGCTTACTGTAGTTGTTCTGAACGGTACACCAGTGACCTACAGACTACTGGTAAATGTCAACATATATTTTAGTGTAATTTTCATTAATTTCCAATCATGCTCTAAAAAAAAGCTCTCAGAAAATGTGGTTTTGGTACATTTCGGAGCAAAATGTTTTGTATCATTTCTTAACGATAAAAACTGGCTTCTTAAATGAAAATATTGTTCGAATTCAATCATAGCACGTCATTGATTACTGTGAGAACTCTAAAATTAAGTTTTGGATAACTCGCGACCCATTTACACCAGCTGACAGTATGTGCCCCACTCGAGGCACTAACTGTCAATTTGCAGAGGTTGCTCTCTGTGTTTATTTCGCAATGCATGATAAAACTTTTATTGAAGGTCTCAATGTTTTTAAGTTCCTGAAGGTCCAATAGAGGTATATCAACCCCCAGAACTTCAATGTCTCCACAACTCAGCCTTCCAGAACGGTTTTTACAAAAAGTGGCAGTATGTGCCCCACTCTCCCTTAATTACAATTTTTAACTCAACAGGGACATGATGCTTGTGATGATGATGATCCCGACCAAAACGGGCCGCCGCCGCCTGCCAATGCTGAAGCTGATCTTAACAGCGGTAGCGACGATGACAATGCGAATGCAGCTAACACTGGCGTGGGTTCAGTCAAATCCTTTAACTGTGCTGTGCGTTGTGGGGGATGTTTGCGGTGCCCATATCGCGTTTTACGCAAATATGGGCTGTATGCATCTGGATTCCTAAATCTTACTGCTGTGTACAAAATAGCACTAACGCTTCCATGCACCCAGATATCTATCGCTACACTAAATTTGCCACCCCTTTTAAAATTAACCTACCCTACACGATTTTTAGAATTTTTTCTTTTCCTTCCCTGTTTAGGTGACATGCGAGAGATGTTTTAGCAAGCTAAAAATCATTAAAACTCGTCTACGGTCTAGAATGACGGACGAGTTCCTCGATGATGCCATGATTATCTCCGTAGAACGAGAAGTAGCGGACAGTTTGCTTCAAGAGGACATTCTTGAAAAGTATGCGAAATCGTCCGACGATCTCTCCCGGCTGCTACCTCTGTAGCTTTTTTCGTTTTTCAGCTTCAATGTGACATACATGCAATAAAACTGATTAAAAGTGTCAAAATTGAAAATTGTTTCTTAAATCTATTGAAACTTGTGTAATTTTATTCAATACCGGTACGCAACATTTACAAAAATTATTCGCATAATTAGGCAATACCCAGTAAATGTGTCGCACAAAACCGTTCATTTGCCCCTGGAAGGTAGGCAAATCCGGGCCCCTCTGCCCTGGTTTCCCGACTAGCTCCTAGCCACCCAGTCCGTCCGTGAGACAGTTAATACCAAAGGTAATCGTTATCACATATATTTCCCCAGTTCTTGGTTCTACTTCAAAATGTTCCGAACATGTGACATTCATACAGCGAACAAACTTATCACCATACCAACTGCCAAAACAGCTGTTATAAATTAATGTTTAATCAGTGGTTTTCTCAATGACATAAATCTGAAAGAGAATGCTATAAAATACAAGACACACCACTTATTACACAAACTGCGAAGGAAAGACTGTAACATGCCCCCCGTTTAAAACCAACTGAACGCCAGGAAAGCTATATTTCCTACGGAGCTTTATTTCCTACGGAGCTTAATATCTTTACGGTCTGCAAAGGCCGAAAAAGGACAGAAGGGCTAAGCGGAGAGAAAACCCCTGGACACCATCGTCACCGCCGTCAAAAATAACAACGAATGGTCAAGAGCGCAGCTTTCTAGCTCAACCCGTTCAAAAGTTATAAGCGTTCAAAAATTATGGGTAGGCAACCCGCCACAACAATTTTTGGTCAGGTCACCGAATCGAAACATTCTATACACCGTTGGATTCGTCTTCTCAAAGTAGGGTGGCCGGGCTCCCTACCAAAGCGCCCCTCCACCCAAATTTCATTTTCAGAGCGCTATCTCTAACGGTTTAGGAGTTACGCCCGTTTAAAGGTTCGGGCACTTCCGGCCTCACTTTCTCGCTATCCTTGCCTACATGACATCTAGCATAGGAGCGCTCAGGACAGAACTCAGTGCAATTTCACAAGGCAAGTCCAGGGGGTCATCCTTAAATTAGGAGGGGTACTTGCGACCCAGATCAGCATGGGGCCGGCCAGGACGAGTCCGGGGGTCCGTCCTTAAATGAGGAGGGGTATTATGGCCCCATTGGGGCTTAGTGAGGCCAGACCGGCATACAGGCATCCAAGACGAGTCCAGGGGGCCGTCCTTAAATGAGAAGGGGTACTTGCGACCGAGATCAGCATGGGGCCAACTGAGACGAGTCCGGGGGTCCGTCCTTAAATGAGGAGGGGTATTTAGGCCCCAACAGTGCTGGGTGAGGCCAGACCGGCATACAGGCATCCAAGACGAGTCCAGGGGGCCGTCCTTAAATGAGGAGGGGTACTTGCGACCCAGATCAGCATGGGGCCAGCTGAGACGAGTCTAGGTGGCCGCCCTTACATGAGCAGGAGGGGCACTTGCGACCCAGATCAGCATGGGGCCAGCTAAGACGAGTCCGGGGGGCCGTCCTTAGATGAGGAGGGGTATTTAGGCCCCAACAGTGCTGGGTGAGGCCAGACCGGCATACAGGCATCCAAGACGAGTCCAGGGGGGCGTCCTTAAATGAGGAGGGGTACTTGCGACCCAGATTAGCATAGGGCCAGCTGAGACGAGTCCGGGGGGCCGTCCTTAAATGAGGAGGGGTATTTAGGCCCCAACACTTCTGGGTAAGGCCAGACCGGCAAACAGGCATCCAGGACGAGTCCAGGGGGCCGTCCTTAAATGAGGAGGGGTACTTGCGACCCAGATCAGCATGGGGCCAGCTGAGACGAGTCCGGGGGGCCGTCCTTAAATGAGGAGGGGTATTTAGGACCCAATAGGGCTAGGTGAGGCCAGACCACCATACCATACATTCATCCAAGACGAGTCTGGGGGTCTGTCCTTATATGCGGAGGGGTACTTGCGACCCAGATCTGCATGAGGCCGGCTAAGACGAATCCGGGGGGCTGTTCTTTAATAAAAAGGGGTATTAAGGCCCCATAAGGGCTAGGTGAGGCCAGACCGGCATAGAGGACCACGGTCTCCAGTCTGAGCGACCGTCCTTAAATTACAACCGTCTTGCAAGACGGACAGCTGTCTGGACCGAACGCGCGTCAGCAACCACCTAATTTAGCAGCGACAAAACTGTCTGGCTCCCATCGAATCTGTTCCGGGCGTCACTACAGGCAGCACCCTGATGGGACCGGTCCGGATGGAATTTGGATAGTTGTACGGATGAGAAATGGACTGGTTCTTGATGTCCTTATTGGTTTCAAATCTAATGAAATGGATCGTTCGCGGATATCCCAACCACATCCCTTTCGTCCCACAGACATCCGGTGTATTTACATCCGTAACGCACCCACGGCTCATCCAACCCATCAAGAGCATCCATACCAACCGCTACATATCCACAGCGCTTTAAGATCATCCAATGTGCATACATTCAATTTGCAAAGCATCCACAGTGTATCCACCACATCCAGAGAGCATCCATCACATCCTCACAGCATCCACCGCGTATCCAACTCATCCAAAGTGCATCCATCACATCTGCGGATGTGATGTTTGCTCTCTGGGCGAGTTGGATGCGCGGTTGATGTGATGCGGATGTGATGAGTGCACTCTGGATGAGTTGGATACGCGGTGGATGCGATGCGGATGTGATGGATGCACTCTGGATCAGAGATGTGGAACGGGTGGGCGCGCTCCGCCCGATTGCCGTCCGAGCGGTGTCGCCGGGTCGCTCGGCCCGACCCGCCTCGTAGTCAACGGGCAGGGCCTCTACCCGGCCCAGCTCCGGAGGCGGGTGGACTGCTCACCCGTCACTTTTTGGCGTGGTGTAGAGTAGTTCAGTAGATGCATCGTCCAGCCAAGCCAGCAGATCAGCGAGACGAGCGGGCTCAGGCATCCGAAAACGAAAGGTGGGAGGGAGAGAGCTATGGTGCGGTTCGCGCTCTCTCACTCCCACCTGTCGTTTTCGGATGTCTACGAGATCGCTGCTCTGCGAGCAAGCGGCCGGGGCTCCCTCCGATACCTCGGAAGCACTCACAACATTTCGGACGTTAGGATTGCTCGCCCGTTCGCACTCGCTGCCGTAGCCAGCGTTGGGAGACGGGTAGAGCGCGCCCACCCGTTCCACATCCCTGCTCTGGATGAGTTGGATGCGCGGTGGATGTCATGCGAATATGTGTTGGATGCACTCTGGATGAGTTGGATGGACATTCTATGTAATGCGGATGTTATGCGGGCATTTTGGATATAATTGATGCGCCTCGGATATATAGTGGATGAGATAGATTTGTTTTGGATGAGTTGGATGCTCGGTAGATGTAACGCGGATGTACGTGATGATTAACACTTTGGATGAGTTGGATGGGCGGTGGATGTAACGCAGACATGATGGATGCACTTTGGGTGAGTTTGATGCGCGGTGGATGTCATGCGAATATGTGTTGGATGCACTCTGGATGAGTTGGATGCGCGGTGGATGTAACGCAGACATGATGGATGCACTTTGGATGAGTAGGATGCGCGGTTCATGTGATGCGGATGTGATAGGTGCACTCTGGATGAGTTGGATACGCGGTGGATGCGATGCAGATGTGATGGATGCACTCTGGATGGGTTGGATGCGCGGTGGATGTCATGCGAATATGTGTTTGATGCACTCTGGATGAGTTGGATGCACATTCGATATAATGCGGATGTTATGGAGGCATTTTGGATGTAATTGATGCGCCGCGGATATTTAGTGGATGAGATAGATTTGTTTTCGATAAGTTGGATGCTCGGTAGATGTAACGCGGATGTATGTGATGATTAACACTTTGGATGAGTTGGATGGGCGGTGGATGTAACGCAGACATGATGGATGCACTTTGTATGAGTTGGATGCGTGGTGGATGTCATGCGAACATGTGTTGGATGCACTCTGGATGAGTTGGATGCGCGGTGGATGTAACGCAGACATGATGGATGCACTTTGGATGAGTAGGATGCGCGGTGGATGCGATGCGGATGTGATGGGTGCACTCTGGATGAGTTGGATGCACTTTGGAGGGGTTGGATAAGCGGTGGATGTAATCCGGAAGTGACGGATACTTTTTGGATGAGTTGGATGCGACGCGGATGAATTTCGGATGTGCCAGATACAATTACGCTCCTTTGGATGAGTTGGACGAGATGTGGATGGACTGTGGATGTGGATGGCGTTTATTTAAACCATCAGCTTTGAAACCAATTTGGATGCGGATGTGTTTGGGTGGGGATTTGGATAACATCTGGACATCCAAGTCACGTCCTCAGTCCCATCAGGGCATTTCAAAAGATTGGAAAAAATTGGGCAATTACAAAAACTTGCACTGATTCGAACCTCTGACCTCTGACTCAGAAGACGCGACTTCTAAAGACAAGACCACCTTGAAGCGCACTGGCGATTGTCTCTACGCTGACATTGAGGGTCTTCTACGCCCAGGAAGAAAAATTGCAAGCAACACAGAACACGCATTGCCAACTTCTTAATTTAAGGATAAGGAAGGCCGTAACTGGCTTTCTCTTACCGCATATCTCACAAGGGCGTTACTACAGGCATCATAGCAAAAAGTTACAATACAATTGTACAAAAAAAATATTTATACATAAAAAAACACGGACTCGAACCTTTGACCTTATTCTTACTAGGCGAGCATCCTTACCATCAGTCCACCACGATAAGCGTCCTCACTAACGTCTGTGCGTGCGTGCCGTACGTTACGGATCATCGTCCCGCCCAAGACTTCGGGAAAAGCTGTGGAGAAGGCCCGAAAGACACAAAAATTAATCGACCTCTGCCCCCGCTTGAAGATTTCTCCACATATTTCGATAGCCTTTTCGAGATTTTCCCGTCCGATCGTACTGCGCTCAAGCGAAACAGGTTGTCTTGCTCAGACTCCACAATGAGCGAGCGAGACCGCGGCCGCTCAACGTCCAGAGGCTCCATGCCCCCGCCTTCCCATCCCGTTCAGAAAGACTCAAGAAAGAAGAGGATCATGAAGAAGAAAAAGAAGAAATCAAAAACTTCCTCCCCTTCCCCTTCCAAGCCTTCCTCTGAAACGGAGGTTTCTGACGTCGAAATGGCGGACACTTTAGGGGCGCACCCCACTGCCCAAATCCGCAGCTTTCATGCCTCAGGACTCCGCGACCTTCCACCCCGTCGGCAGCGCCCTAAGTTTCAGTCTACCATGGCTTCCGGGTCTGACCGGTCTACCAAGGCGGCACCGGCCAGAGCCAAGCCAGCGGTTAAACCAACTAAGACTTCAACCAAGAAATCCGCACCACTTCTTGGCACCACCCCCGCGCTTCCTGGCACCACCGGCAAGGGGAAGTCGACCGCGCTTTTTGGCACCACCGGCAAGGGGAAGTCGACTGCACTTCTTGGCACCACCGCCAAGGGGAAGTCGACCGGACTCTCTCAAGAAATTGAAGAAACTGACTCGGACATCATCCCGCCCACACCAGAGCCGCCACGCCCACCCAGGATCCCCCCCATCATATTCAAGCAAGAAATGGACTACAATGTTTTCCGAAAGCACTTGCTTACTGCTGCTCCGGACGGCAAATTCCAGATCAAGTCTAACACTGGGGGTGGGTTCTCTATCCATGCCGGCAATTTAACCAACTATACGGCTCTGGTCGAGATGGCAAAAAATCTGCAAGCTTCATGCGTCATCTTCCCGGTGAAGGAGGTCAGGATCTTCACCGTGGTTATACGCGGCCTCCCCACCAACATCCCGGAAGATTTTATTGCCACTGACCTCGCTGAGGCTGGCTTCCCTGCTGAGCGCATCAGTCCAGTCATAATGTATGGCCGCGCTGTCCCGCTGTATCGCGTCGAACTTAAATGGACACCAGATGCAGAGCGGGAAGTGAAAAAGCTTCGTGTCCTTTGCAATCATAAAATCTCAATTGAGGACAAGAGGGCGTCGGCCACTCCCATCTGCTCCCGCTGCTCCGCAATCGGGCACGCCAAGTCTCACTGTCACATCAAAACTACCTCCCTGCTTTGCATCCACTGTGCGGGTGACCACACAGTGGATGATTGCCCAAAACTTAATCGACATCCGACTTGCGTCCGCTGCCAGGGCCAGCACCGTGCCACCAGCAGGGAGTGTCCTCATTACATTCGTTATGAGGACAAGCGTCTGCAACGCACCAACCCTGCATCCACTCCGACGCCTCCAACCAAGTTCGTGCCTGCCCCGCCGCCTGCAGTGAACGCCTGGACCGCTAGGCAACCCGCCGCGCCGCCCACTGCACCGCCGCCTGCCACCATGAGAGAAGGGCGCCCTGGAGAAGAAGCTTTAGAGCCCCTGGATCACGCTTTTGCAACTGGGAAACCAGTGGGCAAGCATACTTTTTATTTTTCGAGGTTGACGTTGCGATTTTCGGATTCCTCACAAAATTTTCTAAAGAAAGACGTTTTTCCCGACTCTTTGCGTTGAAAAATAAGGTAGCGCGAGGCTCTCAAACCGCGCCGTAGAGCCCGCAAGGAACTCGCGGCGCGCCTGGCTGTCAGCGCGTCTGGGCGGCAGCGGCCGGGCGGCTGCCTGCCGGCTGGCCGCAGCGCTGCGCTCAAGCGCAGTTCGCCTCGGCCCGCCCCCCTCTCCGCAGCTCCAGCTCCCGAGCCCGAGCGGCAGTAGCCGACGCCGACTCGACAACCGATTCCCGACCCGACTCGTGTGTTTGGAGAGGTTATTGATTTTGGTATGCATTTGCTTTATTACGTAATTTGGTGTAACAAGTAAATCTGAACTATGCATTTTTTTTTAAAAAAAAGAACTGTTTAGATTCTTCAACCCCAACCTCTAATCTCACCTGTTCTTCAATAGAATTTTCATTTCAAACATCACTACCATCTTTCACCTGCTTCGCATTAGCAGCTGGCCTCCGGCCGGCCTTGCTTCTTTTATGTGTTCCGGCGACTTCTCGACTTTTAAGGCATAGTTCAAATGTACTGATTACACCAAATTAAGTTATAAAGCAAATACATACCTAAAACAATAACCTCTCCAAACACACGAGTCGGGTCGGGAATCGGTTGTCGGGTCGGCGTCGGCTGCTGCCGCTCGAGCTCGGGAGCTGGAGCTGCGGAGAGGGGGGCGGGCCGAGGCGAACTGCGCTTGAGCGCAGCGCTGCGGCCAGCCGGCAGGCAGCCGCCCGGCCGCTGCCGCCCAGACGCGCTGGCAGCCAGGCGCGCCGCGAGTTCCTTGCGGGCTCTACGGCGCGGTTTGAGAGCCTCGCGCTACCTTATTTTTCAACGCAAAGAGTCGGGAAAAATGTCTTAATTTACAAAATTTCGTGAGGAATCCGAAAATCGCAACGCCAACCTCGAATAATAAAAAGTGCGCCCGCCTACTGGTTTCCCAGTTGCAAAAGCGTGATCTAGGGGCTCTAAGGCTTCTTCTCCAGGGCGCCCTTCTCTCATGCTGCAACCCCGCAACCCGCTCAACAGCCCGCCGCGGCCCCGCTCCCGCCTCCACCACCACCGACATCGACTGCTACGGACACTACGGACATCCTCAACACGCTGACGGGCTTCATGGCGGAGATGAGGACCCTCATCGCCACACTCAACCCTTGGCTCACCAGCCTCGTCGCCCTCCTGACCAGGCTCAGCAATGGACCGTAGGCCGACGGACAGGGGCCTCACTTTCCTCTGACGGCCATCAAACTGGACGCGCTGCAGGATGTGCTGGCCACCGCCCGGCCAGACATCGTCTTGCTACAGGAGATGGGACTTAAGCCCGACATTGACTTTTCGGCGCCAGACTACACTGTGCACCGGGGAGATCGCCTGGTTGGACGTGCTGGGGGCACCGCCGTGCTGGTGCGCTCCTCTTTGTCATTAACGCGACATCAACATTCCTGGCAGGAAGACGGCGTGGAGGCCACCACCGTCCGCGTCAACACCACTCCGCCGGTCCTCGTCACGTCGTTTTACGCCAAGACAGGCCGGCTGAGCGTCGGTGCTGTCAACCGGGTTGCCTACTCGCCGCACCTGCACGTGCTTGCCGGTGACCTGAATGCCCGTCATCAGGACGCCGGCAGCACGTATAACAACAAGAATGGCAACGCCCTGTTTCACCGGGAGCGGCACCGGCACGTGCACGTGCACATCCCGGAGCACTACACGCACTGTCACCACAGCCAGCGTTACCAGCCATCAGTTCTGGACTACTTCCTCACCAACAAGCCAGCTGATTTGTCCATCGAGGTCGTCGACGTGCCGCATCTTTCTGACCACGCCATGCTCCATGCCACCTTGGAGACGGTGCGCATCGTCATCGACCCCGTGCAGCGCTACCTCGTCAGCACGCCGCGCCTCGCCCGCCTCCTGGCCGAGGAGGACTGGGAGTTTCCTCCGGACCTGCTCCAGGACCCCGAGGCGGCCCTCGGACACTTCAGACGCACCGTCATGTCGGCGACCTTGATGTCTACCAGGCTCCGGACCGTCGCGGCGGCGTGGCATGCTACACCTGACCTGTACATGTCCGCGCTGCTGCGGCGGCGCTGCCTCGCTGCACGCCACCAGCAGCACGCCGAAGCACGCCGCCTCGGCCGGTTGGTGAGGAAGTACGTCCTGAACAAGCGCGCCACCGCCGCCAAGCGCCTCTGCGCTGAGGTCCCGCACTCGCCGCGCCAGCTGTGGAAGCAGCTCCGTCGCGCACGCCGCACCGACCGCCGCCGTTCCGCACGCCGTCTCGACCCTCGACTTCGCTGACTATTACGCGACGCGCTTCGCGCCGAATAACATCACGACGGACCCCGCACCTCGGTCCACGGTGCTCCTGCCGCCGGAGGAGCTTCTCGCCGCCCCGCCTGTCGTTATGGCACAGGATCTCCGAGGACTTTTGCAAGCCGCCCCTCGACGCCGTGCCGCTGGTTGGGACGGCATCTCCTATGACACTCTCCGCCTGCTCCCGGACGCGGCCCTGGACACCCTCGCCAGGATCTTCTCGTCTCTCATCGCTGCGGGCATCTTTCCAACCGAAGACAAGTCGGCGCGAGTGCGGCCTATCCCCAAGCCGGGGAAGGGCCTCACCGTGCCGGCGGACTTCTGGCCCATCTCGCTCCTCACCACCCTGGCCACACTGTAAAAAATTCCAGAGAAATAACGGAGAGTTTACGGAAGACTTCAGGTACGGATTACTACGGAAAGCGTACAGTTGTTAAACGGACTTCCACCGTAATATTTCACTTATTAAATTCAAACTATTTAAGTGGGGAGGATTGAATATAATGTATGAAGAAAAGCCGTTATAAAAAGAACAGGCTTTCATCAAATCTCATACATGCTGCAGTGGAGTTAAATCGCAGCACTGATCTTAGGAAATATTAAGGATTGTAATATGAAGGAGCGAAGAAACACTATCAAAAAAACACAAAAAAGGAGCATTCAATATTAGTTTGAAATTCTGTATCAGTACAGTACTACTCTATTGTACCACATTGGATATGGATTTGCACAGATTTATCAATGACATTTTGAGGTAATTATGAAAACCATGAGATCCACAAAAACCCTGTGTTTCACAAGTTCTTATCAGTCCAAACAACCTCAACCATAAGTGACTTGGTAATAAAGCAAACATTACTTGGAGGGCTGTAAGCCAGACTGGATTCTCCTATTAACCTTGGCTGACTCCCTGTCTGCTCACCTGAAGGCAATGCACTACACCAAAGTAAACAGAATTACCTGTCGGGCATCACACGATTGAGGAGTGAAACAAATTCTTGGTGACTTTTAGAAGCAATCACTGCTATTCAACAGAACTAGACAAAAACACTGCAGCTTTCCTTTTCAAAAAAAAAACAACATGAACAGCACACTACAAAATCCAGCTACAGCGCCATGTTTGTTTTTTTTTTTCTTTGCATTTAATTTCACAATGACAGCAATGCGTAGAGCCAAAGCAGAAGGCAGAAGCTATATCCGTGATCCTAGGGCCTCATGAAAAACTGTTCGCAAAGTTTCTCATGACAAGTACATCTCAACAGTTTGCAGGGGATATGAGAAATTGAGTTATGCAACTAGCGACAGTTTTGTTGTCTGCTTGTGCCGCTGGCAAAGCTGTACTGAAGTCATAAAGTATAGTGGTATTATTCCAGCTGAACTTAACCCTAGAAATCTTAATAAACAAGCTGTGATTGTACTTACAACACTCCTCTAAGTCTAAAAGCCTCTAACTTTTCACTGTTTGGGCTTCAACTTTTATTTTCAGAATGACAGCTGTCTTTGCTTTCTGCTCCCGATAGAAATCATATTCTTTTGCTAGATTATTGTGACATTCTATTTACTAAAAAAAATCACACAGTTTCATTGCTTTATTTTCAGTAGCTGAGTTTCAAGCTTCTCAAAACTCCTCACAGCACAGTTCAATTTCTTTTGGTGCATGAACCGTGTTTACTCTTACTAAAAACAATGTTGAAACAGTACTGAGTTTTTACTTGCTGTTATGTGTTTCCAGGTGAATGTATTATGTGAAACTACAGCTGTTTGGACTGCCCAGCATCATCTGACTTTCAACAGGATTTTTAAATTTATGATATCGAGCACCACAGCTATCAGGCGAAAGGTAATTGTTTGTTTTGTTTACCAACAAGGGGTTAACCTTATATTTTTCACTTGCGCCATTAATGTATGTGCCTTTTCTCCACAGGTTCAATCAAAACAAAGCCAACAAGTCAGATCATAGCATTCAAATGTGGAAGATGTTAGCAGTGGCTCAAGCCTTCATATATTACATGAACTTTCAAATGCCAATGTAAATGTTGACGGAAACTACTGTTTATACTTGACAACTTCGACCTAAACCTAAACTCTTCATAAGTGTTAACGATACAAGAAGAAAAGTGTTTTAGTTCAGAATTTATCCATGCTGCTCTCTCAATCATTTGGACAAAAGTAAACCTGTCAGTGATCCAAAATATCTGAAAAAAGTGTCAATATGAATAGGCTAAAAATACCTTTATAAAATTTAAGGTGTGTTAGACTTTCCTAGGTCCATCAGCTATGAAACAAGTATGAATAGAATCAGGATCGGAATGTCTTTCATAAGAATGCAAAATGTAGTCAGGGGGATTATGGCATCTAAATCTCAGAGCAGGAAAAGTCATATAGTGCTTTGCTCCCGATAATATTTAAAAATTGTTTGAACTTTAGTCCAAGAGAAAAAGAATCCTTGAGCATTAATTTATGTTTTTACAACCAAAAGAAAGGTCTTTTGATTCCGAGTTTGTTCATGCAACTTCAAAATATATTTGACAAGAGTGAGTCAGTCAGTAAACCAAAATGTCTGCAAAAGTGCCTTTGTTTGTGAACTTTAAATGCTTTTATTAGATTTGAGAATCTGTAACTTTGCTTTAGCCAACAGCTTTGAATGTGTTATGGATGGAATCAGAAGTAAAAATTCTTTCTTTGGAAACCAAACTGGTGTAATGGGGAGTATGCAATTTAAATCTCAGTGGAGGAAAGTAAAATCGATGTGTTCATTTTTCTTGTTATTTGGAAGCTGCTGTCGGTGAGCGAGTCAACATCAGTCCCTTTAGGTACTTTTTGTCGGCGCTTACCCCAAGGCCCCACCGAACGGCTTACAGGGATGAAGTTCCTTGACTCGCTCGCGAGGCGGAGCGGCGAGGTGACGAGGACAAGGCTCGACCGCCCTGCAGCGCGTCAGCCGGACGGCCAAACTAAAACGCTTGTTTTCAAAGCCTTTGCCTCCTCAAATACCTTTAACCCTTACATGTACAGAAAGTAGAAATTCGGCAGTTTTCATCTCTGTAAGCCGTTTGGCGCGGCCGCGCGGCCTCGGTGTGGGCGCGTGCCAAACGTTTCTAAAAGTACTGACCATGATTCGATCCTCGCCGGCCCGGCCCGGCCCGCTCGGCCTCCCTTGCACGCCGCGGCCGCCCAAGGCCGTTAAAGATAGATAAGACTGATTGTGATCGTCTTGAAGAGGAATTTTCAAGCTTTCCAGTGGTGCTTGCCGGGAACAGGCTATCTCGTACTACGGTTAGTCGTCCTCCTGACAATTCGTCCTCAACAATTCGTCCCATTACTATTCGTCCCCGTATTTTTTGTCCTCGGCTACTTTGTCCCCTATCCTAATTAGTACTCGGATAACTTGTAACTTTTCTTTAATTTAGTCGGCACAGAAGTTGTGGCCGCAGGCCCGGGTGAAGTCAACAATGCGCCCCTCCTCTTTGTATTCGGCGTAGTGGTTCGTAAGGTTTTGGAGCCGCTCGTTGATCCGCCGATACTTCTGCCGCTGCGGCTGCCGAATGGTCCTCCCTCCGTCCAGTTCCGCCATCATCACCCGCACATCTGCCTCCTCCTTCTGGAACTCCTTCACCAGGTTGAATATGGTCGGGTGGCTCTTACCAATCATTTTCTGAAACAGGTGAAACTAAAGGTTAATGTTTGTCAACACTGGAAACCCAAGTGTGTGAATGTCGCACTCTTGTAGGTGTGCGAGGATTCATTCGTACACTTGGCCACTTAAACGTGTGATTTTTCCTAGGATATTCACACGTTTGAGCGGCCAAGTGTACTAATGAATCCTCGCACACCTACAAGTGTGCGACATTCACACACTTGGATTTCCAGAGAATTCAAAGCATAAGGAAGAGTATGTCAGTATTTTACCTGGAAGCGATTATGCCACGCCTCAGTGGCGTTGTTCGTCCGTGGTTCGTTGTGGCGGGCAGCCAGATGCTGGTTCCAGAGATACGGGGGGTACCGGGCAGCCGCGCGGCGTCGCCCGCGAACGACTCTGCCCAGCACGTAAGTCTCTTCAAAATATTTGGAGAACGGCTTCATCTCATCCGGAATATTTTCCTTGGCTTGATGGAATGCCTCTTCCACGTCGTCAACCGGGACAAAGGCCACCCCTAAAATCTGCCGAAACGCCATTCTGTACTCATTGTAACTTTAGTGTCCCGGGGTGTAGAATGGTGACACACAGCTGGTGGTACAGGATTTATTCACAACCGACACGGACACTATACATGAGAACCGATACAGACTGATACCGACTGACACTATCACACACGCACTGACAACTCTCACACGCACACACGGAATTCCTACTGCCGGACCTGCCGATGAAGACGGGAACCGAGCAGTAGGAGAAAGTGGGGACAGGGCGGCTGCTGCCGCTGGCTGCGGAGCCTCCCGGCCGGCGCCCTCCGCGCCCTCTCTCGGCCGGCTCCGGAAGCTGTGCCCCGGGCGCGGGAGCGCGCGCGGACACAGCATCCCTCCCTCTTTAGGGGGGGAGCCCCTGGGTCGCCCCCTAGGTGTCGGGCGTGCCCAAGAAATAGTCCTCGAACTTTTTCGGGGGGCGGCGCTCGCGAGTTCGCCGCGTCTGTTCCCCGCGGGGCGCTTCCTCTTCCTCACTCTCCCTCTCCCCCTCCGAAAGGATCGGGAACTCGAGGTCCAGCTCTTCATCGGTGTCCTGGCGGTCCTCGGCCAGGGCGTCGGTGCCGACTGCCTCGGCGCCGTCCCTGCCGGCGGTGGCTTCGTGCACTCCCGCCGGGGTGGGGGGCGAACCTGGCGTCTCGCTTGGTGGCCGCGGCGCGGCGCTCAGCACCTCGTCAATTTGGCCGAGGATATCGTCCGGCGCAACCTCCGGACACAGGGGTGGCAGGGTCGGGTCGAAGACTCCCGGCGGCCAGGTGGGCCGGGGGCCCCCGAACGCCAAATGCTGTAGCTTTTGCTGCCGGTACTTTCGCTTGTCATAGGACGTCGTACCCGGCGGCCAGATGATGGAGCTTCCTGGCGTTGATGGCGTTCGCGCCCCTGAGCCAGCCCCCGGCGGCGTGCTACTTGTTCGCTCCCGGAGGGGCTGTTTCGGTGCGCTGGAGGGGTGGGTCTGCCAGTTCGGTCGGGGGAACGGCGTCATTGACGGCGGGCGGCCGCGGCCCCGGGCCGGGGGCGTCGACGGCGACGCACTTGCACCCGGGGATGGCTGAGGGCGGGCGCTTGTCTCGGCGTGTCCTGACACGGGGGGCTGCTCGTTTGGGTCGTGCCGCCGTGACCCCACCCTGTCCGGCAGTGTCAGACGTATGCGGCCCCCGTCGTTCACCCACACAGGGGTCCTCGCCTCTTCCTCCCGTCGCGCCCTGAAACCTCGTCCGCGCCCCCGCACAGCGGGCGTGGGTGATAGCGCCCGTCCGCCCGGAGCCTGTTCTCTTGGCGCTTTGAGGCCTCGTCCGCGCCCCCGGGCCAGGAGACCCATTGGTGCCTCGCTCCCGCCCGGCGCCTGCTGGACCCGGCCGCCCCAGTCGTTGCTCCCCATGGGGGTGCTTGCCCACGACTGTCCGGAGGGGTGGGTGGCTTCGTGCTCTCCCCACTCCTCGATGGTGACGTGAATGTCCTCTAACTCAACCTTCAGTTGGTGGGCTCCGGGGCCGTCGTCGTACATCGGCTGGGGGGAAGGGGGGGCAGGCGGTGAAGCCTCATCCTGCTCCGAGCTTATGAGCCGGCGTCGGACTCGCCGTGGCTCCTCCTGACTCGGGCCCTGCCTGGGCCGTTTGTCACTGGGACTTGGTTCGCTCTGGCGGCGTGAGGTGGCCATGTGCTCTCCCTCACGCCGCGAAAGCTGTGCTGGGTCGCGGCCAGTGCTCAGAGCTCGGCGACCGGCGGGGCCGCGGACCTGGTCGCGGGCGCCGTGGCCACTACGGTGCTCTCGTCGGCGACCGCTGGCCCCACGGCGCTTGTCGTCGCGGCCGCGTCCGCCGCGGCGCGAAGCCTGTCGGCGTAGCGCCCCGCGGCGGCGGGGGCTGAGATCCCGGCGACTGCGGCGGCCGCTCGCCTCGCTGCTGGTCGGCGTGGCGGGTCGGCGCCGGGCTCCTCGCTGAAGGCCGTGCGCTCCCTGGTGTTGTGGGGTGGCCTTGTGCACTCCCCCCGGCGCTTGCACGATCACCGAGCGCATCCGCGGCGGCGACGCGCCAACCTCGTCCGCGGGCGGCGAGTCCTCGCCGCTCGACGGCGGGGGCCTTCTTGGTGGCGATCCGGCACCGTCCGGGGAAGGAGCCCTCCTCGGCGGCGAGTCGTCGCTGTCCGAGGAGCAGGACGGCACGGGTGTCCTCGGGTCGTTCCGGGAGAGCCCATGTCCTGGCTGCGGCGTTTGGATCTCGTGGCCGCGGAACGCCGGCGGCGCCCGGCTTGGCGCGGGCCTCACAATCCGCCCGCTGGGCTGGGACGCCCTCTGGCGCCTCCACAGCTGCGCCTGGTGCCGATGTTGCAGCGGCATGTCCTGTAAGGCAGGAAGCACTGAATAAGTGTTGGCGCCGTGACATTGCAAGACTGTGCCGGCCGCCCACTGCGGCTGGCCCTTGGGCGCGAACACCCGATACCATACGGCGTCCTGGGGCTTGAAGTGCGGGGTGATTCCGCTCGGCCCTCCCCGCGGCTGGAGCTTAGGGTTGAGCTTTTGGATGGGGTGGCGCGGTGGGCGTCCCATTAGCAGCTCCGCCGGGGATTTGCCCTCTGGGCCCGGGATCAGGCGGTGCATCTGCAAGATGGCGGCCAAGCGCATCTCGGGCGTGCCCTGGGTGTTCTTAGCCAGCATCTGCTTTAATGTTTGCACCGCCCGTTCCGCCGTCCCGTTTGAGGGCGGGTGATTCGGGGGTGAGTGGAAGCACTCGATACCTCGCTCCTCGAGAAATTTTAGGTATTCTTCCGAGCGGAAACATGGCCCGTTGTCTGAGACTACCATGTCACAGTCGCCGTGGATCGCGAAAGCGTTGGAGAGGCACCTAATGACCTCCGCCGCGGATGGGCCCCTGGTCCAGTAGGCCTCGATCCAGTTAGTGGCTGAGTCGACGGCCACAAACAAGTAGTGTTTGTTAGTTGGCTCCGCAAAGTCGACATGGACCCTACCCCAGGGGCGGGCCCGCGGCCAGGGCACCGGGGGAGCTGGCGCTTCGTTCTTGTGGGCGTAGCAATCCACGCACGCACGCACCTGGCGTTCGATCTCCCCCGAAATCCCGGGCCACCATAAGGTGTCTCTGGCGAGGCGCTTCTCCCTCACCATGCCGGGGTGTCCCTTGTGCAACCTGTCCAGCACGGCCTGCAGCAGGGTGCCTGGTATTATTACTCTCGACCCCCACAGCAGGCAGTCGCGCAGCGTTGAAATTTCCTCCCTTCGTTGAAAATAGGGGCGCATATCCTCCCCTGGGCATGTTTCCGGCCAACCCTCCACGGTGTACTTTCGCACGCGCTCAAGCAGCGGGTCGCGGCGCGTGTGCTCCGCTACCGTCGCCGCGGAGAGGACGGCTGACTGCGTCCTCTCCACCTGTGTGAAGTACGCCGTTGTGACGTCGTCCTCAGGCTCGGTCCGCGGCGCGGGCAGGCGGCTCAGCCCGTCTGCGTTGGCTAGTTCTTTGCCTGGCCGGTAAACCACCTTGCAGTGGTACCCCCCCAGCGTTAGTAAACCTCGCAGTATACGCGGGCTGAGCACTGGTGAGGCCGCGTTCTGTACAAGCCCCACCAGAGGTTTGTGGTCCGTATACACCGTGAATTCCCTGGCGCTTACGTATTGATGGAAACGTTTCACCCCAAAGAGCACAGCTTGGAATTCTTTATCCAGCTGGCTGTAGTTCTTTTGGGCTGCTGTAAGGGTACAGGATGCGAACGCGACCGGCCCCTCGGACGAGTCCTCCAGGATGTGGGCCAAGACTGCCCCCATGCCGTACGACGAACTGTCGACGCACATGATCAAGGGGAGGTTCAACGAGTAATGGCACAACACCGTGTCGCTACTCAATATGTCCTTCGCGGTCTGAAAGGCGGCCTGGTGCTCATCCTTCCAGACCCACGGTGTGTCCTTTTTCAGGAGATCATAGAGGGGGGCGAAAATTGTTGCCCGGTTGGGAAAAAATCTATCATAGAACGCAATTTTTCCCAACCAGCTCAACAGCTGCGACGCGTCGGCCGGTGCCGGTGCGTCGCGGAGGTCCTGCACCCTGTCCGGCAAGGCGCGAAGGCCTCGTCCCGAGACCTCATGGCCGAGGTATCTGACGGATGTGACGCCAAATTCGCACTTCGAGAATTTCAAACGCAGCCCCGCGTCGCTGAGCCTGGAGAGCACTTGGTGTTCCAGCGCCAGCAACTCCGTGGGGTTAGCGCCGGCCAGCAGGACATCGTCCAACAGGACGACCACATGGTCGATCCCGGACAACAGGTTGTTAATTGTCCGCTGAAAAATGGCCGGCGCCGTGGACACCCCAAAAGCCAAACGGTTTACCTTATATAAACCGCGGTGAGTTGCTATTGTAAGGCACTCAGCTGTCTGGTCCGTGACCGGCAGCTGGGCGTACGCGGTCTCCAGGTCCAGCTTAGTGAACAGCTGACCGTTGGACAGCTGGGCAAACGCCTCGTCAAGAGTCGTCAAAGGATAGGGGTCAGGATGTAGGGCCTTGTTTACAGTAAGTCTGTAATCCCCACATATCCTGATGTCCCCATCGGGCTTATCGACGGTCACGAGAGGCGTTGCCCACCGTGCGAAGGTCGTCGGGCTGATCACTTTCGAAGCCTCCAGCTTATCTAGCTGCGCCTCGACCGGTTTCTTCCGTGCGAAAGGGACGGGCCGCGCCCGGAGGTGGATCGGCTTAGTGCTCATATCCAAGTCCAAGTGCACCGGGGGCCCGGTGTAACGGCCGAGCCCCGGGTGAAAGCAAGAGTACTTGTCTTTGTACCCTTCCCGCGCACCCTCCAACCCGCTGTGTGTGCCGTCCTCTCCGGGGTGGCTGCGGAGGGCTGCTAGCGGTGGAGGGGGGGAGGCGGCTTTGGCAGCGCCGCTCGGGGCCGTGCCCCGCCCTCTGGGTGGGGAACTGACCCGTGGGCCTTTCCTCTGCCCACAAAATATTGGTTTCAGTTGGGCCCTCGCCGTGCATAACCCTGAAACCCAGCTGCCAAAACCAGTCCCGTCCCAGCAGGGTCGGCCCTTTTCCCCTGCCTATGTAGAGTGTCGTGGTGATTGTTTCGTAATTATACGAGGCCTGAACAATCACCTGGCCGAGGACCGTTACCGACGATCCGTTCCAAGTGCGGAGCCGCAGTTTGCTTGGCTCGATGGTCACATTCGGCCACAGGCGGCGGAAAGTCACTTCATCCGCGATGCTGGCCCCCGCCCCGGTGTCGATCTCCATGACAACGGGTATACCGTTCACGAAGATGGTCACCTTGATGGGCTCTCGGGGATGCCGCAAAGTCACCCGGCTCGTGTGCTCGGTGACTTAATAAATGTAAACAGTCGGATCGGTGGCCTCCTGCTCACCCGACCCGGACTGTCCCTTCGCGGTTTCCGTGTCCTCCGCCCGTCCCGCCCCTGGCTCCGCCTGACCGGTGGCCTCTAGCTCTCCCGGTGCCGGCTGGAGTTCAGGGAGCGCGTCGGCTGCACCTGGGGCGTGCTCCTCGGAGCCCTGCCCCGCCCCTTGGCCCGCCTCACCGGTGGCATTGAGCTCTCCCGGGTCGGCCGCTGGGCTAGGGAGCGGCAGGTCAGCGTCGGCTGACAGGTCCTCAGTCTGAGTCTGGCTCTCCTCCCCCTCTTCCTGAACGACTTCCGTATGCAATAGGAAGTCGTACGGCTCAAACTCTTCCATATGGTTCATGAACGGGGGCTCGCCCTGGCCTCCCCGTCCCGGGGCCTCATGCTCCCGGGCAGGGTGAGTCCTACCCCTGCCTCGTCCCCCACTAGGAGCGTTGTTTCTGGTGAAGGGGTCCTGCCGGGATTGCCAAAATGACCTTGCCCCCTGGGCGTGGGTGGAGGGGGGGTACCCGTCTCCCAGAGGGAAAGGGGGGTACGCGTACTCGCCGGGTGTGGTCTCGTACACTCCACCCGGCGCGACACTTCGTGCCCCATATTCCTCCGATTCATACCCCGGCCACCCCGCCTGCTCGCCGGCGTGCTCTACATAATTTTGTAGTTGAGGCGCGCTGCGCCCGCGGCCCCCATCCTGTGCGGCCCGTGGCTCTGCGCGCCCCGGCGGCCCTGACCGGCACACCCGCCCTAGGTGGCCTACCTTGCCGCACACCCTGCACACTGTCTTCGCGAACGGGCAGCGGGAGCGCTCGTGTTTCCCCCCGCACCCCGCACACGGACTGAAGGCGGGCCGGCGGCCCTGTTCCCACTGGAGTGCAAAAACATCCACATCCACATCGTCGAAATTTGACGGGTCCGGGGGCGCGTCGTCTGGCATCGTGCTCTCGACGGACGGCCCCAGGCTCCCCGCGGTGGGGGCCCCGTGCCATGCTTGTTGCCGCATGTGGCATGCCTGCTGGGGCGCTTGATGTGGAATGTGTACGTGGGGGGGCGCGCCGCTGTACTGCTGCTGCCCCGGCCACGGGTAGGCTTGGCGTCCGTACGGGTACGGGGCCTGGAGCGAGTTGCAGGCTGCCACGGTCCCCGGCCCCGGCGGTGCGTATTGGCTGTGTGCCTGGGGCTGGCTGGGCGGGTAAATAGTACACCACGCCCCCGAGCCGTTCCCCCGCTCATAGGACACAAGCACATCAATACACTTCGCCAAGGTGTATTCTTTGATTTTCCTGTTCAATTTGGCTCGGGCCGTTGGGTCGAGGGCACCTCGCGTCAGCTGCAGCTTGAGGCGCCCGTTCAACCCGAGGTCAAAATCGCAATAGGACGCGAGCCGGCGTAGGTCCGCAAGCCATTCGTGCACCGTTTCCCCTGGCCGCTGTCGGCGCTCGAGGAAAGCTTCCTCCGCCGCGGCCGCGTTCGGCTCGGTGGCCTCATACCGGGCTCGCAGCGCCGTCACCACGTCATCGAAATTGATCATCGGGTTCGAAATATCCCTCGGGTACATGGCGTCCGCGATCGTGCCAAAAACCTCCGCCGAGCAGATTGGCACGAAAGCCTTTTTTCGTTCCGCCTGGGTCTCGAACCCCTGGGCGTCCAGAGCGTAGCGCAGGCGTGCTTCGTAGCGGTTCCATCGCTCCTGGCCCGGTTGGAAAGAATCAAAACGGAAACGCACCATGTTGACCCCAAGTCGTGGTATTTACTCTCCGACTTGTGCAAACCCTTTCGACCACCGATACCCACGCGGCTTATTGCACTTCGTGGGTGGGGGCGGTGTGCGACCCGGGTTTGGTCGGCTTGCGTTTGTTGTCGCCGCTCGGACCCCACGTGGCGTGTGCACTCCGTGTGTCAGTCGAGCTCGCAAGTGGCCGGCAATGTGGTTAGTCACGTGATAAAAACAAGCCGTTTGTACGGCGGTCATAGACTAAAACCGACAAAATGTCCACAAGTCCCACAGTAAAATGGAGCTGCCCGCAGCACCAACCACTGCCCCGCGCGGCGTCGTGCACTTCGCGGAGCAGGTGGTAGATTAAAAACAAAACTCACCTCGTCGTCACTTTAGTGTCCCGGGGTGTAGAATGGTGACACACAGCTGGTGGTACAGGATTTATTCACAACCGACACGGACACTATACATGAGAACCGATACAGACTGATACCGACTGACACTATCACACACGCGCTGACAACTCTCACATGCACACACGGAATTCCTACTGCCGGACCTGCCGATGAAGACGGGAACCGAGCAGTAGGAGAAAGTGGGGACAGGGCGGCTGCTGCCGCTGGCTGCGGAGCCTCCCGGCCGGCGCCCTCCGCGCCCTCTCTCGGCCGGCTCCGGAAGCTGTGCCCCGGGCGCGGGAGCGCGCGCGGACACAGCAGTAACTCATTGCACCTAAGAAAATAACAGTTGGATGAAATTCACGAGAAACCTTGCAAATTTCAAGATATGCTTTGGAATTAATAATAAGCTTGTCAATTGATTCTTTATTGGCTCAAAACCTAGAAAGAAAGAAAGAAACGTCAGTCTAATATTTAAACTTGCATTATAGCGTTATTCACACTCCGCACACTCCACCTGGTCGTGGTTGGACGGTAAGAACTTGTCGAGAATTAGTTAGTTTAATTTTTAAAAACAATGTCTGTAGAAAGAGAAAATTTCAGTTTTTAAAGAAACTTACCATAAACTGTAGCATGGTATCATCAGAAGTGATTTTCTCCTTATCCTGTTCCGTTGATATGAGTTACTAAACTTTGATTGATTCGTCCTGCTCAAGTCCGGACTGTGATGATCAACCTGGCTGCGATAACCATTTCATACTTCAGACGACAAAATAAATGCTTTTGTAGTTGCTGCGCCCCTAATTCCAGCACCCCACTGCAATAGGAATACAAACCAAATTAGTTGGTTTTATTTTTAAAAACAATGTCAGTTGAAGGTGCAGATTCAAGTTTTTAAACACACTTACCATAAACTGTAGTATGGTATCTTCAGAAGTGATTTCCTCCTTATCCTGTTCCGTTGAAATGAGTTACTGTACTTTGATTGATTATTCTTGCTCATATCCGAACTGTCATGATCAAACTGGCTGCTATCTGGCTGCGATAACTATTTCACATTTCTGATGACAACATAAATGCCTTTATAGTTGCTGTGCCTTTAATTCCAGCACCCCACTGCAATAAAAATACAAACCAAATTAGTTGGTTTTATTTTCAAAAACAATGTCAGTAGGAGAAGATTCAAGTCTTTAAACAAACTTACCCTAAACTGTAGCATGGTATCATCAGAAGTGAGTTTTTCCTTATCCTGTTCCGTTCCCAAAGAGGAATAAAGGTGGAAGAAACGTGGATTCCACGTGGATATGTGACGTGGTATCGACGTGGAAGAACCACGTCACATCCACGTGGATTTGACACCTTTTTCCACGAAATTTCCACGTGGAAATCACGTGGATTCAACGTGCTGGCAACGAAAATTATTTTTTTATTTTACCTCATGTGGCGTTGAACCCACAACCTTTGGATTAAAAGTCTAGTACCTTATCCACTACCCTACGTCGACGGTGTTGAAAGAGGCATGTCAGCTACCGATCCTATTCCGAAGCTCACCTTATTGGCCTGCAAGTATCCGTTTGGCGTAGGGCGTTGCGCGTTGTACGTTAGGAAACTAACCCTTGAAATATGGATTCTACGTATCTAGAACAAATTTTAAATACTGTTCAAAAACGTAAATACACTGGTGTGCACAATTAGCCGTCCACTTTTTTCTCCGCTCATAATTTTTTAAAAAATAGGGCTAGAAACTTGAAATTTGGAGGAGAGGTGGTCCAAAGTGTTGTTGAAACGTCCCTAAAGTCGCAACAATCAAATCCACCCCCTTCATTTTTTTTCCACCCCTCGCGTAAGACCCTGTCAATTTTTGACACTTTCGCCGGGGCAAAAGTGTCCTTCCAGGTGTCGCAGAGGTTTGAAATTCACTTGGCCGACTCAGTTTTGGCTCCTCTTTCGATTGATACCGGAGCCACCCCCGTCGGACGAACCGTTCCGGAGCCACAAAAAAAACCACCCCTAGGTAGGGGTGATTTTTTCGGATTTTTTTTTCACTGTTCTGCGCGGTAGCAGGAGGTCCCCTGGACACGACAAAAGTGTCCCCATGTCCGTCGCACCCCCCCGGGGGTGTCCAGCCCCGAAACACTGACACCCCAAATCTTGATTTTTCACTAAAATCACCAAAAATGACCAAAAAAGGGTCAAAAATCACGTTGCACAATTGATTTCAGCCGTCTGGATCGACACCCGGAGTGACAAACTGCAGACCAGACGGTAAAGCCGTTTTCGAGGGGGTTGCAACCCCTAACTTTCCAACCCCCAGCGCAGGGGATGGAGGGGCGGAGGCGGGTCGCCGCGGTCACGGTACGATGTGTGAGCCCCTCAGGCACCTCCACACCAATTTTGGAGTGATTCGGTCCATTCGTTACCTTCCAGGATCAAAAAAATGCAAAATCGTGTAAATTTCAACCCCTAAGTTTGCACCCCTTTTTCTCCTCAGCCAGGAGGGGCACAACATCCGCTCAGGTGCGCGAAGGAGCGCACATTCAACCTTTACCAGGGTGCAAACGCGCAAACCCCTGCGATCATCGTGTTGGCCGCGAGAGCCACGCGAGTGAGCAGACAAAATGACCGGGGTCGGTGTGCTCGTGACTTTGGATGTGCCATCGAAGCAAAGTCGATCTCAAAAAACATCAATAGCAGCCCGAAAACTTAACAAAACGAAGCTACGCAACCAAGAAAGTCTCAAAAAAGACTGGAGGCCTCTGAGAGGTCACCGATGTGGCAGCCAGGCCACTTCATGGCACTCATGTGAAACCACAGAAACGATTCAACAATGAAAAGGGAAAGAACACTGCTCACTCGCGTGGCTCCCGTGGCCGACACGATGATCGCAGGGGTTTGCGCGTTTGCACCCTGGTAAAGGTTGAATGTGCGCTCCATCGCGCACCTGAGCGGATGTTGTGCCCCTCCTGGCTGAGGAGAAAAAGGGGTGCAAACTAAGGGGTTGAAATTGACACGATTTTGCATTTTTTTGATCCTGGAAGGTAACGAATGGACCGAATCACTCCAAAATTGGTGTGGAGGTGCCTGAGGGGCTCACACATCGTACCGTGACCGCGGCGACCCGCCTCCGCCCCTCCATCCCCTGCGCTGGGGGTTGGAAAGTTAGGGGTTGCAACCCCCTCGAAAACGGCTTTACCGTCTGGTCTGCAGTTTGTCACTCCGGGTGTCGATCCAGACGGCTGAAATCAATTGTGCAACGTGATTTTTGACCCTTTTTTGGTCATTTTTGGTGATTTTAGTGAAAAATCAAGATTTGGGGTGTCAGTGTTTCGGGGCTGGACACCCCCGGGGGGGTGCGACGGACATGGGGACACTTTTGTCGTGTCCAGGGGACCTCCTGCTACCGCGCAGAACAGTGAAAAAAAATCCGAAAAAATCACCCCTACCTAGGGGTGGTTTTTTTTGTGGCTCCGGAACGGTTCGTCCGACGGGGGTGGCTCCGGTATCAATCGAAAGAGGAGCCAAAACTGAGTCGGCCAAGTGAATTTCAAACCTCTGCGACACCTGGAAGGACACTTTTGCCCCGGCGAAAGTGTCAAAAATTGACAGGGTCTTACGCGAGGGGTGGAAAAAAAATGAAGGGGGTGGATTTGATTGTTGCGACTTTAGGGACGTTTCAACAACACTTTGGACCACCTTTCCTCCAAATTTCAAGTTTCTAGCCCTATTTTTTAAAAAATTATGGGCGGAGAAAAAAGTGGACGGCTAATTTTGCACACCAGTGTATATGTTTGAACACTTTTTTAACGTTGAACGCAAAACGTTGGAACGTGGATTCCACGTGGATTCCACGTGGATTCGGCGTGGATTGATTCCACTTTATTTCGACGCGTTTCAACGTTATCTCGTAAAACGCGATGATCAGGACAATATTATATATCTTCTTGTGTAAGCTGAACAGTTACGCCCAAAGTTACAAAAGATGGTGGATTTTGGCAAAATGGTGGAAATGACGTAGAATCCACGTGATATCCACGAACATTAATTTTACTTCAAAAACGCCTTAATACACATGCCCCTATTGACCAATACGATCAACATACTATTTAAAATCGTTTAGCAGCAGAATGAAGAAAAAATATTTGAGGTGGAAAAATAGTTGAAATCTCGTCGACACATCCACGTCCACGAAATTTCCACGAATCCACGTTGAATCCACGTGGAATCCACGTGACGTTCCTCTTTGGGGTTGATATGAGTTACTATACTTTGATTGATTCTTCCTGCTCAAGTCCGGACTGTGATGATCAACCTGGCTGCGATAACCATTTCATACTTCTGACGACAAAATAAATGCTTTTGTTGTTGCTGCGCCCTTAGTTCCAGCACCCCACTGCAATAGGAATACAAACTAAATTAGTTGGTATTATGTTTAAAAACAATGTCAGTAAGAGGAGCAGATTCGAGTTTTCAAACAAACTTACCATGAACTGTAGTGTGGTATCATCTGAAGTGATTTCCTCCTTATCCTGTTCCGTTGAAATGAGTTACTGTACTTTGATTGATTATTCTTGCTCATATCCGAACTGTCATGATCAAACTGGCTGCTATCTGGCTGCGATAACTATTTCACATTTCTGATGACAACATAAATGCCTTTATAGTTGCTGTGCCTTTAATTCCAGCATCCCACTGCAATAAAAATGCAAACCAAATTAGTTGGTTTTATTTTCAAAAACAATGTCAGTAGGAGAAGATTCAAGTCTTTAAACAAACTTACCCTAAACTGTAGCATGGTATCATCAGAAGTGAGTTTTTCCTTATCCTGTTCCGTTGATATGAGTTACTATACTTTGATTGATTCTTCCTGCTCAAGTCCAGACTGTGATGATCAACCTGGCTGCGATAACCATTTCATACCTCTGACGACAAAATAAATGCTTTTGTTGTTGCTGCGCCCTTAGTTCCAGCACCCGACTGCAATAGCAATACAAACTAAATTAGTTGGTATTATTTTTAAAAATAATGTCAGTAAAAAGAGCAGATTCGAGTTTTCAAACAAACTTACCATGAACTGTAGTGTGGTATCATCTGAAGTGATTTCCTCATTTTCCTGTTCCGTTGATATGAGTTTCCATACTTTGATTATTCTTGCTCATATCTGAACTGTCAATATCAAACTGGCTGCTAGCTGGCTGCGATAACTATTTCACACTTCTGATGACAACTAAACGCTTTTGGAGTTACTTTGCATCTGATTCCAGCATCCCACTGCAATAAGAATACAAACCAAATTAGTTAGAATAGAATAAAAGGGATTACAAAAAAAATATTATAATTAAAAAAACAAAACAAACAATAACTACTTAAATAGGCGTTGGCCTGGCCTTTGAACCAAGAGGTACTCAGGTCCTCGTAAACAAGAAGTAAGGTTATGGTTGTTGAAAAATCATGAATTCTGAATCGGCTCCACAGCTCTACGTAAAATAAATTAATTTTGAGGCAGTTTGAAGCGTCCTAGTTGTAGAAAATATACAAGGAAGAGTAGTCTTTTGAGTAGCAAAACATTGTTTACTATCTGGAAAGGAGCCTTGACTTCGCCTCATAGGCTTTCAAGCCATCACGTACAAAATCAGATGTTACCAAAACGTAACACCATTCGTGAATTACAAAAACCAGTTTATGATGTCACTTACCTTTTATTTGAAGTAGAATAGAAGAGAAAACGTAGATTTCCCTCGATCATTGCGACGAAACGCGAAACTAAGCAATCACGGCGACAAGGACAAGCGACAAGCAAGATGGCCGACGGCCGACGAAGGGAGAAGTGGGTGCAGGCTTGCCCGACCAGAGTGCGCCCACATCGCGTCGGCGACGGTGCCCGTGCCCGCGAACGCCCGAGCGCACCCGACCGCTAACGCAGCCGATAGCGACCGCTATCGCGAAGGCTCACACTGTGAAAAATTGTCGAAGGTTTACGGGAAAATTTTCCACGAAGTGGAGTTGTAAAATTACGATCACTTATCGTAAAATTACAAGCAGTACCTATCGACTTGAGATTCAATTACAAGCAAGAATGGGCTGTCGTAAATTTACAACATTTTTCGTAAATCGTAATTTACAAAATAAATCGTAAATCTACGAACATATTTTTGACTGTGTATTCTTAAGTTATATAAAGTTAAGGAACGACCAGAGTCAGCGCCAGCCCTCACACTCGCACGGAAAAAGTTGAGGGTACGTTTTATAGGGTACAATTTTTCGAGCTGTACGGTATACCGTACAGCTCAGCTCGTTGTACGCTGTTCTCGGGCAGCTCATCGCAGCGACGCGGGTGGTCGGCCACTGTGTGCAAGAGCGTCGTGGCGTGGCGTAGTGCCGGAGTGGCGTGGCGTAGTGCTGGAGTGGCGTCGCGTAGCGTCTCTACCTGCTGCCGCCTCTCTGCTCCTCCCCCTTCCCTCCTCTTATAGTCGAACAACTAGGCCTTGACCCGCTAGGATGAGAGACCATAAAACTGCGTTGGCGACTCTACCCTTTTCCTTCTCTCTGGTCCGAGTCGCTCACCACTTGTCATACCCTCGTCAACGCCGGCCGCGCGGTACCTGGTAAAAGGACCCACCCCCGCATGCCAACCTATTGTTTCCCCGGAAGGATCAGGTCATTGACTTGGCCTTCCTCAGCGCAGGCCGGCAGCCGACTGATTCAGAAGATCGCTCCCATCCCTCCCTCCTTGTTGCACCTACAGCGGTGCCCTATGCTGACCATGGCAGTGTTCCGTGAGTACGACGAGGACAGAGGTATAAAAGCGATCTTCGGAATCGCTCGGCAGTGGGAGCCTCCAACACAACGTCGCCCTCAGAAGGGGCGGGGGTGGGAGGGGAGGGAGGAGCAGGGTGGGAAGGTGGAGCGGGGAGACGTGGAGGGGGCCGAAGACAGGGCGAGGCAGGGCGGGGTGGAGGGGGGCAGCATTGCAGAGACACCAGGCAGTGTTTGTAATGTGATGGGTCGAAGAACAGTCTAATGGCACGATGGCTCCGTAGCTCAGTAGGTTCCGACCGAAGCGTGAGCGCTGAGTTTGGTATGGCTAGGGATCGAATCCCGGCTCTGTCAAACAAAATGCGTATCTCGCGGCCAGTAGGACTGACCCGGCTACACATGAGTCTTAGAGGCGGTGGAATGATGAGGAGGGGTGGTAGGGGGAAGAAGGGAAGGGGGAGAGAGGGAATAAGGGACGTGGGCGGGGTGCGAGGAATGACAAGGAAGGAGGAACGCTTAAGGAATACTATAACCTTGTGACATGCTAATAACCCGCCTCGAGTGCGCCCGGCGCTCTGCGGGCATGATCCGCGCGGCAGAAAGCGGTCGGAGACGCGCGCCGCGTAGTCCGCCAGGAGTGCGCCAGACGCACGCTCGGCGGACCGGCCGCGCGGTACGTCCTGGCGTTGTGCGCACGCACGTGCCCCGAGCGCACCAAACGCCAGTCAGGTAGGCAACCAGACGCACGCGGCGAGACACCCAGCACGCCTTGTAGGTAGGCCACACATTACACATCACTTGTACGCTTTGTGAGGGCAGCCTTGTACGCTATGCGAGGCAGGTCACAAGCCTGGGTGAGTGTCAGGTTTACGACTTGTTTATACCGCATGCGGTAACGGTGACCGATTAGCCTTGACAGCTGGCCGTTGACGAGGGTTGCCCATTAACGCGACTTGAGGCGAGCTGTACGCTATCCCAGGACAACTCGCCTTCCGACGCAGGGCCCTAGGGTATAGCGTTTGTTAAGTGGAGACCCCCGGACAATTTCGTACCCTAAAACCTAAGAGTGCGGCAGCGCTCCAGTATGGAGAGGTAGGGGTAGCTTTACGCCGGTATAAGGAGCACCTTATTCCGTCAAGTCTCGTTGTACTGTTATATGACGATTTGACTTGAGCGTGAACTGTATATTCGCGAAAAATTGAATGCAAGTCCCAATTTCATAGGGGCTCTGTAGAAGACGGACATGAAACTTTGAAGTATATTCTGCTCATAACAGTGCACTGCATACTTATTTACAAACTGCAAAAAAACTATGTGAAATATGGAGTGGTAGACGTGTAAAAGACGAGGCAAGAGTGCAGTGGAAAAATATAGTGTGAGGACGGTTACTCGCGTCTATAAAGTGTAGTTTCGAAACTACAGTTTTAATGATATAGTTGAAACTATAGTTTAAGTAGAGATCCTTCCACCCGGGTATATTTACCTTATGTTATAATCCATCAAAGTTATATGCACGCAGATATTCTTATGTTTGTCGAAACAAGATTCATGGCTGGCGAAGCTCATAACATACCAGGCTATTATTGTGTACATAGACAGGATTGCGTCCTTCCTCAAAGACATTCATTTGGATCCGCTCTCTATGTAAAAAATGATAAAAGAATTACTCTCTTACATCAAGAAATAGACCTAAACATAGTTGGAACAAAACTTAGATCATTCCTTGATATCACTGTTTACTTAGTGAATGACAAAGCAATAATTTTTCTTCACAAATCACCATCTTATAGCATAAACGATTCTAAATGTAAAGTTAACACTGCTTTAACAAAAATTAACAATGTCACTGAAACAATAATTGTTGGAGATTTCAATCTTTAAATACATGAAATAAACCAATTTATGAATGAAAAAAGTCTTACAATGACTCTCCAAAGTTCAACGTCAACTGATTATAATACATTTATTGATCTGTTTAATACGTCTAGTCCATTTCATTCCGCCTACATATACGAATCTCCAATAAGTGATCATAAACCCATCTGGTTTACAATTTAAATAATTGGTGCTCAACCAAACCTCTATAACCATATTTCTTGAAAGAGTCTGAAAACAAATAATCAATTTCATTCATCAAAATTTAACTGATCATGTCATCATCAGAGTTAAGGTACGCTAAAACAGCATGTTATTTTAGCATGCAGCACATCATAAATAGCTAAACTGTGTATATCACCTCATTCATGCCTAAATAAGTCAGTTTTCTTTTCAGATCTAAGTAGGAAGACGATCAACACTCTTCAAGCAATCATACCAAGGCACAACATCTCTGCCAACATCACATTCTTAACAAAACATATTCACTCAGCTCATCATGTCATCATTTCAATAAAGGTTAGCTAAAACAAAACATTTTTTGAAAATTTACTAGACTATCTATAAACCATACAGCCAGTAAAATATCAAGCATACCTAATTCGATGAAATCCTCTTTTCAGGTGTAACAACAAATGGATTCAGGATGTCTCACGTGATTTAGAAGACACGAAACATTCTTGATAGATCATAGTATCTCAACTAATGATGTCATCACCTTAACATTCTACACGCAGAATGTCATCATATTCTTCAAACAGCACAGTCATTCAACTCATAATGACATCATTTCAATAAAGGTAACCTGAAACAAAACATTGTTTTAGCAATTCACTGTATATCATACATTCAGTGACACATCAGTCTTACCTAATTCAATGAATTCCTTTCTTCAGATGTCATTAGTCGTCACATTTATCAAGCCACGGATTCATCACAAAAGAAAGACTCAACTCACGATTTCATCGGCTTTGCATTCTTCACACTGAAAACACATTCAACTCATGCCATCACTAATTCCATGAGAGTAAGTTGAAACAAAACAATTTCATAAAATTAAACTATATTATACTTATAGTTATAGTAACACATCACTATACATAACCAACTGTAATCTTTGTTTGTTTCAGATTAGCATGACACAGATTCACTGTTTCGTAGTCGATACAGACAGCAAAGTCAATCAGCTCATAATACCATCACATCTATAAAGGTAAGCAAAAACAAAACGTTTTTTTAAGAGAACAGAATACTATACATAAAGTGCATAGTTTACATAAGATCAATGTTACCTAATTAAATGAAATCCTTCTTTCACAGCTGACAATGAATCATGAACAAATGATGTTTCACATCAACTTCATGAAATGAAGTTCCTCAGACAAGCAAATGATTTTCACAACAGTAAACCTTTCAAAGGCATGCTCACAATAAATGAATATTCAGAATCCTCTGAAAAGCACAGTGTTTAATTCATGATGATCAGTAATGAACACCGATTTCTCAAAACACAATTGACACTTTTGATGAGATTTGATACAAGAACTCTTTTTAAATAATAAAAACGTAATGTACGTAAGCCGATATGTATCATTCTTCATCCGTAACGTGAAGCAGAGAAAAAACTCATCGCACATAAATATAACCTCAACCTTTTAACCGGATGTTTACTTTACTTGAACTGCAAAAGAGGGTCAAAACTCTTATGGAAGAACCAAACGGCAATGTGTCACCCAGGATGCCTGCCTATAACAATCGAACCAACAAAAAATTGATAAATTCCGTACAATCTATCTTCCAGACTAAACCTCGAACACGTAAATGTACTGACACTTTTTCAGGTGTAAATCACAAACTATGAGCTGTGATAAATAAATTTTAACCCGAAATACTTTCTAAAGCAATTAGTGTTGTTCTAAAAAGAAAAAGTCCATCGTTCGCGTGTTGGTACTACTCTAGCCACCGGCGAGGTGCAGCGCAGCTGCGAACGTTTTCGTGGTTTGGAGCCAACAGTGATATTGTGGAAAAACTTTTAGATAGGTTTTGGCGAAATGTCATAGTTTTACATGAATATTTTCCTATGGAGAAAATATACGTCATCCACACAAGAATGTGTGATTATGTTGTCTTCTAGAACCAGTCAGCATATGACATAATAAACGAAACATTGAAGTAGAGCACGTAGGTTATGAATAAGTAAACATCACTCTACAAAATTAGTTTTGAAATCCAAATGGTACAGTGACCAAGTGCAATACTATCACAGATTTATCTTTAAAATTCAGGCTTTTCACAAGTGTTGCAGATTAGCATGATTTATTATTTCAAAATAACAACAGAAAAACAGACCACGCCAAAGTGCAAGAAAATTACTTCTGCATCTGTTGTATGACAGATATCCCTCATGAAACTGTGTCCTGTCAACATAAACTACAGACAGCTGAAACTTTTTCACACTAAACAAACCTTCAATTAAAGGTAAGAAATTACTCAAAATCATATCTTGTCCAATAACTGAGATAAATCTACATGTAGTTTTGAAAATGTCTTCAACGCATTTTGTGACGTTTTCAAATAACTATTGCTGTCAAAAACAAAAAATATAAAGCAAATGGAGAGCATGACAGTAAAAACCAAAAAAGTTTATAGAATGCCGTAAAATTCTGCACAATCAAGTTGTTGAATTCTATTTTTCACATAAGTACGAATAAAATTGTTGTTGGGGATGAGTTTTGAAAAAAATAAAAAAATTGTACTGGACAATATTTTCTGTTCTCTTTTCTCCCCAATATAGAACAAGCTAGCCAAGTTATAAACCGTCAAACGCCATCTTTAAACTTAAAAAAATTAAAAACTGAAAAAAAAAAAGAATACGTATTCCCTCATTTTCTTCACTCTTCCCTTAAAAGTTGCCTAATAGTAAAGGTAATGACGTAAAGTCATAACATTTTTACGAATCAACCTGCATCAGGGCAGCGCAGCCCTAAAACTTTTGCTTTCACCCAAAATTACCGCTGCTCAGGACAAAACTCTTTGGTGAGTCCATATTCAACCTCCTTAGATACCCGCCTTCATTTGCTAACTAAAAGATACATCATGTGATGGCACTGGTTGGGTTGGAAAATAATTGCTCAGGTATTAATAAAAGTAAACACCACATTGCACAAAAATAATCAGTTTATTTTCAAATTTAAAAGCACAACACAACAAACATGACTCAACAGTATGAAGCTACAAGCATTCTTTGGGTAAAAAAAGGAAGGTCAAGTGGTGCAAAATCACCCCCACAACCACCTCGTCACTCCAAGAACCCTCGCAGACTCCATCCTGAGTTCACTCTTATTCATGCACTCATGTATCTACAATACAAAAAATAAACCCTTCACATATGCATGCAATCTTAATCAATAAATTACCACCATTCTCATTATGAAATCAAAACTCTAAATGCCAAAACCAACGTGCAATTCAGCTGAAAACAGCTGAAACCGTTTCCACAATAAACAAACCTCAGTAATTTAACCGCCACAAGCTGCCTTCAAATAATCAATAAACCATCACCATTATCACATTCACAACTTACGCAAAACATGATTGACTGAGTCACAGATCTGATTCCTGACAAACAAATGAAAAAATATTGAAATAATACACATTACAAAGCATTAAATTTCAAAATTAAACAAAATTAAACTATATTTATTACTACACAAACTTACACATTTTCCTGAACTTCACCTTCGCCACTCATAGATTCAGTTTCCATTAAATTAATATTATCATCATTGTTTCCACTTTCTTCCTTCCGCTTGTCCTGAGTTTGTTCTTTCCGCTTTTCCTCAGCCTCTTTCGCCATCTGCCTAAACATAATAACATTTCAAATCAGCCAAAATGCAATAAAATCATTCAAAAATTATACTTCAAATTTTACTCACTCTTTATAAGCCTTCCTTTCAGCATGCGTATACCATCTCTCTCCCTTCATTGTCACTTTCCTCCCACGAACATGAGACCCACCACGACCACGATTAGGACCAGACCATCGCCTACGAGACTGATTATCCAAAGCTAATGAAAAAAAATAAATATTAAGACCTTAAAGCACCACAACCTACAATGTATAACAAAGGCACATTACATATTCCATTAAATAATAATAATGTTATCAATTGGCTTACCATTGGCTCTTTCAAGAGCTTTCAATAGAGCATTACCATGAGACATGACCACTAAAAACAACACAACTTAAAAGCACAAATTTAAAAAGCTTAGAACCACTTCAACAATTTCTTCAAGAACTAAACCACTAACAATGCACCAAAACACCACAACTGCTTACACCATGGAGACAGGGTAGGCTCCATTCTTACACTTTTACCAACAGAAAACAATATAAGTCAACTCACATTAATAAAAAATATGTATCTGCAGTCATATTAACATTAATAAACTATTACAAAAACATTTTCAACAAACTTAACAACAAATAAAACACATAAAAAAACCCAACAAAACCGTTAAAATTATTCCATAACATCAAAAATAATTGCACAAACCATTGCACTTCCCTCCTCTATGAAACTGCTCCAGCAGCCATTTCATTATAACAAATGTCCCTTCTAAGATTTTTACATGAAAGACAAACAGGATTCAATACACAAAGTCCCATGAAAAATTTGGATTCTATTGCAGCTCCAAGACTACCAAAGGCTTTAAAACTGGCAAATTTCAATATCAAATCATCGTACGCCCTGTCAGATCACATTCTATTCTATTCCTCAGTACAGACAGTGAGGAGCTTCATCCCAGCATTTCACATGTTTATAACTTATGTAATCTTTCTAACAAATTCCTTACCTTGCAGACATACCTCTATCATATCACATCAAAAAAACTGATGAAAAAAGCATGCACATGTAACCACTCCCAACATACCTTCATCTCAACTGCCATAAATGAAAAGCAATCATTAATATGCCAGATCATGTGCGATTCCAAAAAATTTGAGCTAATTAACTTGATTAACTTCCAACCTATTATCAGCAGCAACGTAAGTAAAGTTATTTGCAAAAATTTAATAATATCTAATAGTGCATAACAAGAAATATGTTCTTTTCATCATCAGATAAACAATAATCACATCGTACAGGCATTCTTTCCAAATGATAACAGCATCTTTGCATTCGAACAACATTCAAAAACTGTACATTGCTACACCTTCAATGAAATAACAGACAATGATTTGATGTCTAACTGCTCATTTTCAATAAATATTAACGGATCTCCACAAGCAGTAATAGCAATGAAAAAAAAACATAGCAATTTTATCATCAAAAGATACATTTACAGTTTACGATCAGCAGACAATGACTTCAGTAAGCATATGAAATAATCTCTTGCAAAATTAGCAAAAATAACAATTCATGCCAACATACTTACTTTTCCAGATCAACACATATAACTTAACCAATGATAAACCAAAATGTCTACAATCATACAATGACAAAATGATGGCAATTGGTGCACATAAAAATATTACGTTCATAGACATTGACACAAGAAAGATCATTCAACGCTTCCCCGCTCCAAGAAAATAACTTACCTTCTTTCAGCATTCATGAAAAGTCACTGCATCGTGATTTAAACACATTCTCGTTTTTCAGGTATCATATCGATGTCCCGAACAGATTATATGTTTTCATATGCAACAAGCAATGGAACAATCATCTTCTATGACATAAGAAACCATGCAAAAGTAGGATGCATACCTTTAAAGCCAATGTCAAAATGTACTCATGTATCACATCATTCAGGAATTACTTTCATTGGAGGTCTCAACACAGCAACCATTTTCCAGTAATACACCTTTCTTCACTATCCAATCCCTTATAAAAATTTCTCTCCCATTAAGCTTTTTCCGTCTCTCCCTTGCCAATTCCATGCTTCATTTAAACTTCTATTTAATCTTATGAAAAAAAAAATCCTTTAATCATTCAGCTAATAAATAAAATATAAATGATTTATAGCATTCACTCTACATATTACCCAACAGTTGATGTTCATCCATAGTTAATGTCCTATTAAAAACTTCTCCCACAAAAAGGTCCTACTACTTATCCCTGAGCATTTCAAAAACAAAATCCTCATCAAAAATTCCATAAACCTCTTAAATTTTACTCCCTCTACCTTCAGTATTGCACCATTTTTTCTATTTCCCATTAAAGTGAATCCACAATACAGCTCATAGCTAAAACCTCATCATGCCCTCATGCAACTCATAAATTCCTCTCATTTGTGAATGCAAAGAATAAAAAGACAAACTAAAGAAATCATTTAATGAAATTACCTCTTATAAATATATTGCATTCCCACTTTTACCAAAAACATATACTTGAATACAGAAAACTTATGAGCCACATAATGCACAAGTGCATAAACTATAAGCAGTGTTGTCGATTCACCTTTAAAAATTTACCTGACTACATTCCATGCACATGTGACCACACAAAGTTAAACGTTTAAACCATACAAGCCTTTTCCCACTGTCAACCAACACATCTTAGAACCTCTTCCCACCAACCAACTAAACCTCCAAAAAATAGCCTCTTCTAGAAATATTTGAATACATATGTTTGAATGTAAAAAACTTATAAGCCACATAACGCATAAGTGCATAAACTATGACCAGTATTGTACATTCACCTTTAGAAACCTACCTCACTACATTCCATGCAAATGTGACCACACAAAGTAAAACCTTCAAACCATTCCAGCCTTTTCCTAATGTCAACCAACACATCATAGAATGCTACCACAATCACTTGTACTTAGCTAGTTTTCTAGACAGATTTCTCAGAAACAAGGTAAAATTATTGTTAGGGCTCAAACTGTTCAAAAAATAAAATGGTAAAAGTATCTGATGTCACCAAACTGACAACATATAATACAAGTATTTACTTTAAAAAAAATGAAATAATTCCCAGCCAATCTAGTTTGTACTATTTGGTCGTCATTTAAGTTCTATTAGATAATATTACACTTTCCCTTTACAAATTGTGGAAACACCCTTAAAACCTCTTCCAAGCAACCAACTAAACCTCCAATAACCTTTTAACACAACATACATGCAGACCATTAACAGCCATCACCTTTCCCTCTACATGAAAAACAAAAACACAACATGCACAAGATAAAATTTTTATTTCCTTTAAACATAACATCCAGCTTAGAACATGCAAATTAGAAAAAAATACAATATTGAGAAAAAATCATTACTTGCCATAGTCACATTTGACCCAACAAACATCATATTTGAACATGCCACCACCCAATGCCTCTTTCCCTTTGTAGATTAAGCATGCTTTAAACCCAGTTTTAATTTTGTCATTCACATTTTTAACTTTTTCCTCGTCAAAATTACGTATTAAACCACACATAAATTACATTACCTTCAATATCATATCTAACTTTCATTCCACCAACAAATGCAACACGACCACTCACATTTACAGAATACTTTTCCGTAACTTGGTACACCACTCCAACTTCAAGCACATCCATTTTCTCAATTTTCCGATTAAAAACATTGTCAAGCATCTGTAAACAATGAACACAAACATCCACCAATAATTTACCCATTACATTTAAACAATTACATAAAATTACAAAATACTTACATCAAATAAATCATAACTGTTCGCAGCACCAGATCCACCACTATTCTGTTTATCTTTCAACGTTGCGGAACCATCCTCAGGCTACAATAGACAAAAAACAAAACAAAAAAAAAAACATCACCTCCGCAACATACTTTAAAAACTAAAACACTCTACATGTAATTCAGTACACTTACAACACTAGCCCGTCCCACAGCTCCACTACTCACTTCAGTTTCATCACCAATACTAGCTTCCACATCTTTACCATCAAAAGTCTGAAAACAATATAAAATAATTGCCACAGTGATATGAATAAATCATTACACAATAACAATCACAGCATCATGCAAAAAACTTACATCACTTCCCATTTTCGACTTTTTATTAGATTCAAAATCACCACTTCCCACAGAACCTAATCCATGCTGTTAACAAGATACTTTTATCAATACACTCTCAAGAACCCTCACATGCTATAAGCAAAACTCAATAACCTCATTACCTTCAAAGAAGAAAACATGATGTTGATAAGAGGATAAAATGTAGATGATTAGATAAATTAATAATAATATTCACCACAAAATTAACAACACCAACAAAAACGAAGACAACCACACTCCGAAAACGACGCCAAACACGTAACTAAGGACTACTCGAACCATACCAAAAACATATTCATAACACACAACAGATTAATTCAAGTTTATGTTCAAAAAATACTATTTTGAAATTAATACTTTCAATTTTCATAAAAACAAAAAATTTAACATAACATATTGTTGAACTGTGGGTTCTGTGGGGAGCCGATATCAGTGTGAGTCGTAGTTCACCTGAGGGAAGACTGGCGACGAGCTCAAAGCTCGCGCCCCTTTTATTGGGTGATTGGCAAAACAACAGGAAGAACAAAGGCGATCGTAAAACAAAACTATTGTTGGGTTCTGGCTGCATGTATAAGAGGATGTCGCTACCAACAGTGATCACTGGTGGCCGTGCTTCGGAGAGCCTTCTGCTTGTTTGGGTGTAACCTGGTTAGGTTATAGCGACAATACTACATTATTCCCTCTTTTTAGAACCCCTCTCCTTGACAAAAATCCTTGTTTTGTCACTCTCTAACTTTTTCGCCTTTGTCTTCGTTACACATTTCAGTTTTACAATTCAAAGTTCAATGCTCTAACGTTAACGTTATACAATTTCAATAAATTATTTGCAAATTTTACTAAAATCCTTAACTAAAATCTTGTATACTTCCACCTTGTACAAGCCTACGGGTCTCAACCCTACTAGCTTGACTCAGTGTGCAAACAAAAAGAAATTGACTTCTCCCCTAGCATGTAGCAATGCACTAGTATGACTCCTTCTCCGGACCACTATTAAGCCCGTTTAATAGTAGTTTAATCCTTCAAGGACGTCAACCACGGGGATCCGTTCCAGTTTAATATGTGATTAGATCTTGACATATTGATGTCCTGTAGTGTGACAGAGAACCTGTAACACACAAAAACACTGGGAACAGTACAAGTTTGATATTTGAGCAGCTGCCTAGGGCGTAAGATTCTTAGCCCTTGGTGTCTCCTACTCGGCTAACTAATCCTATCTACGTAACACCTTGAAAATCTAAACCTTTCATAACCCTTAACCTTTTTGATGGTTATGCCTACTTGCCTTTTGGATTCTTGATGGAGCGCGTATCTGATCCAGCGTCGTTTTCCTCGTTTCTGCGTTGAGTCTCCTTTGTCTGCGTTGCTGTGGTCTCTCCTTCGTCTTGACGTTTTTGCATGTTGCAATTTTAATTCATTACTCTCTTTTCCACTGTGAGTATGCCATTGTTTACTTTCAGCCGTACAGTTGTTTGTATTTTTGTTCGTCTTTACTTCTCGACTTGCTTAGTCGATTTCTCGAACTCGCGGTTTGATTTCCGCTAGTCCTTGCTGAGGACCCCTTTTCCTCCCTTCCGGTCGTTCCCTGAACACGTGGGGGCTCTCCCCACTCCTTTTTGGTCACGTGACAACGCACGCAACACTGCTCTAGCCCCGGGATTGGTCAAACTTCGCGGTATTGTTACGCCCTGGACGAACGCGTCGGTCCGCGTCGCTTGGCGTCAGTCTGCCGCCAGCCTTCGCCGCGTAAGCGCCGCTGTCTCTTCCCCGTCTCGCCCTCGAGTCTCCAAGCAAGCTCCGCCGAGATGGAAGTCCACCGCATCCTAGTCCAACATTTTGTCGGACGAATAATCGGGGACCTGACCCTTCGCCGAGTGAGTATTCCGAGTGTTCGGCTTTTACTCGCCGTGCGCTCCCCTTGGACTTCCCTGATCCGCGTCTCGTCCTTCTGCCCTGAGACCCGTTCCTCATTCTTTTAGATCTGCCTGCAATGTATCCAGGCCGCAACTAACAGCTTGTTCTGGAGCGTGCTGGATCCGTCATTCTTCCAGTTTGAACAATTCGTTCCTGCCGCGATCCTCGCCGAGGATTGGTTTTATTGCTGTTCATGTTGCCTTGAGCCATGCCACGTGAGTTTTCCATCTCCCTTTCCATCTCTTTTTCCATTTCTCTGCCGTGTTTTTTTTTTATTTTTATGAGTCTCCCTTCTTTCTTTTTAGATCCTCCTGCAGACTGATGTGTTCAGGAACGGCGGCTTCCGGGCCGACGATTTTGAGGACTCCCCGGTGGTCCCCCAAGTTCCGCCCCCGGGAATCGAGTATCCCGGTGGCCTGCTCGCCGACCCCGAGTACGTCGACCTGACCATGGAAGACTAGGTGAGTCTTTTGCTCTCTCCCTCCTTTCCGTTCCTCTTTTATTTATTTATTTTTACTTACGTGTCGCTCCGGTTTGATTTAAGGCATCGGCACCGGGATACTGGAGGACCTCCTGGATCTCCTGGACTGTTGGCCCACCGGAGTCGTCCTCTCTCCGCCCAGGGCCGCCACTCCCTTAAAGTGTCTTAGCAGATGATACCGAAGGTAGCGAAGCGTCACTGACGTGTCACTGACGTGTCACTGACGTGTCACTGACGTGTCACTGACGTGTCACTGACGTGTCACTGACGTGTCACTGACGTGTCACTGACGTGTCACTGACGTGTCACTGACGTGTCACTGACGTGTCACTGACGTGTCACTGACGTGTCACTGACGTGTCACTGACGTGTCACTGACGTGTCACTGACGTGTCACTGACGTGTCACTGACGTGTCACTGACGTGTCACTGACGTGTCACTGACGTGTCACTGACGTGTCACTGACGTGTCACTGACGTGTCACTGACGTGTCACTGACGTGTCACTGACGTGTCACTGACGTGTCACTGACGTGTCACTGACGTGTCACTGACGTGTCACTGACGTGTCACTGACGCGTCACTGACGTGTCACTGACGTGTCACTGACGCGTCACTGACGCGTCACTGACGTGTCACTGACGTGTCACTGACGTGTCACTGACGTGTCACTGACGTGTCACTGACGTGTCACTGACGTGTCACTGACGTGTCACTGACGTGTCACTGACGTGTCACTGACGTGTCACTGACGTGTCACTGACGCGTCACTGACGTGTCACTGACGTGTCACTGACGCGTCACTGACGTGTCACTGACGTGTCACTGACGTGTCACTGACGTGTCACTGACGTGTCACTGACGTGAGCAATATCAGTTGTATATAGCAGTGTATTATTTTACTCTTTTACTAAGTCTTTATCATCTGCTGTCACGTTAGCGTTAGCGATAACGTTTTTTTATTTTATATTTTGCATTATTTATCGTTTTTTGTGTTTTCTTCAAATTCAATTTATGCATGTGCTCCTCCTCCTTGTTTGTTTGTTTTCCTTTGCATGTACCTTTTTTTGCATGTACCTTTTCCCCTTTTGCATGTACTCTGTGTTTTTATTGAATACATGTTGTTGCTTAATCCCGGTGTTTTAGTTTAGCAACTTTTAGCCTCCTTATCTTCCTCTTTTTTTTGGGGGGGGGGAGGGGGGGGGGGGTAAATAACTTAGCAACGGTAGAATTGTTTATTATTTATTCACACAATTAATTTTGACATTCTGATCCATAATTTATTTTCAATTCAACTTACTACTTTCCTTTACGGCTGACTTTATCATTAGTACATTGTTTTGCTGAATGAAATCTTTGCCTACATTTTCTACATCGCAACTTTTGCCTTGGATCACTCGGATGAACTTTCAAGCTCCCTTTCTCGCGCTCTCTTTTCTCATAAAGTTCATTCATCCATTCTTTTCTGCCACAAGCCTCCCGTACGTCACTTACAGGGTACAATTTCCACTCACTTTTTATCATAACTCCTCCGTACACACACTCACACTTTTTCTGCAACTTGACCGTTTGCAATTTATCCTCTATTTCCTGGATTGCTTGCCTCTCTATTTCCATACGCCTGTTAATTTCATTCAACCTTTCTTTTTCCACACAATTCTCCTCCACACTTACTTTATTAATTCCCACCTCCAACATTTCAATTTCCTCAGCTACATCAGACACATATCTCTTTTCATTTACTTCAATTAACTCAGTTTCTGAATCTGAATCGCTTAGTTCTAAATCCTTAAGCAAAGAACTTGGTAAAACCGTTTCACTTAACCTTTTGGATGGCCCAGGCAGTTTGATGAGAGGAGGGAAGCTCAGGGTTGGAGACTCCTCCGCTTCCCGCAGGGATGCCCCCAGACTCTTGTCCGCCTCCAGCACTGGAAGTTCTTCCCACTCCTCTTCTGTCGGTGCGCCGGGCTGGACCAGTCGGGTTGGGCTGACTTGTCGGCACGGGGCTCGGCTGGGCAGTCGATTCGGCTCGGCTGAGACTGTCATTTGCGGCCGGCTCCTCCTTCGTTGCTTTATTCTTAAAGGGCTGCTGATAATCCTAGCTTTCTTGTTCTCCTCAGCCTCCTTCTTCTGCTCCATTTTCCTTTTCATTCTGCTCACTATCTGTAGCAGCTTCGCTTGATCTGCAGGCTGTGTAGCGGTTGGTCTGCTTTCTTTCTTGGCATTTATAATTTGCCTGCCGTTTTCCTGTTTTCTCGGGGTGATCCTGATATCCTTGAATGATATCTTGCGAATCGGTATCACCGGAATGTCCTTCAACACCACTGTCTCCATTGCAGATTTTCTTTCCTTCGCCTTGCACGCGTCCGTCTTTCTCACAGGGTTGGGATGAACTGATGCTCTCAGCTCAATTTCTTTGGCATTCCCCGTTAGGCCCTTGTTGTCGGTATCTTAGATACTCATTATTTAAATCTCGCGGCCTTTCACTTTCGCCCACAGCTGTTCATTCAATGAAAAGTAGCCATGCATTTCTCATATCATCTTGTTTGTTTACAGCCGTGTCTGGTGCCGGGCATCTCGCTAGCCGATCTATGTGCACTATCAGCTTTTTACTGGGATTATCAACCCTTTCAATTCTTGCATTACAGTCATTAATCAGGTTTATGATTCTGTAAGGTCCTTCCCATCTGGTTATGAGTTTAGCAGAGATTCCTTTCACTCTTCTGGGATAGTACAGGTAAACCAAATCTCCCTCTAGGAATGGTGATAGTGTTGCATTCCTATCATAATAGGCTTTCATTCTTTTTGCAGCCTTTTTGCTCATGTGTGCGACTGCTTCATGGATGTCCTGCATTGTTTTTCTCACCCAGAAGGGATACATTTTGTGCATCTCTTCATTCTGAGGTGGCGATCCTCTGTCCAGATCCAAAGGGCTTCTCATGGCTGCCCCGAACATAACCTCATATGGTGAGAACTTATGTGAAGAATGAGGTAAGTTTCTGTATGCCTGTGCTATAAATGGCAAATACTTTGGCCAATTTTCTCGGTCTTGCTCCACCAAGATCATGAGATGTTGTTTTAGTGTCTTAATCCATCTCTCTGCTTTTCCGTTTGTTGCAGGGTGAAACGCTGTTGTTCTAAGCTTTTTCATTTGGTAAAGTTCCATTATTTCCTGGAACAGTGTGGAATCAAAAGCTTTACCCTGATCTGTCAACAGGGATTGAGGCGCACCAAAGATGGAAAACACATGAGTGATAAGTGCTTGTGCCACTTCATCCGCTGTCTGCTTATACAACGGCACCACCACTGGCCATCCAGAGAAGGCTTCAACTGCGACCAGTGTGTACTTAAATCCTTCTTTACTTTTCGGATTTATAGGCCCACAGACATCCACATGCCGTGCAGAACTCCTTCTTCGAACAACTTCAGTGGCACCTTCGTCTGATGAGTTGGCCCTTTGAACTTGGCACAAATTCCACATTGGGAAATCACTTCATAAGTGTCCTCAAACATTCCAGGCCACCAGAAGAATCTCTTTATGTATGCCAATGTTTTGGACACACCAAAATGATTTCCAACTCCCAGCTGTTCATGGTATGTTTTTACCGTTGACTTTACAAGTTTGGCTGGTAGAATTAGTTGTAATTCTTCCTTTTCTTTTATTCCACTAGGATGCTCAAACTTGCGATAGAGGATTCCTCCCTCTACGTAGTAGAGGTTCCCAACCCCGGGGTCGCGACCCCATTTGGGGTCGCGGAAAAATTTTGTGGGGTCGCGGTGAGGTACCTGGGGTCGCCTGGGGTCGCGAGCCGGCACCTATGGGGCCAGCCGCGGCCGGTGAAATTTGGGGGAAACGGTCGGTGCAGTGCAGACGTTCGGATAACCTAAAGGGTGCCCAGCGTTGCCGCCGCTGGCGCAGCGACGCAAACACGACACCACTGTGAAAAATACTCGTAAGGGTTACGGGAAAATTTTCCATGATAAAAGTCGTAAAATTACAATTTGAAATTGTAAATTTACAAGCACTCCCTATCGACTAGGAATTGACCGACGAGCAAGAATGGGCAGTCGTAAATTTACGACATATTTTGTAAATCAAAATTACAAAAAATGTCGTAAATTTACGAGGATATTTTTCACAGTGACGGGAGGCACGAGAGGCGAATTTCCGTGAATTCATAGGGGGCAGGAGGCAGGGGGATAAACTCCCCGACTTGGCTTGACCTCTCCCACCGCGCCTACCTTTTCACGTCACAGCCAGTCACCAGTGCCACTGTAGTAATTAAGTGAATCCTTGTTGAAGCTGTACAAAGCTCAAGGCAGCCACTAAAATAAAATGTATAAAAAATAGCAAGTCTTTTATTAAACATTGAAGTCTCCACCTTTTTTTAATGGTGGCAGGCGTGGGGGGAGGGGGGGGGGTGAAGTGGGGTCGCGTGGGGTCGCGGCGACGGGTCTGTGGGGTCGCGAAAATTTTGAAGGGTCATTTTGGGGTCGCGACCCGAAAAAGGTTGGGAACCGCTGCTCTACCACCAGTGAATTAAACTGGTACCAAAGTGACCTGGTTTTGTGGCCATTTTGTGCAATTTCCTGGAATTCTGGTTTCTTCTGGTCCTGTACTGCAACCATGATGGGCATGATATCAGCATCAAGCAGCTGTGCTTTTCTGATATCTTTTGGACTCAACCCATCAGGAATGACTCTTGTCCAGTTAACGTCAATGGTGTCCTTTGTCATTCTGGTAACTTTCCTTTGCTCAAATAAGCAATCCGGACATGTCTCTTCGCAGTGCACTTCTGTTTTGCAGTGGCAAACTAACACTGTTTTATCTCTCTCTTCTAGACGATCACATTTCTTGCAATTATCGCAAGGTCTTCTTGACAATGCATCCGCATGCCCAATGCTGTTTCCTTTGACACGCGCTACCTGGAATTTGTATGGTTCAAGTCTTTCCAACCATCGTGCCAACTTTCCAGTGGGGTTTTTGAAGTTTTTCAACCATTGTAATGCTGCATGATCTGACTTCACTATAAATGGCGCTCCTGCCAGGTAATGGTGAAATGCTTTTACAGACTCTACTACTGCGAATAGTTCCCTGTGTGTTGTGCAGTAATTTCGTTGAGCTGGATTGAGTGTCTTTGACCAGTAAGCTATAGTGACATCTTTTCCATCCTGCTCCTGACTCAGGACACACCCTAGACCTGTTAAACTAGCATCAGTTGTGATGGTGAAAGGTCCTTTTGTGATGTCTGGTGTGCCTAATATTGGTGCTGTAGTCAGTAAGCTCTTTATTTTGTCAAATGCCTCTTGACACTCATTGCTCCACTCAAAACTCTGTCCTTGCTTTTGCAACTTAAATATTGGCGTTGCTATAGTTGCCATGTGGGGAACATACTTGGAGTAATACTGAACCAGCCCTTACCATGACCTTACTTCTTTTACGTTGGTCGGTGCTGGCCAGCTAAGGATTTTGCTTATTTTGTCTTGATCCGTTTTTATTCCTTTTTCAGACAACCTGTGACCCAGATATGTGACTTCTGACTGGAAGAGTTCACACTTCTTTGCTTTCAACAGAAATCCTGCTGCTCTTATTCTGTTGAATAAGGCCTCAAGCCTCTGAAGCATTTGTGGAAACTTGTCTCCTCCAATACAGATGTCATCCAGGTATACTGACACAGTGTCTCCTAAGTCATTTTCAGGGGTTTTCTCTTTTGCGGGCATGATCACCCTGTCTGTTATGTACTGGAAGGCACCTGGTGCTGCAGATAGCCCAAAACTTAGTCGTGTAAACTCAAATTGTCTGTGTGACAATCCCAAGCCTTCTGGCAGAATTATAGCTGTTTTGGGTTGGTCCTCTGGGTGGATTTCTAGATTGTGATATCCATGTGCTAGATCAAAAGCATGATTCATCCTTTTTCCGCCCATGTGCTGTAGTAAATCTTGCACCCTTGGTATCGGCATTGCTGGTACTCTGGTGACTGCATTAAGAGCACGATAGTCAATGCATACCCTAACTTCTCCAGTCTTTTTCATAACACATAAGATGGGCGAAGCCCAAGCTGACTGACAAGGCCTTATTGCACCCTGATCTAAATACTTTTTGATAGTTTCCATTACTGCCTGTCTGTAATGTAGCGGTATTCGCCTAGCTGTCTGCTTTATGGGTGGATGATCACCAGTGTCTATTCGGAACTTTATCCAGGGACACTTCCCAAAAGTTGTGTTGTCCTTTGCGAAAACGTCATGATGCTTCCGCAATAAATTAGTTAACTCCTGCTTTTCTGTTTCAGATAACTGTTTACACCTTTCTACCAAATCCTGCAAGTCCTTTGGAAGTGGCTCATTCTCCCCTATTGCTGGGAGATTCGGAATGGTGTTTATTTCTCTATCAGAAAACGGAGTTGTGTCATGGTTAATTACATTGACTTGGACTGTTTCATCTGTGTCCATGCCTTCACCAATGCCTTCGTCAACCTGTTCCTCCTCCTGAAAATTTGTGCTGAACTCCTGCTCATACTTATCTGGGTGCAGGATAAAAACTTCTCCTACAACTGCATTCTTAGGAATTGTAACGCATTTGTCCCCTAAGTTTTGCATGGTTATAGAGATTGGTGCAGTAAGACAGGGTATGACTCCAGACTGTGCTATCACTCCTAGTGGTAGCCTTGATACTTTATTTCCGAATGCTGGATTGGAAATGAACAATCCCAGCTTAGTCTCTCCTGGTAACTGGCCGCGCTTATTTAGGGATCCCTTTTCACTAGTTCCTTTGGAGCCTGACAACACTGCTTGGTCCGCCACTTGAGTTTCCAAGACCACCCTGCTCTGGGTATGGCCCTGTCCACCCAAGTCAAGACCCTGAGTGTTTCCACTGCTCTCAAAGGCGCCAATTCCTTCACCCATTGGCTCATCAGTTACCGCATCTGTTACCAATTTTTTCTGTATTTCTCTCTCTACAAACGGTCTTAATTTAAAGCTGCCTTCAGCTCTTATTGTGTGTGTAAATTCTGGCAGTTTTCGTTTCTCCCAGTGTGAATGGTACTTGTACCCTGTCAAGCCCTTCACCAATCTCTAGAACTTGCTTTTTGATGCCTATCACCGCATCAAACTTGTGTAGGAAATCTATCCCCAAGATATTCTCATGAATATCCGCCTCATATGTGTTATGTTTGAATACCTTTCCACCAATCTCGAATTCGGTTATTGCTGGACCGTACAGATTGGCTTTGTGTGATGAAACTCCTTTGAGTTTGAGTTTCGCAACTGGGAGGTCTCTAGTCCTTGGAATAACTGTAATGACAGCTGCAGTGTCAATGCATCCACTTTTATTTACATTCAAGATTTTACAATTTATCATGGGTGCTGTATTTACAGTTGTGCATACTAAACAAGGAACTTCAGGAACCTCCCGATGATTCTCAGACTGAAAGTAACATTCTTTTTCTTTTGACAATTCTTTGTCTGGAGACATCACCGGTGGTTTTACATTAAGACTATCATTTATTCTATCAGTCTTTTCACTCTCAACCTCCATTGCCACCGTGCCATTGGAGGTTGACTCTAGTTTCCCTGCTCCTCATCTGGTTTGGGAACATGAGGTGGCTTTTTGTTATTAAAACCGAAATTGCCATTTTTAATAAACCACTGCATAGTAGCCTTATACAAATCTGGTGGTATATTCGGCATTGCAAAGTCCTCCTTATTTTTATTACTTTTACAGTCCCTCATAAAGTGTCCTACTTTTCCACATTTATGACAAGTGGACTGCCGATTATCTCTGGCCATGTCTCTACAATTAGCCATTCTGTGACCTAACCTACCACAGTACCGACATGTCATGTTTTTATCGGGGTTATCCGAAAAGCCTCCCGAAAAGCTGCCTCGGCCTCTGCTGAAGCCTCTGCCTCGGCCTCCTCTGCCGCGGCCACGTCCCCGACCGCGACCTCGCTGTGTGGAGACGTCCGCGTCCTGCTGGGCGCTCGTGGAAGGTTCAGAGGGAAATACCATGTTGACCTTGGCATCCTTATGCTTGGTCTTCCCCTCCGTCTCTTCTTCATCTTCTTCCGCCCTCGCTACACGAACTCTCTTAGCTGGAGGTTCGTCTATTTCTAGGCTAAGACCTCTGTTAAGCGTTTTCATGGCCTCGTCGAGGGTGGGTAAGGCAGCGAAAGCTAGACGTGCTGCTGCTTTTCTGTCAGCAAGGCCCTTAATGAACCTTTCCACCAAGGCTTCCTGTATGTCCGCTTCCTTCATATTTCGAAGGTAGGACCGTCCCAACCGTTCCACTTGTCTGGCGAATTGCCTGATGGACTGATCTTTCTCTTGTGTGAGAGTGTTGAAATCTTTCTTTCGCTCCCACATGGAGGCTGTCTTGCTGAATGTTTTGACAACCGCCTCATCCAGACTCTTAAACGTTCTTGGCACTTCCTGATGCTGCAGGTTTGCTATAACATCAGTGGCGTTTCCTGTTAACGCCTGTACCAAAGCTGTCTTTTTATCCTTGTCGTCCCAATCATTTGCCTCTGCCACTGTTTGGAACTGCAGTTGGTATACGGAGTAGTCAGCCTCTCCGTCATACTTTGGAGCCTCATTATATTTTTTAGGTTTGTTCATTTTTTCTAGCAGTTTCATGAAGAAATGGTTCGTGGCAGGATGATCTTGCCTCTCTTCTTGCTCATCATCTGCCTCACCGTCATAGTACTCCTGACGGCGCCCGTCATAGTCGTGGACTGGTCTCCTTTGACGGCCTTCCCGCATCCATACTCGATTTGGATGCCGATTAACTGGAATTTCTGGTGGTCCTTCCAGGTCCATTTCTTCCCATTTCTCCTCCTCGTCCAGGTCTGCATACTGCTGGTCTTCTTGCTGCCGCTGCTGTTGCTGCTGGGCTCCTGGATGCTGCACTCTGGGATGCTGAACTCGGTTCTCGTTCAGTGGCGCCTGTAGCGGCCTCGGGACTTGTGGTGCTTGCTCATCCTGTCCTTCTTCCAGAAGACGTCGTGGAGGTCTTCTTTCTCGTTGAGGCCTTCCTCTTCCTCCTCGTCCTCGTCCGACGCCTCGACGCTCAGCCATAGGATGCTCTTGTATGACGTATTCCATGAGTCGTCCTGCTCCGCGTCCACGTCCTCGGCCACGTCCACGCCCTCGTCCTCTTGCTCGTATGTTGTTGAAGATATGCGGCATGTTGGGCGCAGCCTGTCCGACGTCGACGACGTTGGCGAGCTCTGGTTGGACGGGTGGGAGCTCAGGCTGGTCGTGCTCGGACTCCGCCTCGCTCTGGTTGATGCTGAGACCGTCTGTGTCGGTTTCAGCGTCCATTCTACTGTGACTGAGCTTCTTTCGGCTCCGACTGCACTTGTTTGTATAAGAGAATCGGAATGCTCAGATGCGCTACTTTGCATACTACTCCTCCTAATAAAATTAATGAATAATTGAACTAATGTGATTTCTGCTGCCAAAGAAGATTTTACTTTTAGTTGATTCTAAAATATCTGACTAGCCTGAGAACACTAAATGTGATGGTAAACCAAGAATGAGATGAACAGTTAACGTTACCTTGTTCGAACCTTCCCTGTATCCTTAGTATTAAAAGCATTATTACTGAAAAGGGTGTCCAATGTTGAGAGGAAGTCAATTTTAGTGTAATTAGTTCATACTCACCCAGTGTAGAACTCTGCAACAGTCTCAAGTATCTTCAAGTCATTCCACACAGGTTCTACGGGTTTAAGTTGAGAAAGCTGGGAAGCGCAATCCCCATAACTCTGAAACTAAAAGGCTACGTGATGAGTCTTCCAGGATAAATCATGGGTGATATGAGCAACTTTCAGTATTTTTTGCGTCGAAAAATTTCATGTCATCATTTGAGATATTTCCAAAAGTACACTTCAAAAAATCAACAAAATAAAATTTAAAAAAATATTTTTTTTTTTCATCTACTTACACCTTACAGGCTGCATACCAAGTGGGAAGTCGCTACCATGACTCATTCCCTACTTTTACCTGTAGCTCATTTCTACATAGTACCGAAATGGTAGTATTTTATATCTCCAGACTGGGTGCACCTAGAGAGCTGCCATTTACAGGGTAGATTCTTGTACCATAGGAGAGCCAACAAAAAAAATAAAAAAAAAAATGGTCGATTTTGGAGACAACTTTTTTTTTTTTTCAGTGTACCGTTGACATGGAATCACTCTAAACTGAATGTATTCAAGCAAAAAAATTTGATTTAAGTCAAAAATCTTGGGTTTTAGAGAGTGAGATAAGTTGAATTTCTGATACAGTGTCACAGCCATAAATTTCAAAGTAAATGTCATTCCTCATGGCTATATCCTTTAAAATCACAAAGAGAAAGTGAGTCCTTATGTTTTAAGAGCAAGAATGTGGAGTCTGGGACTCGTAATTTTATGCAAATGTCATGATTCCGAAGTTTGGGCGAGAAAACTTGTAGTATCGTTTCTGAGCTATTCTAGTCTCATGTTTGAACCACATCACTTCATTAGCTTGACTTGTGTAAGTGTAACTTCTGCTTCGCCAAGTGTTTCAAATAAACAAATTGAATCGCACAATATCTTTCCTCACTTTTTCCCCCTCATCAAAGTTGCGTATGCGGAAGGATTGTTGAAAGGATAACGGAATGCTCAGAACATGATTTAATGATTTTAGTTTTTTAGAAAAACATGATTTTAAAACAAAATTAAAAATAAACTATTTGTGCCGGCGCCGGAGGGCCTCGGCCAGCTGCTTGTTTGTCTAGAAAGAAAAATGACATGACGTTAGACTAATGACTACGACAGGAAGCTGATAGCAACCCTTCACTTAAAAACACTCACCAGCTTGGGAGGGACCAGGCGTGCTGGCGGGGGACGGGAGGCCTGCTGGGACGGGAGGTCAAACTTTGCCTGCAACAAAGCCATAAAAAAACTTAGAGATTCATGTTGCACTTTATCTCATGAGTGGTAAAGTGCATTGAACTTACTGGTTGGGCCGCGGCGGCGGCGGGGGGCGGCGGGCGCCCGTCCTCCAGGCGATCCCACACCGACTGCAACAGACACATCACCGATTAGTCCTTGACAAGATCAAAAGCATTGACGTGCGTAATGAGGCATACTCACTTTCTTCTGCGGCTCCCCCGCCACCACCGCCACCGGGCGGCACGGCTTTCTCTTGCATGGGTTGTACTGAAACAGAAACCGTCATGTACTCGAAGTCCACGATGACAAGCACGATGGAGGGTTGGGCGGGACAGTACTCACGTCCTCCGTGTGCGCGGGGGCAGGTGCGGGCGCTCGGGCAGAGGCCGGGGCAGGTGCGGGCGCTCGGGCAGAGGCCGGGGCAGGTGCGGGCGCTCGGGCAGAGGCCGGGGCAGGTGCGGGTGCTCGGGCAGAGGCCGGGGCAGGTGCGGGCGCTTGGGAAGAGGCCGGGGCAGGTGCGGGGCGCTCGGTCGGTGCCACAGGGAACTGAAACAAGTAATGCACTTCGTGAGCCGTATGGGGTTACAGAACTGGCACAACGTCGACGACGGCGTGATACTTACAGCATCCCGGGCCTCCTCCTCAAAGAGGAGGGGCATGCGGGGCGCGCGGGTCGGGCGGCGCGGTGGGGACACCTGCTTCATGGGGGAGATGAGGGGCGGCGGGGACGCCCTTCATGGGGGAGATGAGGGGCGGCGGGGCATTCGGGGCAGGCCACCCGACCACAGGACCATAGTAAAGCTGCAACAAACAGACTGTTTTAACTTCGAGAGCAGTGATGAGACTGTTCCCCTCGAGGCGACGCCGCCGAGAGCACGGGCGAGGCCTCTGATGGCCTCCTGCAGGAAGCACTGGCCGACGCGACGCAGCCTGCGCGGTATCGAACTAATTTCTCTGCACAATTTAAAATAGACCCAGCGTCCTGGGGCAAAACTTCGAGTAACAACACGCGATATTCGTGATTTGATGAAAAAAAGTCGGGGAATATAGTTTAACACAGGCGTCGAGCGCGCCAAAACCACACATAGAAATTACGGCACCACTCGAACTGCGGCGCTACCTGGGTTCTGCCTACCTGGACAGCGGGGGCCGGTAAATAAATGCGGTGCCCGAACTGCGGCGCACCGGGGAGGGGCGGGGCGACTCACCCGAACTGCGGCGCACAGCACGATGGGTTGCCTATCCGGTCCAGCGCAGGGGCTTGCCGTTTCGTCGTCGTCGGAGCGATAAAGGAACACGCAGAAAAATGATTTAGCTGATTTAGCTAATTGTCGGTAGCTGAGTCGGTTTAGCTCCCGAGTTAACAACATTAGCACCACTGCTATTTGTTAGCAACGTCGCGAACAAAAGTTAGCTTCGTGATTTAAGATAATTAGCTATTAAAATTAGCTCCAAATATCACAATCGGAGCTATGGTGCTAACAAACGTTAGATTTGACAACATTAGCACCAGTGCTATTTTTATTTGCTGTATTTACAATTTCCGTTAACGGATATGGCTGTATTCAAATTTATTCCGTTACATCGTATGAATAACGTTCCTCAATGGCGGGATGTCGCGCACCGCTCGGGAGGGCGAGCGAACAGACAGACGGACGCGCGCAGTTTTAAAGACGAAATACGATCACCGCGCAACATTCTGCGAAATTTCGCGTTACCAACTGTTTCCACGTGTCCTAACACCCCGCCCTGTGGCCAGGCGTTGATTTTCGCGACCCCCCTCCCCCCCCTCAAAAAAAAAACGGCCACGTGGTTTGTGCACAGCCCCTAACTGATTTGGCGATTTTTCGGTTGTGAAGAGTGAACGGATGGTCCGATCTGCACGAAAGTTTAAGGGAAGCTTCCTTATACTCCCCTCTAACAGACCCGCATGGTCACTACCCTTCGTCCCCTCATAAGGGGTTGCGGGGGCGCTCCGGGATGACCACCCTCTCGGAAGGGTTGTAAAATGCTGACACCAGATTTCTCTGCATTACCGTGTTATGGAAGGCTGAAGGAATTTCTCCTCAAATTTGCCTGCCGAAACTCCAACCCTTAGGTTCCTAAATGGGTGATTTTCGAAAACAGGTTGGACGTGTGTAGGGGTAATTCGGCCGGGGATGGTCCAATTCGATAAAATCAAAGAGACGTGTACACGGGGTTTCCCCAGAGGATTTTCCGATGTTTGCGCCAAACCACAAAACTCACCACTTTCAGTGGGTGGCGGTGAATGTGGAAGGGGGTGTTTTTCCCGATCGCGAATTCACATGCACCGTTCTAAAGAGGGCACCAAACTGACTCGGTGTACGAAAAATCACTACATTTCGAGCCATTGAGGTGGGACAACTGGGAATCTGGAGTCACTTTTTTGTATCCTCTGCCCTGTAAGAGTTAATACTGCTCGTAAGGGTTGGAGCATGCATCGCGCATTCTGCGAGCCTCGAGAGGAATGATGAATGCATCTCCCTGCCAAATCTTACAATCGTAGCCCGAAAATGTAGCAGTTACACCAGATAAAAAGAAAGGGGGCCCGTTAATTTTCTTAAGCAGTGGATGTCTTCAAAATTTTTCTAAATAATTTTTTCTTTGAACTTGACAAAATTGGTCCCACACTTAAATGTGTGTATCTTGAAAGCCTGTGTACGCACAAAATCATAGCGGTGGCCCTCTAAAACTTGTCATCTGGTAGCAGAAAATATCGAAAAAGTTTGTATATTTTTTTCTGAAATCTTTCGATTTACTTACTCGGATTGGTCTCCAGATCTAAAATATCTTCGTCTGAAGCTTTTTCAATGGCTTCTAGAGACTCATTGAACAGTTTTTGATTGTCAGCGTCCTGAAAATACTCCTGCCATTCGGTTAGATTCGGCAAGGCTTCACCGAACTTCTCCTGTTCATCTATAGTGTAGTGAATCAACTGTCGTTTGACATCCTTGTGAGCGTCGGTTAATCTATTTTTGCAAATCTTTATTTTCTCAAGATATTTATCTCCATTGCTCGGGTACGTCTCGAATTCAAACCCATGCTGGGAGATCTGGTCGATCGCCCAGAACACAGCATCCATATACGCTCTTCTGGTATTCAGCTTCATGTCAGCCATGGCTGAGCAGATATCTAAATATTTTAGAATTCTGGCGTGGTCTTCAAAGAGGTGCCACCCATCTTTATCCTCTGAACACTCCATAGACACGTACCCCGCAATTCTTCTTAATTTTAACATGGTTTGCTTCAACAGGTCAGATCGATTTTCAGCCTCCCTTAATTTCCTTACTTTCAAAAATTTCATAACTCCAGCTTCCTCATCAAAAAGAGGATAGCCAAGATTCTTCATTTTTTTGCGTGTGCTCGTTTCCTAGAAAATAAAAGATTGAAATTAATTTCTTTGGTACGAAAAATCAGCATCTTGAAATCAGAAACTAATTACAAATTTTTTTACAAGCAGTGGACCATTTTTTTATTTTTTTTTTTATTTTGGGAACGGTCTTAAATGGTGTTTTATGAGTTGCCGGTCATTTCTAGATAGTCATATGATACATTTATTTTTTTCTTTCTATAAATCTTAGTTAATTTTTACAGGTATCGGGCCATTTTTTTTTTTAATTTAGGGGTGGATTGAAAAGGCTTTTCATGAGCTGCTGATCACTTTGAGGTTTTTTGGTAAATTAACTATTTTTCGTAAAATAAAATTCTCCTCTAAAAGACGTTGGCCAAATTTATGCTGGTACAAAATTAAAAAAAAAAATAAAAACAGTTGACTTTGCATATCCGATACTTACATCATTGTCTTGCACTGGTTGGTACTCTACTTTCTGCAAGAAATTATTCTAGTTATATACATTTTTTTTGCAAATTATGTAGATCTATGTGTAATTCCTATAACCTTACAGTGTCACTGTCGACTGTCTTCGCTTTCTTTGTGATTTTTTGCCACTGCTTTCGTCCTTCTCCTTCCCTTCTTCTTCTTCTGTTTCCTCTTCGCTTTCAAAACCTCTCTTTCTTTTACTAGCTTCTCCAAAATTATAGGTACCATCAGCTCTTTTCTGTAATGAATTGGAATTGGCTTTAAACGAACCATTGATTTAAAAATATAACATTAAAAAAGGTCGTGATGAAAATATATATATAGTTAAAAACAGGGAAGTAAAATGTATGAAATAAATATTTTGACAGGATAACAGTCTAAGCAAGAGGAGTAAAAGCAGAATACAGCGAGTACCGATTTTAAAGCGTGTTGTACGAGTTATTCAAACGGCATCCGCCAACTTTCACCTGGCGACCCTCTAAAATTGCGTTTAATGCGGTGTTGATCACTTCTAGATAGTCTACTGAGACAAAATTTCTAGTCCCCAACACTTGTAAACACGTTAATTTTTTACAAGTGTTGGACAGATAATGTGTTCACTTGGCGACTAGAAAACTTGTATTGTCTGCATTTTATGCGTTTTATGAGGTGTTGATCATCTGAAGATAGTCGCTTGAGACAAAAATTTCTAGTCCCAAACACTTGTAAACACGTCAATTTTTTACAAGTGTTGGACCGAAAATTTGTTCAACTGGCGACCCTCTAAAGATGCGTATTATGAGGTGTTGATTACTTCTAGCTAGCCGCCTGAGACAAAAATTTCTAGTCCGTAAGAGCCTTTGTCGAAATTTTCTGGGGGGCGAAGCCCTAATTTTCCCCCCAAGATGTAGGGTGAAGGGTGCGTTGCGATAGGGGGCATGGCCGCGGCTACCGCCCATGGACAATATGCGTAGAAAGATGCGTTTCTGCGCACATCTTAACTAGGTACAAATCCGAATTTGAAGTGAAAAACATGCATCCCGTTATTAGACAATATTTTTTGGTCCATCGGACGAATGCAAATCTATCACTTGTTCAATGCAAACGTTTTACCAGGTGATGTCCTGTATGAAATTCGACTGCTTCCAAGTCGGCGAAATTGTCTCTAGCACACAGCAGAAGTTGCAGCCACATGAAAGTGCGACAGGCAGCAGGCAGCAGGTTGACAGGCCTGCTCAGCGTACACAAACAAGCATGGGGCAATTCACAAATGCCGAATACGCGGACATGCATTTTGAGTATGGAGCTGCTCAAGGCAAGCTCGTGAGCTCGCGACGCACCGGGATTGAGGCGCACCAAAGATAGAAAACACATGAGTGATAAGTGCTTGTGCCACTTCATCCGCTGTCTGCTTATACAACGGCACCACCACTGGCCATCCAGAGAAGGCTTCAACTGCGACCAGTGTGTACTTAAATCCTTCTTTACTTTTCGGATTTATAGGCCCACAGACATCCACATGCCAGCGTCCGTGCAGAACTCCTTCTTCGAACAACTTCAGTGGCACCTTCGTCTGATGAGTTGGCCCTTTGAACTTGGCACAAATTCCACATTGGGAAATCACTTCATAAGTGTCTTCAAACATTCCAGGCCACCAGAAGAATCTCTTTATGTATGCCAATGTTTTGGACACACCAAAATGATTTCCAACTCCCAGCTGTTCATGGTATGTTTTTACTGTTGACTTTACAAGTTTGGCTGGTAGAATTAGTTGTAATTCTTCCTTTTCTTTTATTCCACTAGGATGCTCAAACTTGCGATAGAGGATTCCTCCCTCTACTACCAGTGAATTAAACTGGTACCAAAGTGACCTGGTTTTGTGGCCATTTTGTGCAATTTCCTGGAATTCTGGTTTCTTCTGGTCCTGTACTGCAACCATGATGGGCATGATATCAGCATCAAGCAGCTGTGCTTTTCTGATATCTTTTGGACTCAACCCATCAGGAATGACTCTTGTCCAGTTAACGTCAATGGTGTCCTTTGTCATTCTGGTAACTTTCCTTTGCTCAAATAAGCAATCCGGACATGTCTCTTCGCAGTGCACTTCTGTTTTGCAGTGGCAAACTAACACTGTTTTATCTCTCTCTTCTAGACGATCACATTTCTTGCAATTATCGCAAGGTCTTCTTGACAATGCATCTGCATGCCCAATGCTGTTTCCTTTGACATGCGCTACCTGGAATTTGTATGGTGCAAGTCTTTCCAACCATCGTGCCAACTTTCCAGTGGGGTTTTTGAAGTTTTTCAACCATTGTAATGCTGCATGATCTGACTTCACTATAAATGGCGCTCCTGCCAGGTAATGGTGAAATGCTTTTACAGACTCTACTACTGCGAATAGTTCCCTGTGTGTTGTGCAGTAATTTCGTTGAGCTGGATTGAGTGTCTTTGACCAGTAAGCTATAGTGACATCTTTTCCATCCTGCTCCTGACTCAGGACACACCCTAGACCTGTTAAACTAGCATCAGTTGTGATGGTGAAAGGTCCTTTTGTGATGTCTGGTGTGCCTAATATTGGTGCTGTAGTCAGTAAGCTCTTTATTTTGTCAAATGCCTCTTGACACTCATTGCTCCACTCAAAACTCTGTCCTTGCTTTTGCAACTTAAATATTGGCGTTGCTATAGTTGCCATGTGGGGAACATACTTGGAGTAATACTGAACCAGCCCTTACCATGACCTTACTTCTTTTACGTTGGTCGGTGCTGGCCAGCCAAGGATTTTGCTTATTTTGTCTTGATCCGTTTTTATCCCTTTTTCAGACAACCTGTGACCCAGATATGTGACTTCTGACTGGAAGAGTTCACACTTCTTTGCTTTCAACAGAAATCCTGCTGCTCTTATTCTGTTGAATAAGGCCTCAAGCCTCTGAAGCATTTGTGGAAACTTGTCTCCTCCAATACAGATGTCATCCAGGTATACTGACACAGTGTCTCCTAAGTCATTTTCAGGGGTTTTCTCTTTTGCGGGCATGATCACCCTGTCTGTTATGTACTGGAAGGCACCTGGTGCTGCAGATAGCCCAAAACTTAGTCGTGTAAACTCAAATTGTCTGTGTGACAATCCCAAGCCTTCTGGCAGAATTATAGCTGTTTTGGGTTGGTCCTCTGGGTGGATTTCTAGATTGTGATATCCATGTGCTAGATCAAAAGCATGATTCATCCTTTTTCCGCCCATGTGCTGTAGTAAATCTTGCACCCTTGGTATCGGCATTGCTGGTACTCTGGTGACTGCATTAAGAGCACGATAGTCAATGCATACCCTAACTTCTCCAGTCTTTTTCATAACACATAAGATGGGCGAAGCCCAAGCTGACTGACAAGGCCTTATTGCACCCTGATCTAAATACTTTTTGATAGTTTCCATTACTGCCTGTCTGTAATGGAGCGGTATTGGCCCTGCTGTCTGCTTTATGGGTGGATGATCACCAGTGTCTATTCGGAACTTTATCCAGGGACACTTCCCAAAAGTTGTGTTGTCCTTTGCGAAAACGTCATGATGCTTCCGCAATAAATTAGTTAACTCCTGCTTTTCTGTTTCAGATAACTGTTTACACCTTTCTTCCAAATCCTGCAAGTCCTTTGGAAGTGGCTTATTCTCCCCTATTGCTGGGAGATTGGGAATGGTGTTTATTTCTGCATCAGAAAACGGAGTTGCGTCATGGTTACTTACATTGGCTTGGACTGTTTCATCTGTGTCCATGCCTTCACCAATGCCTTCGTCAACCTGTTCCTCCTCCTGAAAATTTGTGCTGAACTCCTGCTCATACTTATCTGGGTGCAGGATAAAAACTTCTCCTAAAACTGCATACTTAGGAATTGTAACGCATTTGTCCCCTAAGTTTTGCATGGTTATAGAGATTGGTGCAGTAAGACAGGGTATGACTCCAGACTGTGCTATCACTCCTAGTGGTAGCCTTGATACTTTATTTCCGAATGCTGGATTGGAAATGGACAATCCCAGCTTAGCCTCTCCTGGTAACTGGCCGCGCTTATTTAGGGATCCCTTTTCACTAGTTCCTTTGGAGCCTGACAACACTGCTTGGCCCGCCACTTGAGTTTCCAAGACCACCCTGCTCTGGGTGTGGCCCTGTCCACCCAAGTCAAGACCCTGAGTGTTTCCACTGCTCTCAAAGGCGCCAATTCCCTCACCCATTGGCTCATCAGTTACCGCATCTGTTACCAATTTTTTCTATATTTCTCTCTCTACAAACGGTCTTAATTTAAAGCTGCCTTCAGCTCTTATTGTGTGTGTAAATTCTGGCAGTTTTCGTTTCTCCCAGTGTGAATGGTACTTGTACCCTGTCAAGCCCTTCACCAATCTCTAGAACTTGCTTTTTGATGCCTATCACCGCATCAAACTTGTGTAGGAAATCTATCCCCAAGATATGAATATCTCATGAATATCCGCCTCATATGTGTTATGTTTGAATACCTTTCCACCAATCTCGAATTCGGTTATTGCTGGACCGTACAGATTGGCTTTGTGTGATGTAACCCCTTTGAGTTTGAGTTTCGCAACTGGGAGGTCTCTAGTCCTTGGAATAACTGTAATGACAGCTGCAGTGTCAATGCATCCACTTTTATTTACATTCAAGGTTTTACAATTTATCATGGGTGTTGTATTTACAGTTGTGCATACTAAACAAGGAACTTCAGGAACCTCCCGATGATTCTCAGACTGAAAGTAACATTCTTTTTCTTTTGACAATTCTTTGTCTGGAGACATCACCGGTGGTTTTACATTAAGACTATCATTTATTCTATCAGTCTTTTCACTCTCAACCTCCATTGCCACCGTGCCATTGGAGGTTGACTCTAGTTTCCCTGCTCCTCATCTGGTTTGGGAACATGAGGTGGCTTTTTGTTATTAAAACCGAAATTGCCATTTTTAATAAACCACTGCATAGTAGCCTTATACAAATCTGGTGGTGTATTCGGCATTGCAAAGTCCTCCTTATTTTTATTACTTTTACAGTCCCTCATAAAGTGTCCTACTTTTCCACATTTATGACAAGTGGACTGCCGATTATCTCTGGCCATGTCTCTACAATTAGCCATTCTGTGACCTAACCTACCACAGTACCGACATGTCATGTTTTTATCGGGTTTATCCGAAAAGCCTCCCGAAAAGCTGCCTCGGCCTCTGCTGAAGCCTCTGCCTCGGCCTCCTCTGCCGCGGCCACGTCCCCGACCGCGACCTCGCTGTGTGGAGACGTCCGCGTCCTGCTGGGCGCTCGTGGAAGGTTCAGAGGGAAATACCATGTTGACCTTGGCATCCTTATGCTTGGTCTTCCCCTCCGTCTCTTCTTCATCTTCTTCCGCCCTCGCTACACGAACTCTCTTAGCTGGAGGTTCGTCTATTTCTAGGCTAAGACCTCTGTTAAGCGTTTTCATGGCCTCGTCCAGGGTGGGTAAGGCAGCGAAAGCTAGACGTGCTGCTGCTTTTCTGTCAGCAAGGCCCTTAATGAACCTTTCCACCAAGGCTTCCTGTATGTCCGCTTCCTTCATATTTCGAAGGTAGGACCGTCCCAACCGTTCCACTTGTCTGGCGAATTGCCTGATGGACTGATCTTTCACTTGTGTGAGAGTGTTGAAATCTTTCTTTCGCTCCCACATGGAGGCTGTCTTGCTGAATGTTTTGACAACCGCCTCATCCAGACTCTTAAACGTTCTTGGCACTTCCTGATGCTGCAGGTTTGCTATAACATCAGTGGCGTTTCCTGTTAACGCCTGTACCAAAGCTGTCTTTTTATCCTTGTCGTCCCAATCATTTGCCTCTGCCACTGTTTGGAACTGCAGTTGGTATACGGAGTAGTCAGCCTCTCCGTCATACTTTGGAGCCTCATTATATTTTTTAGGTTTGTTCATTTTTTCTAGCAGTTTCATGAAGAAATGGTTCGTGGCAGGATGATCTTGCCTCTCTTCCTGCTCATCATCTGCCTTACCGTCATAGTACTCCTGACGGCGCCCGTCATAGTCGTGGACTGGTCTCCTTTGACGGCCTTCCCGCATCCATACTCGATTTGGATGCCGATTAACTGGAATTTCTGGTGGTCCTTCCAGGTCTATTTCTTCCCATTCCTCCTCCTCGTCCAGGTCTGCATACTGCTGGTCTTCTTGCTGCCGCTGCTGTTGCTGCTGGGCTCCTGGATGCTGCACTCTGGGATGCTGGACTCGGTTCTCGTTCAGTGGCGCCTGTAGCGGCCTTGGGACTTGTGGTGCTTGCTCATCCTGTCCTTCTTCCAGAAGACGTCGTGGAGGTCTTCTTTCTCGTTGAGGCCTTCCTCTTCCTCCTCGTCCTCGTCCGACGCCTCGACGCTCAGCCATAGGATGCTCTTGTATGACGTATTCCATGAGTCGTCCTGCTCCGCGTCCTCGTTCACGTCCTCGGCCACGTCCACGCCCTCGTCCTCTTGCTCGTATGTTGTTGAAGATATGCGGCATGTTGGGCGCAGCCTGTCCGACGTCGACGACGTTGGCGAGCTCTGGTTGGACAGGTGGGAGCTCAGGCTGGTCGTGCTCGGACTCCGCCTCGCTCTGGTTGATGCTGAGACCGTCTGTGTCGGTTTCAGCGTCCATTCTACTGTGACTGAGCTTCTTTCGGCTCCGACTGCACTTGTTTGTATAGGAGAATCGGAATGCTCAGATGCGCTACTTTGCATACTACTCCTCCTAATAAAATTAATGAATAATTGAACTAATGTGATTTCTGCTGCCAAAGAAGATTTTACTTTTAGTTGATTCTAAAATATCTGACTAGCCTGAGAACACTAAATGTGATGGTAAACCAAGAATGAGATGAACAGTTAACGTTACCTTGTTCGAACCTTCCCTGTATCCTTAGTATTAAAAGCATTATTACTGAAAAGGGTGTCCAATGTTGAGAGGAAGTCAATTTTAGTGTAATTAGTTCATACTCACCCAGTGTAGAACTCTGCAACAGTCTCAAGTATCTTCAAGTCATTCCACACAGGTTCTACGGGTTTAAGTTGAGAAAGCTGGGAAGCGCAATCCCCATAACTCTGAAACTAAAAGGCTACGTGATGAGTCTTCCAGGATAAATCATGGGTGATATAAGCAACTTTCAGTATTTTTTGCGTCGAAAAATTTCATGTCATCATTTGAGATATTTCCAAAAGTACACTTCAAAAAATCAACAAAATAAAATTAAAAAAAAATATTTTTTTTTCATCTACTTACACCTTACAGGCTGCATACCAAGTGGGAAGTCGCTACCATGGCTCATTCCCTACTTTTACCTGTAGCTCATTTCTACATAGTACCGAAAAAAGTACCGAAAGTATTTTATATCTCCAGACTGGGTGCACCTAGAGAGCTGCCATTTACAGGGTAGAGTCTTATACCATAGGAGAGCCAACCAAAAGGTCGATTTTGGAGACAACCTTTTTAGCCCGCCCTTCTGCTTTGAAAAAGCATAAAAGCGGGCTTATGCAAACGACCTCGTGTCTGTGTGTCTGTCTGTCTGTTCCACTAGAAGGAGATGAGCTAGAGACTTGAAATTTTCAGGGTGTCTACAGTTTTACTCCTAGACAACGAAACGCCTACGGCAAATCCTGCCAACCCTTATTAAGGCACTGAAAAAAATTATAAAAGTTTTCACGGAATTTTTTTTTAATATTCAACTTTTTCCAACCCCGTCGACCCGTACCTCTCCGGAAGCGTCTTTTCGCGTCTAGTTCAATGATGCACACCGTTTTACGAAAAAATGGACCCAGCTCGCGACTACACTGTAAAAAGCATGCGTAATTGGTGCAGTTTTCAACTTTTCTCAACCCCATCGAGCAGCACCTCCCCGGAAGCGTCTTTTCGCGTCCAGTTCGATGGCGCCCACCGTTTTTCGATAAAAAGGACCCAATTTGCGACTACACTGTAAAAAGCACCCAAAATTGACCCACTTTTCAACTTTTACGAACCCCATCAACCCGCACCTCTCTAGAACCGTCTTTTCGAGCGCAATTCAGTGGTGCCAACCGCTTTTCAATTTCCAGTGTTGCCAATCGTCAAAACTCAAACATTTCGATTATTTTCGACATTTCTCGATATTTTCCGATATTTTCCGATGTTTTCGACATTTTTCGATATTTTTTGATATTATTCGACATTTGCGATATTTTTCGTTTTTTTCGACATTTTCGATAATTTTCGATAATTTTTGATATTTTTTGACATTTTTGATAATTTTCGATGTTTTTAGATATTTTTCGACATTTTTGACAAATTCCGACGTATTTCGATATTTGTAAACATTTTTGACAGTTTTTGATATTTTTCAACATTTTCGACATTATCCCTCATTTTTCGATGTTGTTCGATGTTTTTCGACATGCTCCATATTCTTCGATGTATCTCAACATTTTTGAGATATTTTGAGATTTTTCGACATTTTTTACGAATTTCTACATATTCTGACAATTTTCGACATATCTCGACAATTTTTGAAATTTTCGACACCCCTCGACGCCTATACTATTAAAATTGGTTCGACGAGCGTAATTCAGTGTTGCCAACTGCTGCCAAATAAAGTCCGAGTTCGACCGTTCCATCTGAGGCCGAACTCACGTGTTTCGACATTTTTCGAGATTTCCGACTCCCCTTTTTTTTGAATAACTGACCGTTTTGTCACTATCGGCACGTTTTCAAAGCAGAAGGGAGGGCTGTAGTTTCGGTGGTTCACCGTTACAAACTGCCTCTATCCGAAGAGAATGCCTTTACGGGCCGCAGGCCCGATCATTTACAAGCTAAGAGGACGTTCTGTGTGACTTAGGGGTCGGGCCGAAGGCCCGACCGAACGCCGCCGGCAGGCCAAGCAGGCACGCACCCTGCCGAACGGAGTTGGCAGCGTAGCAAAGCGGAGCTGGCAACGACGTTTGGCGGAAGGGCGGGCCTGCTTGTTTTTTCAGTGTACCGTTGACATGGAATCACTCTAAACTGAATGTATTCAAGCAAAAAAATTTGATTTAAGTCAAAAATCTTGGGTTTTAGAGAGTGAGATAAGTTGACTTTCTGATACAGTGTCACAGCCATAAATTTCAAAGTAAATGTCATTCCTCATGGCTATATCCTTTAAAATCACAAAGAGAAAGTGAGTCCTTATGTTTTAAGAGCAAGAATGTGGAGTCTGGGACTCGTAATTTTATTCAAATGTCATGATTCCGAAGTTTGGGCGAGAAAACTTGTGATATCGTTTCTGAGCTATTCTAGTCTCATGTTTGAACCACATCACTTCATTAGCTGGACTTGTGTAACTTCTGCTTCGCCAAGTGTTTCAAATAAACAAATTGAATCGCACAATATCTTTCCTCACTTTTTCCCCCTCATCAAAGTTGCGTATGCGGAAGGATTGTTGAAAGGATAACGGAATGCTCAGAACATGATTTAATGATTTTAGTTTTTTAGAAAAACATGATTTTAAAACAAAATTAAAAATAAACTATTTGTGCCGGCGCCGGAGGGCCTCGGCCAGCTGCTTGTTTGTCTAGAAAGAAAAATGACATGACGTTAGACTAATGACTACGACAGGAAGCTGATAGCAACCCTTCACTTAAAAACACTCACCAGCTTGGGAGGGACCAGGCGTGCTGGCGGGGGACGGGAGGCCTGCTGGGACGGGAGGTCAAACTCTGCCTGCAACAAAGCCATAAAAAAACTTAGAGATTCATGTTGCACTTTATCTCATGAGTGGTAAAGTGCATTGAACTTACTGGTTGGGCCGCGGCGGCGGCGGGGCGCGGCGGGCGGCCGTCCTCCAGGCGATCCCACACCGACTGCAACAGACACATCACCGATTAGTCCTTGACAAGATCAAAAGCATTGACGTGCGTAATGAGGCATACTCACTTTCTTCTGCGGCTCCCCCGCCACCACCGCCACCGGGCGGCACGGCTTTCTCTTGCATGGGTTGTACTGAAACAGAAACCGTCATGTACTCGAAGTCCACGATGACAAGCACGATGGAGGGGTGGGCGGGACAGTACTCACGTCCTCCGTGTGCGCGGGGGCAGGTGCGGGCGCTCGGGCAGAGGCCGGGGCAGGTGCGGGCGCTCAGGCAGAGGCCGGGGCAGGTGCGGGCGCTCGGGCAGAGGCCGGGGCAGGTGCGGGTGCTCGGGCAGAGGCCGGGGCAGGTGCGGGCGCTTGGGAAGAGGCCGGGGCAGGTGCGGGGCGCTCGGTCGGTGCCACAGGGAACTGAAACAAGTAATGCACTTCGTGAGCCGTATGGGGTTACAGAACTGGCACAACGTCGACGACGGCGTGATACTTACAGCATCCCGGGCCTCCTCCTCAAAGAGGAGGGGCATGCGGGGCGCGCGGGTCGGGCGGCGCGGTGGGGACACCTGCTTCATGGGGGAGATGAGGGGCGGCGGGGACGCCCTTCATGGGGGAGATGAGGGGCGGCGGGGCACTCGGGGCAGGCCACCCGACCACAGGGCCATAGTAAAGCTGCAACAAACAGACTGTTTTAACTTCGAGAGCAGTGATGAGACTGTTCCCCTCGAGGCGACGCCGCCGAGAGCACGGGCGAGGCCTCTGATGGCCTCCTGCAGGAAGCACTGGCCGACGCGACGCAGCCTGCGCGGTATCGAACTAATTTCTCTGCACAATTTAAAATAGACCCAGCGTCCTGGGGCAAAACTTCGAGTAACAACACGCGATATTCGTGATTTGATGAAAAAAAGTCGGGGAATATAGTTTAACACAGGCGTCGAGCGCGCCAAAACCACACATAGAAATTACGGCACCACTCGAACTGCGGCGCTACCTGGGTTCCGCCTACCTGGACAGCGGGGGCCGGTAAATAAATGCGGTGCCCGAACTGCGGCGCACCGGGGAGGGGCGGGGCGACTCACCCGAACTGCGGCGCACAGCACGATGGGTTGCCTATCCGGTCCAGCGCAGGGGCTTGCCGTTTCGTCGTCGTCGGAGCGATAAAGGAACACGCAGAAAAATGATTTAGCTGATTTAGCTAATTGTCGGTAGCTGAGTCGGTTTAGCTCCCGAGTTAACAACATTAGCACCACTGCTATTTGTTAGCAACGTCGCGAACAAAAGTTAGCTTCGTGATTTAAGATAATTAGCTATTAAAATTAGCTCCAAATATCACAATCGGAGCTATGGTGCTAACAAACGTTAGATTTGACAACATTAGCACCAGTGCTATTTTTATTTGCTGTATTTACAATTTCCGTTAACGGATATGGCTGTATTCAAATTTATTCCGTTACATCGTATGAATAACGTTACTCAATGCCCAACCTTTCCACGGTAAGGAGTCATTTTGTTAAGCATACTGACATAGTCTGCGTTTTGTAAAACCACCGAACATTTGAACTACAGTGTTTTTCGCGGCGTGAAGGGGGACTATTTCTTGTGCGCGGGAGGTCACGTCGTAAAAAAAAGTGCGCGACAGCAGTGCGGAGGGATCTAACCGACCGACCCGACGCGACGCAGATAGTTCCAGAAGACTTGTCGACACTTGTTGTCGAAGCCGGTGTTGTAGGTTTAAGAATAAGAGGTAATTATCGTAAATTATAAAATGAACGACGATTTGCGGCAATTACTGGAGGCGTGGGCCACGCCAGAGGAGTACGTGGAGAAACTAAAAGGTTGGTAAACTCATTTGTCGGCGTTTGATTGTGATTTGTCTGTTAGGCTTCCTATGGCTACTCCACTTTCGAACAATCGTGGATTCATGCCTTCATTTCTTGAAAATTACGATTAATTAAGACTGTTTTGTCGTTGAATTAAAATGAATAAGTGATTCTTGATTCAGGCCGCGTCTAGGCCTCCAGTGGGAACTAACCTCAAATTGCCTACTCGATATGTTGAATTGTTTGTCATTCCCTTTTTCACATGGAGAGATGTACATTATTTTTACTTTTTCACTCCCTTTTCATTCAATGTATGATCTAAAGCTTTCTCGAAACGTTTCTTTGTGGTCATGGTGACACCTTATCGTGATTTGACTGTTAACTTTGAGCAGTAGTCTTTAACCTTTACTGTGGCGCTTTTGTGTTACAAACAGAAGACTATTTCCTAACCACCCCGTGTTTTTTGTATTTTCCCAGATCAGGAAATCTGGAGTCTCGAGCACCTTGAAGTTCTTGACAAACCATCAGTGGACGCAATTTTTGATAAAGTTGGCCCCAGGCTCCTATTTTAAAAGAAGCTGTCTAAATGGCAAGAAGATAGAGAGGTATGTTTACATCACAGGCAAGAAAGTGTTTCTTGCCTGCTGTTACCATTGCATTATTTTATTTCTTTGGGGGATCCATTTTCAGTGGGAGAGTTTGAATTCATTTACTGTTGACGACCTAACTCGTGTTGCTGCTGAAGTGATAATTAAAGAGTTTTTGAAAGTGGCTTAAGTGGTTAACTGTGCTGCTAATGGATTTGTTAAGTCTAAAGAGTTTTATATTTTTATCATTCCATCTCATTCATTTGTTATGATTCCAGGCTTTGGCAGTCAATAAAAAGGAGACTATTAACGGGACTGGTGAAACATTTATTGCGGAAGTTTTGCCTAATGGGACAGTGATTGCGAATCAGAATGTGGTAGTTGTTCAAACACCAGAGGCAACAACATCTGCAGATGGTGCGAATGATACTAAGGGCGAGCACTTGGTCCCGATGAAACTCAGGAGAGAGAGCAAGCACCTGATTTCAATGAAACTTCTCCACGACCCTCAGCCAAGAGAGCAGGAGAACGCCCATCTCTGTATGATCTGGTATGTAAACATGATACGAGTTAGACCTTCTATATCATTACTTCGCTTAAACTCTCAACTTACAATGCATTTCTTTTACCAGGATCTAGCTCGTTTGTGTGGTTCCTGTGTCAATGGAAAGTGTGTGCTGCGGTACTACAAGCTAAACTCAGACCTAAATGATGCCAATCGTAACCTCCTTGCGGAAGTTATTTTGAATGATTATCGCTGAGCGAAGCGAAGCTATCCCCTGCATTGGGACCAGGGATGTAGTCGGTCGTGAGTCCGTCTGTCTGTCTGTCTGTCTGTGCATCCTCACCTCTTCTCCTCTGACACACCAACAGGTTTCGTTAAAAGATATAGTTTTCCGTGATCTACTAATTACGGCGCAACTTAATCTGACCATGGTTTTCTGATCGATTGAGTTTGAAATTTTGGAACGAATTATTTGAATTGGAAGTTTCAATATTAGTATGTTGGCTGCAGCTGCCGTCTTTGGCTGGCGCCATCTAGCGGCAGGGCGCGGAACTACATCAACCGCCAGCCGCCCAGCCCAGCCGAATCCCACTTCAGTTTTTTACAGCATTCAAACAAATGATTAAATGATCATTAATAGTCTTTTCACGTAATATGCAGTCTGAAGTCGCTTTTAAGGATGCGGACGTCGCTGCACGAAGTATCAAGTGTCGTCATTGTGTAGAAGTGTGGGTTCGAGTGATTTGTTGTTTGTTTACGTCTGTGGGTTGGGGAGGAGTGAGATGGGTAGTGCCTCAAAATACTTTTTATTGCGTTGGATTTGTGAAATGAACGTCACGGACTACTGAAATGATAGCCAGTATCGATGAAACTTTGTTGTGTTCTTCCTAGGTGAGTGAGTGACATAACCAAATAACATAGACAATGTTGTTTACACTGAAGCTGTGAAACTGTTCGGTGAACATTAGAGTATGGTCTGAGTATTGAAATTAGGTAATCCCATGGCCTGACAAGTGTGAGTTACTAACAGCAGTATGATTTCCTTATCTTTCGTTTAATTCCATTTTGAATCCTTGCTTGATTCCCCAGCGTATTGATTTGTTATTGAGTCACCACAAGTTAACCCCAGCTCAACGATTTCTTTAGTGCGGTGTGGATGTTTAATTGTATTAGTGGAAGTGTGCCCATTTTTGACGTACAACAATAGGCATTTGTAATAAAAAAGAATAATAATTTTGTTAATCGTAAACTGAATATTTGGTGTCTCATCATTCTACTAAAGATAATATATAAAAGTGTGGTTTAAACCTAACAAGAAACAAGAAAAGAGTTTGGGTATTACTTTGGTGAATTTTGTATCATTTTGTTCTTAACCTACTCCGTATTTCCCAATGATACGATTTCTGATCAAGCTACATTATGTGTTAACCAAAACTTACTCATTGATCCGTTATGCCTATGAATTCAGATTGAAGAAAGGTCACTCCACAAAGTTATTGATAGAGAAAAAAATTGTTTTGAAAACATGGTTATTTTAATGAGATTTGACTCTTACAAATATTAGGGGCGATACTGTTGATAGGATTTAGGTGAGAGACCGAACTTGTAATATATTAGTTATGCCAGGAGTGTTAACGTTAAAACAGTCTTTCTAAAACATTGAAGTGCATACTTATTATTACTATGTAGCCATATAACCATTGAAATGGCACAATTGTTTTGATTCTATCCTTAATAGTTGACATTCATTTTCAAAATAAATACGCCTCATCATTTAAAGGTCCCGAGTATCTTTGTGAATGTCTTGCTTGTATTTTAAAGTTACTGGCCTCTGTTACAATATTACTTGCAATGTCTTTTTAAATCATACACTGCAAAACCAACAGTCAACTTTGTACACTGATCCTAATGTGCACTTCAAAGTATGCATTAGGAAGTGCATGCCTGCCATGGTATGCACTTGGAAGTGCATGGCTGCTATGGCATAGTGCTATAGTAAGTACACATTTCCAACTGCATAGCAAGGCATGCACTTTCTAATGCGTGCCTTGAAGTACATATTAGGAACAGTGTACTAAGTTGACTGTTAGGTTTGCAGCGTATTTTAAGTGACCCATCGCTGGCCAACTATGGATTGATGTGAGTTGGTTTGAGGGCTAACTTAATTCAGAAGGATAAGGAATGAGAGGTAGTGGGGAGGAGAGAGAGGTGGGGACTGTCAGCATGTGATGCAGGTGCTTTCCTTCTAAACATGTAAATGATACTTAGCCCCTGATCTCGGATGGGTCGCAGTGGTCGCAGGCAGGGTAAAATAGAGGGGGTGAGAGGGGGGGGGGGAGAGCCGGGGCCGGCCAGTAAATGCAGTAGCTTGAACAGCGGCGCGCGTCGCGAAGGGGATTCCACCAAGACTGCAGCGGTCTGGGGAGGGGGCGGGGAGTTCTGCCCGAATTACGGCGCAGTGCGCAATAGGTTGCCTACCTGCCTCGGCGCAGTAAAAAAAAAAAAAAACCGCTACCTCCTGTAGGGCAACACCAGCACCAAATTTCCCTCGCGCTTATTACTTTATTTTATTTCTATTTCCAACAAAAGAAAAAAATATAATAATTTGCATGGACAGGTGGTTTAGGTTAGGTTGGATGGGTGTCCAGATGTCCCCGCACAGGACAACCGCATTTTGGAGGCGATCCCATCGGGTTGGATTGGACTTCTGACTTCAGGAGGACTCTCCGAGGGGGTGCTTATCATACCTGTGCTATAGTGGTGCTGCGCCTAGAATGTCTTTCAGTGGGTTCGGGGACCAGTACTGTAAACTGTTAGCATCAAAAGACGCCAAATTTCTGGTGTTCACGAGACGCCAAAAAATGGCATCGTTCGATGTCAAATTTTGGCGTTTTTCGCCAATTACTGTGTTTTTCATGAATGCCAAAAATTTGGCGTCTTTCGACACCTATACCACTTCACACCGACCGAACCGGCAAGGGTAATTGTGGCTTGCCCCCCCTCCTCCTACAAAGATGTTTCCTGTCTCCCTACTTCCATGTCCCTTCTCTGCTCTCTATCCCCCCCCCCTTTTCCTCCGTAATTGACTGACTGACTTGAAGGTTGCCTACCAAAACGGCGGTTGGCTTGAGACCGTCCCCCATTTTTCCATTTACACTTCGCTCAGCAACTACGTGCCTGCCGCACGTACTCCTAGTTTAAAGGATGATCCAGATAAAAGGTGAGCTCCCTGTGTTCCTTGTAGATCTTTGTCTTTACATGTTGATGCAACTGGGTACTCTGAGTATATTAATATCTCACTTGTCATTGTTCATGAGACAATTTTAGTGCAATGTGTGGATTTTTTTGAAGTTCTAGTTCAATATTTCTTTTTTAGACTTCCAAAAGACGTGGAGATTGCTATGGCTGAGTGTGTGTTGTCAATGTTTACTTCAGAAAAAAGAGTAAGTTGCTTACTGCTTTTTCTATAAATTCCTATTTTTTTTAGATAGTTAACAGTTTGTCTTTCATTTTAGGAAGTGTGGATATCTCCTGATTGCAAGAGTCGTAGTTCAGCTGCTGGAAGAGGAAAGATCCTGAGCAGATATTATGACATTCGACGTAAAATGAACAAGAGTGGGTTACTTACAAAGTCAACTTCAACTAATGAACGTGCTGACTCTTTTTCTGGAATGTATATAATTTCTTTTCGGGTAGAATGTGTGTGTGTAAATACATAACTTAAAAGAAGTGATAAGGCTACTTCAATGAAATTTGGAAATAGAATTTTAGACAACTAAAATTCAGCAGTGTTACCTTTAATTCGATGATCTGATAGAGCTCTCAGTTGATAAGTTTTCATTTACATACAATGTGCTAGTATTCCAATGAAGTTTTGCCATTGTCAAAGTACCAGCTACAAATTGTTTTGGGGAAATAGAATTTTAGACAACTAAAATTCAGCAGTGTTACCTTTAATTCGATGATCTGATAGAGCTCTCAGTTGTCTTTAAAAAATCTGAGTTGGCCAGTTTCATTTTCATAAGAAGCATTGCCCTTTTCAAAATTATTTTTTAGTTTTTTGATTGTTTTCTTATTGAACCTTTTTATTTTTAGATGAAGATGAGAATGAAAATATTGATGAAGAATTAAAGGATAACTTGTTGTGGCTTCAAAACAACAAACAGCCTTGGACTAAGGTTAATTTACTCTGGAATTCCACTTCAAAGCACAGAATGCGCAGTCTGGTGAACGGCACAGTACCAGTGGCCACTTATCTAACAAAATACCCTGCCCTTCAGGACCCATCTGGTTACCTTTTGGTGAGATAAAATATACTTATACTTATGAAACACTTATGAATTGGACTAACTTAATTAGGTTATTAATTTCTTCTGTTTTATTTCAGCTTTCAACTGACTTTGACGTAAAGTATCCTAACTCTGGCATGTCTCTCTTTACTGAGTGGCCAATGCTTGCAGCTTTTATTGAGACCATTGCACCTAAACCAGAAGATATAAAAGAAAGTCTTACTGAAGGTTAGTAGAATTTATCTGCCATACCCAAAGTTTCAGTAACTTTAAACTTGCTTACCCAGCTTTTGTGTTCCTTTTCAGAGGGGAGGAAAATTAGAACCATTCACACAATTCCTTATCTTTTTCCCGTCATTACCTGTGCGAAGAAGGGTAAGAGGCAGTGGCGCCCATCTAGACAAGAAAGTGCTGATGCCCTCATGCTCCATGTAAAGGTATATTTTTAGACAAATGATAGTGAATCTTTCAGAAAGAAATTGTACCAACTGATTTTTTTTTTCAGTGTATTGGAGACATCAGCATCTCACTTGCTAACAGGGCCAAAGACAAGTATGAGCCCTACAACCTTTCACTTGGACCTCAAGCCATTGTTGTTGGCCCTGATCTAGACAATGTTTCCAAGTCATTCGTTCGCATCAATAGTACAATGTATGAGGTTGAAAACCCTCTCAAGGCTTTGGACGTTACATTTAAAGCAATGCATGCTTTAGATTGCAAGTACCACAAGGAGAGCCTGCGGGAATGGCTTTTCCTGGAAAAGGCTGTGTACAAGATAAATGCTGACAAACCTGAAGGAAGAATTACCACTGCATGGAAGTCATATACAGACTTTAAGTAGAAGAATTAGTCTTTTTACATATCATTGTTTGTCATTTCCGAAAAGATGTGATCTCTGCTCATATTTTAGTTGTATTATTCTTTCTTTAATGTTTACTGTTTTCCACTTTATTTTATTCTTAGACTTGTACTCTTTGTTGATCTGTATATCTTATATCTATTCATTAATTAGTAGTAATTTCAAAATATTCTTTTGTGTTGTTTCAGGTCTAACTATGCTGTGAGTAATGTATTCTTACTATTTTTTACCATTATGTTAATTCACTATTGTTGCAATGGCTTTGCCGTGTTCTGAATGTAACTTAGCTTTCAAAGATTTGAAAACATTTCATATTCATTTTTCAAGGTTGCATCAAACTTGTGAAAGATATACATGTAAAGTAGGTAGCTGCTTTACAAGTTTCAAATTATATCCTTCATTCAGCAAACATGTGAAGGGTAAGCATGGTATTCCTTATCAATCTGATGTAGTTGAACCACCGACTGAGATTCTTACTCCAGACTGCGACAAAGCTGAATCTTCTACAACTTGTGATGTTCCGCTTAATTTTAATGATGATAGTGATGCCTCTATGCTATGTGATATGCCTGTACAATCTAATGAGGAGATTAACTTCACAGATTTACTTGTCAAACAGGAAGATATTCTTGTTGCTAAGCTTTATGCAAATCCTGCATTTCCCAGAAATCTTGTTGACAAAATTGTAAAAGATTTTTCAGATTATTTTTCTAACCCCTTCTTCGAGAATTGTAGAGACACAGTTACCTCCTCATTAGATCCAGCTTTGCCTTCCGACACGAGAAAGAAAATTGAATCAATATTCGAAACTTTGCATAAACCTTTTGAGCACTTGCAGACTGAGTACAAGCGTCTTAAATACTTTGAATCGTGTGGAGATTACATACCTCCAGAGTCATACCAAATATTTGCTAGAGAGGAAAGAGTAAAAACAAAGGGTGGTGTAACTTTACAAATGAAAGAAGTGACAGGACAAATTATACCACTTAAGAAATTATTTAAGCGATTTTTTGAACTTCCAGGTTATCTCTGCCCAGGCTAAGATAACCATGAGCATTACCATGGCCACGGCCTGCCATGGGCACTGCCCATGGGCAAAACGGCCATTGTAAATTGCTCATGGGATTTTTTGGCTATGGCCAGCACAGCCCATGGACAGGCCATTGCCAGGGCAGCCCATGGACAGGCCATGGCCAGGGCAGCCCATGGGCAGGACATGGCCAGGAGAGGCCATGGACAGGTCATGGCCAGAATAGCCCATGGACAGGCCATGGCAATGGCCTGCCTGTGCCATGGCCTCGTGTACCATAGGAATGTAAAGTGCGAAGTACGAGGTCACTTAGTAAGTTTCTTTTTAGGTCGGAGATAAGATCAGAGTATGTTCCAGGGGTGTAAAAATCGAGACAAGACCGATGCTGCTGTTTGTTTTTGCCTAACTAAAGCCGTTTCCGAGTAATGGGGCACCCAAAATTTCACATTTAGAGAAAAGTAAATAAGTTTGATGTTATAAGCGGAGGGAGCTACATACAAAGTTTCGCCAGAAAATTATTATAAATGCAGGTTTTATAGGCATTTAAATTATCATCCGGCCCATGACCTCGCCATGGCCACATGGCCATGACCACACTATGGCTATCTTTACCATGGCCACTGTCTGCCCATGGTTATTCTACGACCATGGCCATGGTCTGACCATGGGCACCAGTGACCATGGGCCGTTTTACCATGGCCACTGTGTGCCCATTGTGTGGCTATGGCCAATGGCCATGGGCCACGGATGGCCGTGGACCGTTTTACAATGGCCAGTAGGATGGCCATGGTAATCGAGCAAAGGGCCATGGTAAATTCTTGGCCGTGGCTATGGCCACCATGGTTATCTTAGCCTGGGTGTGATACTTTAAAATATTTGAACTCACTCATGCAAGAAAGTGATTGGATGTGTAATATAGTTCAGGGTAAAGCATGGAAAGGAAAGTGTTCTAATTTTAAAGAAGGTGAAATTGTAATTCCAATTAATGTCTATTTTGATGAGGTTGAGCCAAATAGTGCCCTTGGGCCTCACTGTGAGCCTCTGGGATGCACATATGTGAGCATTCCTGTTCTTCCACCAGAATGTGTGTCAAAGCTGGAGAACATTTTTTTGGCTGTATTATTTGATGCTGATAATCGCACTTTGTATGGAAACAAAAGTGCCTTTAAACCGTTACTTAAAGAACTTAAACTTCTTGGTACTCAGGGTATTGAGGTTTATGTACCTGAAATGGGAAATGTTAGATTGTTTTTTGTTGTTGCAGCTATATTAGGCGATAACAAAGGTCTGAATAGCATTTGTGGTTTTGTAGAGGGGTTCAATGCTCATTTCTATTGCCGTATTTGTTCCTGTCCTAAAGCAGTGTGCGATAGTCAACTCTTAGAAGATCCATCATTGATAAGAACACCAGAAAAATATCTTACTGATGCAAACCTTAACGATTCAAAGAATACTGGAATCAAGGAGGTGAATGTCTTTAACAAGCTGCCATACTTTGAGTCTCCTACTGATATCTCCGTAGACGAATTCCATGATGTAATAGAAGGTGTAGCTCATTACACCATGCTAACTGTTTTGCGACACTTTAATTCACTAAACAGTATGTTTGTTCCCACTTTGAATAGTAGGATGTACTGCATTGATTTAGGCATTGATTGTGACAACAGGCCTCCTCTCATATGTATTGATAAGTTGCAAAAAAACAAACTGAAAATGTCAGGATCTGAGATGACTACTTTTGTGAGAATTTTTGGCGTTTTGGTTATAGACATGATTCCTGAAAATGATGAGTACTATAAGTTGTATCTGCTTTCGCATGACATAGTTGATTTGCTCCATGCCAAGGGGCTACCTAAAAATATAGGACCTGTTATCTCTGTAACAGTAAAAGAGCACAATTTGTTGTATATGACTTTAACCAAAGAGAATCTGAAGCCAAAACATCACAACTTAGTACACTATGAACGTTTATTTTCTCAGTTAGGTCCTTATGGTTTGTTATCTACAATAAGATACGAAGCTAAGCATAGATTACTTACAAAAACCTGTGATACATGTATGTCAAAGGTAAACCTAAGTCGTACTGTTGCCATTAAACAACAGTTGTCATTCTGTTTTAGATGTGTAAGTAATGCTCCCTTAAAACATGCAATGGTTGTTGGACCTTGTCAATTAGTAGATCTTAAGGACTCGCACATGTTTCCTGCCTACAGCCTTACTTTGCCTGACAAAATTTTTGATAATACTAGTCAGTTTCTGGCAAATTGGGTTGAGTACAAAGGTACGAAATACCAACAAAGGCAAGTGATTGTATATGAGACTAATGATGAAGGTCTGTTTCTATTTGCAGAAATTCAGTTTATAATGCCTTATGAAGACTGTCCTCTATTTATTTGTTCACCATTAGATACGGTTAACTATTACTGTGAAGTTAGAGGGTATGAGGTAAAACGTCCTCTTACTCAAAACCTGAACTGGTTTGCTCTTGAGCAGGGGAAACTGCTCGACCCAAACCCCCTGTGCATTTATAATCTACCCTCTGGGGATGAAGTTATTGTACTGAAATATTTATTGTAAGTTTCATTTCTTCTTTATGTTTTAAAATACAATATTCACATTTTATTGTATTTCACAACCTTTGTGTATAGTTTTTTTTTAGGTCACAATGAGAAAAAAAATACAGCAGTGATTTATAATTGAAACTAATTTTATTGATTCAGCTTTCTCTAGAGAACTAGAGAATCAACCCTTCCTGCCCTGCTAACCAGCTCACCATTATCCAGCTAAAAATTTAAAACAGAGCTAATTAATTAGCTAATTTTGAATCGATGTGCAGCTAACCTGTTAACATAGAAGCAAATCCTTAGCAATGCACATAACAAAAGTTAGCTACGCTGCTAATCACTTCGCTAATCACCCAGCCAGTTAAAAACTCCAGCATAGGAACTTTAGCTAGGGTGCTAACTTGGTTAGCAATACTGCTAAAACTGGTTTGCGATTTTTTTTAGCTGCTGTACCTAACGTTTTAGCATGCCCTATATTTGCCACTTAAATTAGCTGGAGGTGCTAAGAATTAGCTGTACAGCTAATCATTTTTCTGCGTGAAGTTTTTCTATCACCTGTTAAATCGTAGCAAGCCCCGGGCTCGCTACGAGACGGAGCCGGAGTCGCTGAAGCTCGTGGGTTCTATCCCACGCTGCGGCTCGGGTCTTGATATTTTTTTTTTTAAAAAAAAATTCTCTATCGCCTGTAAAACGGGACCGAGATTCGGACCCGCGCTCTCAACGGGCGTATAGACAGGGTGTATAGATTTGTACAGATACTTAAACTGTTCCCCCAAAGGCAATGAAAGTACTACCTTTTGTGGCAGTGCCCCAGCAAAGGCAGTGGGACAAAAGTAAGACCTTTCCAGCGGCAATGAATCGCTCATTGCCGCTTCAAAGGCAGTATTCATTCCTAATTTTGACAATGGGCGGAAGTTAGTTTTTGAATTTTCTCTAAGTTATTAGGATTTCAGTCATTGCCACATTTTGGCATTGATTCAGCATTTAAGGTTCATTGCCTGAATATCGGCAGTGAAGGTTCATTGCCATAGTGTCGGCAATGACGGTTCACTGCCAAACAGCCGGCAATGATCGTTCACTGCCAAAAGGTCGGCAATAATGTATTGCCAAAATGCAGCAATTAATGAAAAAGTGAATTAATTTTAAGTTACTTTCAGAACATTGCCGATGGGGTGGTATTGAACGCTGCCATTGGGTTGGCAATGATCGGTTCATTGCCGCTGCAAAGGTCTTACTTTTGTCTTATTGCCTTTGCGTCGGTCATTGACAAAAGAGGCTTCATTGCAGGTAGTACTTCATTGCCAGTAATGGCAATGATCACTACTTTTGAAAAAACAGTGTAGTTTGAGTCAGAGTACTGCACACTGCTAAGAATTGAATGATTTTTACTTTCTCTACAGCTCTAAATGTTTTTAGAGTTTTTGTTATAGATATGTAAATTTAAATGAATTTGACAAAAAACAAAAAAAGAGAATTTTTTTTTTTTTTAAATCAAGACTCGATCCGCAGCCTGGGATAGAACCCACGAGCTTCAGCGGCTCCGGCTCCGTCTCGTAGCGAGCCCGGGGCTTGCTACGATTTAACAGGTGATAGAAAAACTTCCTTTATCGCTCCGACGACGACGAAACGGCTAGCCCCTTTTGCTGGACCGGATAGGCAACCCATCGTGCTGTGCGCCGCAGTTCGGGCAGGGCACCCGGCCCCTCCCCGGTGCGCCGCAGTTCGGGCACCGCATTTATTTACCGGCCCCCGCTGTCCAGGTATAGTCCAGTCAATAAAGCTTTGAACCTCGAAAAAATTGAAGGCAAAGGTTTCTTGGGCTCGTTGGATAGGTCTAAGTGCGCACAATAACATATCAAAATTCCTCCCAATTCCGCCGTGGGCACATCCCGCTATGTGGAACAGAAGTTGAACACCTGAGTTTTCCGAGTTTGAAGCTTTGCACATGTCCTGTAAGTGAGCCGTTTGTGTCACAGAAACGGGCCTTAGCTCGTTGGATGCGCAAAAGAACAAGCTTTCCAACGGTGTATCAGTTTTTAAATTTAAAACTGATCTTCTAGCTTTAAAATGCGTTCGAAATTCGAATTTTATTTTCTGAAAATGTACGAAAAGTGTTCATACCAGTTCAACTCGTAAAATAGTGCCGATACCTAAAATTGTGCTTTTATAAACATTGTAGGAAATTTAATTTTGAATAGAAAATGTGTTAATGTTTTTTTTGTGACATAAGTAATGTGGGCACTAGGCGTCTGCGAGTGTGGGCGTGCAGGGCCGCGCGGCCCGCCGCCTGCTGCCGCCCGCTAGTGGGCGAGGTTGGCGAGGTACACGCCCTGTTCTGTAAGAATCGCGCATTTTGTGATTGAATCGTGCAAATTTGCACAGGTGATCTTGGAGGTATAAGGAACAATTCTGTACGAAGTCTTTTGGAATTTTTCGATCCGTTCACCCTCAAATCGTTCAATTCGTACAAATTGAACAAAATTAGGGCAGTGGCCATAGGAGCGCCCAAAAGTGAGCTGACTATTCGTAAAAAGCATCTGTCCCGCATGATGTTGTCGTGCTGAATACGATGTTACCATCAAATTCGCGATTCGAACACTTTTGAACATCTTTTTTGAACATTTCCGTACATTTTCAAACCCTTTTTCCTGCGTTCTGTAAAACGCTACCAGCAAGATCATTTACACCAGTTTCTGAGTATGTCGACCTTGCAACACCTCGGGTGAGGTCAACTGAACGTTATTAGCCCTCCTAACCCTCTGTTCCGATCAGTGCACGGAACACAGAGTTGAACAAAATGCAGATTTCTCTTAGGCCGGTGTAGGGCACGTCGTTTTGATGTGAAACTGGTCAGCTGAGGGCGTTTCTGGGCTCAGAAACAGCCTCCCGTCACTCTAGAACGCACCTCAGCCTGAACGGAACACTGCCAGAACACAGAGTTGAACAAATTGTAATTTTCTTAAGGACAGGTGTGCGACGCATCGTTTCTATGTGTTAATATGCCGCAAATGACGGACCTCATTGCCTCCAAAACTGCGTTGCACCACTCTTGAACGCGCAAAAGCCTCTTCAGAAACTCATTTGAGCAGAAAATATTAAATGTAGGAAGCTTTTGTGGTGAGTGCACGGTAAAAACAATGTTTGTTTTTTTGAGGAAAAACTCAAAATTTTGAGAACCCCCCTCATTTTGAGGGAAAGCTTCTCAGATTTTGAGGAATTGCCCTCGAAAAATGAGGTGATTCGCCTTATATTTAGAGAAGACTTTCTCAAAATCTGAGGAGTTTTGAGGGACTTCCTCAAAATTTTCCCTTTTCCCTTGTAAAATCAGACATTGCACTGTAAATCTGAGAGTCATGTTCCTGACTGAAATTGAGCGAGGCATATAACGTCGCCCTAAAGCAGTGTGGAAATCCTATATCGCTCATTTGGAGTGATAAGCCTCACTCAAATCGAGCGAGATCAGTTGATATCGCTCGTTTTGAGTAATCGAAACGACTCAAAAGGACACACTAAACCCTTATGCACTTTTTGTGCATAAGCCTTGCAGGATTTTACACAACCATAGTTATGCACAATTTGTCCTGCACAACTATGCTTAACTTTGTTCCTTATGCACAAATTTGTGCAGAATCATGCACAATGTGTAACGTAGTTATGCATAAAATTTTGTGCATCACTATGGTTGTATAAAATTGTGCATAAGGGTTTACTGTGGAGTGATATTTAATAATATCACTCCCCAGGAGCGATAAAATTTGGGTCACCATTCTCGCTCGCCTGAGAGCGAGAATCTCACTCCTCGATCTACAGTGTGCTTTTACCGTGTGGGTTATTTTACCGTTTTCGTCGAGAACGATGTTGTCGACAGCTTCCTCGTCGTTCGACTGGTAAACTATCAAGATTTTACAGTCTTTTCAAAAGGGTCTGGAATCTTGGGACATACATCACGGTACAACGATATGCAGGATTTGTGCCGCTTTGCTTCATTAAAATGTAATTTGGCGTCAAATCCCGTTCCGTTCTCGAGTTTTTTTTTACTCGCAGCTCAGATGGCATTATAGGTAATTAAAATTATTTAGGGTCTGTAATTTTAGGGGAAAACGTGAGATAGCTGGCACTTCTCCGAGAAACTAATGGGTTGTAATCCGGGCACTCTAATCTCTCCGTGTTGTCACTTCGGAATATTATGCATTTCTTTCAATCAACTTCTACACACTATCTGACATATCGTGTGTACCGGTACACAAAGATGCATAATATACCGAAGTGAAAGCGTGGAAATTAGAGTGCCCGGCTCACAACCCTATAGTTTACCTGTTGAACAGTGAGTGTAAAAACCTTCCTTTATTTTCAGTCTTTCTGGAGGAGCAAGCTGTCGACGGCATCGTTCTCGACGAAAACGGCTTCCGCTCGTCTATGAAAGAATAAAATTGCCGATCCTCACACCACCGCCACCCACCACGAAAGTTTCCTACATTTAATATTTTCTGCTCAAATGAGTTTCTGAACAGGCTTTTGCGCGTTCAAGTGTGGTGCATGAACGCAGTTTTGGAGACAATGAGATCCGTCATTTGCGGCATATTAACACATAGAAACGATGCGTCGCACACCTGTCCTTAAGAAAATTACAATTTGTTCAACTCTGTGTTCTGGCAGTGTTCCGTTCAGGCTGAGGTGCGTTCTAGAGTGACGGGAGGCTGTTTCTGAGCCCAGAAACGCCCTCAGCTGACCAGTTTCACATCAAAACGACGTGCCCTACACCGGCCTAAGAGAAATCTGCATTTTGTTCAACTCTGTGTTCCGTGCACTGATCGGAACAGAGGGTTAGGAGGGCTAATAACGTTCAGTTGACCTCACCCGAGGTGTTGCAAGGTCGACATTTTCAGAAACTGGTGTAAATGATCTTGCTGGTAGCGTTTTACAGAACGCAGGAAAAAGGGTTTGAAAATGTACGGAAATGTTCAAAAAAGATGTTCAAAAGTGTTCGAATCGCGAATTTGATGGTAACATCGTATTCAGCACGACAACATCATGCGGGACAGATGCTTTATACGAATATTCAGCTCACTTTTGGGCGCTCCTATGGCCACTGCCCTAATTTTGTTCAATTTGTACGAATTGAACGATTTGAGGGTGAACGGGTCGAAAAATTCCAAAAGACTTCGTACAGAATTGTTCCTTATACCTCCAAGATCACCTGTGCAAATTTGCACGATTCAATCACAAAATGCGCGATTCTTACAGAACAGGGCGTGTACCTCGCCAACCTCGCCCACTAGCGGGCGGCAGCAGGCGGCGGGCCGCGCGGCCCTGCACGCCCACGCTCGCAGACGCCTAGTGCCCACATTACTTATGTCACAAAAAAACATTAACACCTTTTCTATTCAAAATTAAATTTCCTACATTGTTTATAAAAACACAATTTTAGGTATCGGCACTATTTTACGAGTTGAACTGGTATGAACACTTTTCGTACATTTTCAGAAAATAAAATTCGAATTTCGAACGCATTTTAAAGCTAGAAGATCAGTTTTAAATTTAAAAACTGATACACCGTTGGAAAGCTTGTTCTTTTGCGCATCCAACGAGCTAAGGCCCGTTTCTGTGACACAAACGGTTCACTCACAGGACATGTGCAAAGCTTCAAACTCGGAAAACTCAGGTGTTCAACTTCTGTTCCACATAGCGGGATGTGCCCACGGCGGAATTGGGAGGAATTTTGATATGTTATTGTGCGCACTTATACCTATCCAACGAGCCCAAGAAACCTTTGCCTTCAATTTTTTTGAGGTAAGGCCCGTATTTTGTCTATATTGACTGGACTAGTAGGCGGAACCCAGGTAGCGCCGCAGTTCGAGGTGTGCCTCTCGGACAGACCAGCCAGGCGACCTCGGCCGACCCTCGTCGCGCCCAGTGACAGGGGATTACCGAGGAGATTAGGCGTGTTAGCGGCGGGGTGGCTGCCTGTTCCGTTCGAAAAGTGTTCCGTTCAATACTTTTATGATATTATTTCAGAATCGTATTCGGCTTAAAAATGTAGTTCGATTGAGTCCAAACGGTATGTTCATACTCCAAGTTTTGGTCTGAACGTGTCCGAACGTTCAATTCTTGCACGCTGGCACGTTCAGACTAAAAATTGGAGTATGAACATGCCGTTTGGACTCAATCGAATTATACGATTCTGAAATAATATCCTAAAAATATAGAACGGAAGACTATGCAATCGGAACAGGCAGCACCCCTCCGCTAAGCCGCCTAATCCCCTCGGTAATCCCCTGCCACCGGATCCGCCGAGGGTCGGTTCGGGTCGTGCTCGAGGCCCGGCCGGCTAGATCCGATCCTGTCTGATTTCTGCACGTCCACTGCGTGACGTCACTCCAGCCGGCCAATCAGCGACCGGTAGCTCACGCTGGGACTATCAAACCACGGCGCTTCTCGCCGCGCGGCGAGTTGAAGCCTCTCTCCCTCTGAGTCTCTCACCGTCTTGAAGTAGACCACCCTAAAGCAGCAAAACGAAAAATGAACCATACAGATCGTTTGTAGATCGTTAGTAGACGTTTGTAGACATAAAATTGCTGCCCTAAAAGTTGTCCACCCCTGTTTTATAAAACATCATTTGGGGCGGCTAGCTTCACGTGAAAGTTAGCCACCCCAATCCAAAAAAAAGGCAATAAAAGAAGCTAACGATAAATAAATCCTGTAAATCGATGTAAGTACACGTTTGTAGAGTAGGTTATAACGTTTTTAAACCATAAACCTTCTGAGTGAGAGACCTAAGATTAATGTCGTGGGTGGTTAGTATCACTTTCTCACAATTTCTGTCCGATTCCTATAAAGTCACTCTTAACTAGATCGTTACCGTTAGTAGACGTTTGTAGAGAGGTCTATGACCTTTGAAGACCACTTCTATTAGCACAGGCTCCCACTGATAACGCTGAGGGTGGCCACTTTAAACTTTTCACTATTTCTTACGAATTTCATCGAAGTATCGCTTTTTGCACTCTTTAGCGTTAGTAGACTTTTGTAGAGTGGTCTATGACCTTTGTAGACCACCTCTGCAATCACAGTGCCCTACTAATAACGCAGAGGGTGGCCACATTCCACTTTCTCTAACAAATTCAATCGAAGTATCGCTTTTTGCACTCTTTAGCGTTAGTAGGCGTTTGTAGAGAGGTCTATGACCTTTGGACGCAACTTCTACTAACACAGGCTGCCACTGAAAACGCTGAGGGTGTCCACTTTCCACTATTTCTAACAAATTTCATCGAAGTATCGCTTTTTGCACTCTTTAGCGTAAGTAGACGTTTGTAGAGAGGTCTATGACCTTTGTACGCCACTTCTACTAACACAGGAACTCGCGCTGTCCCACCCTGCCCCTCACCCTTCAACGCTCTCGCGCTCTTCATTGCGTTGCTAAACTGAATATAGCTATAGACCACTCTACAAACGTCTACTAATGCTAAAGCGTGCAAAAAGCAAAACTTTGATTAAATTTGTGAGAAAAGGTGAAAAGTGGAATGTGGCCACCCTCTGCGTTATCAGTAGCGCGCTGTGTATGCAGAGGTGGTCTACGAAGGTCTTAGACCACTTTACAAACGTCTACTAACGCTAAAGAGTGCAAAAAGCGATACTTCGATGAAATTTGTTAGAAATAGTGGAAAGTGGACCATCTCAGCGTTATCAGTGGGAACCTGTGTTAACAAAAGTGGTCTACTAAGGAAGTAGACCACTTTACAAACGTCTACTAACGCTAAAGAGTGCAAAAAGCGAAACTTCGATGAAATTTGTTAGATATAGTGGAAAGTGAAAAGTGGCCACCCTCAGCGTGACAAGTGGGAGCCTTTGTTAGTAGAAGTGGCGAACAAAGGTCATAGACCACTCTACAAACGTCTTCTTACTCTGATAAGTACGAAAAGCACGACCTTGGTGAAATTAGACATAAATTGTGAAAAGTCGAAAACGGGCACCCTCTGCGTAACCGGTAGGGCCCTGTGTTAGTACAAGTTGTCAAGAAAGTTCATATACCTCTATACTAACGTCTACTAATGCTAAAGAGTGCAAAAAGCGATACTTCGAGTTAATTTGTTAGAAAAAGTGAAAAAAAAGGAATGTGGCCACCCTCTGCGTTATCAGTAGGGCGCTTTGTTTGCAGAGGTGGTCTACGAAGGTCATAGACCATTCTACAAACGTCTACTAACGCTACAGAGTGCAAAAAGCGATACATCGATGAAATTTGTTCGAAATAGTGGAAAGTGAAAAGTGGCCACCCTCAGCGGTATCAGTGGGAGCCTGTGTTATAAGAAGTGGTGAACAAAGGTCATAGACCACTCTACAAACGTCTACTTTCTCTGATAAGTACGAAAAGCACGACCTTGGTGAAATTATAAATCAATTGTGTAAAGTCGAAACCGACCACCCTCTGCGTTACCAGTAGGGCCCTGTGTTAGTAAAAGTGGTCAAAAGAGATCATATGCCTCTCTACAAACGTCTACTAACGCTTAAGAGTGCAAAAAGCGATACTTCGATGAAATTTGTAAGAAATAGTGGAAAGTCGAAAGTGGCCACCCTCAGCGTTATCAGTGGGAGCCTGTGCTAACAGAAGTGGTCTACAAAGGTCATGGCCCTTTCTACAAACGTCTACTAACGCTTAAGAGAACAACAAGCATAAATTGTGTAACATAAGACAGAAATGGTGAAAAGTCGAAAATGGCCACCCACTGCGTTATCAGTAGCGCCCTGTGTTTTCAGAGGTGGTCTACAAAGGTCATAGACCACTCTACAAACTTCTACTAAAGCTGATAAGGTACGATGATTATGACTTTTGTGAAATTAGACAGAAATAGTGAAAAGTCGAAAGTAGCCACCCTCAGCGTTATCATTGGGAGCCTGTGTTAGTAGAAGTGGCGTACAAAGGTCATAGACCTCTCTACAAACGTCTACTTATACGCTAAAGAGTGCAAAAAGCGATACTTCGATTTAATTCGTTCGAAAAAGTGGAAAGTGGAATGTGGCCACCCTTGCGTTATCAGTAGGGCGCTGTGTTTGCAGAGGTGGTCTACGAAGGTCAAAGACCACTCTACAAACGTCTACTAACGCTAAAGAGTGCAAAAAGCGATACTTCGATGAAATTTATTAGAAATAGTGGAAAGTGTAATGAGGCCACCCTCAGCGTTATCAGTGGGAGCCTGTGCTAGAAGAAGTGGTGAACAAAGGTCATAGACCACTCTACAAACGTCTACTTACTCTGATAAGTACGAAAAGCACGACCTTGGTGAAATTAGACATCAATTGTGAAAAGTCGAAACCGGCCACTCTCTGCGTTACCAGTAGGGCCCTGTGTTAGTAAAAGTGGTCAAAAGAGATCATATACCTCTCTACAAACGTCTACTAACGCTAAAGAGATCATAAATCATAAATTTTGTGACATAAGACAGAAATAGTGGAAAGTCGAAAGTGGCCACCCTTAGCGTTTTCAGTGGGAGGCTGTTCTAATAGAAGTGGTCTGCAAAGGTCATGGACCTCTCTACAAACGTCTACTAACGCTAAAGAGCGCAAAAGGCGATACTTCGATGAAATTTGTTAGAAATAGTGGAAAGTTTAAAGTGGCCACCCTCAGCGTTATCAGTGGGAGCCTGTGCTAATAGAAGTGGTCTACAAAGGTCATAGACCTCTCTACAAACGTCTACTAACGGTAACGATCTAGTTAGGTGTGACTGTTGAGGAATCGGACAGAAATTGTGAGAAAGTGAAACTAGCCACCCACGACATTAACTTTTGGTCTCTGACTCAGAAGGTTGATGGTTTAAAAACGGTTTAACCTACTCTACAAACGTGTACTAACATCGATTTACAGGATTTATTAATCGTTAGCTTCTTTTATTGCCTTTTTTTGGATTGGGGTGGCTAACTTCCACGTGAAGCTAGCCGCCCCAAATGATGCTTTATAAAACAGGGGTGGACAACTTTTAGGGCAGCAATGTTATGTCTACAAACGTCTACTAACGATCTACAAACGATCTGTATGGTTCATTTTTCGTTTTGCTGCTGTAGGGTGGTCTTCTTCAAGTCGGTGAGTCACTTTAGGGCTGCAGTATGGCATGGACGGCTGATGGACAACGACCTGCGAAGGGTGCATACTTCCCCCTTGAACACTGAGTAGTCCTGCTGGCAATGAAAACAAATTATTTAGTAAATATTATGCGGAAATGTCTGAGAGTTACCATCCCCAAATGATTGCAGTCAGAGCTGCCAGCACCTGATAATGAAAGTGAAAAACAGTGGCATTTCCCCTCAATTAAAAGAAAAATGAAACATTTTAAATATCCTTAGAAACAGTGGAAAGATAGGAGATGCTGACTACCCTGTCTACAATGAGATAAGGTTCAGAAAATACCTATGGGGAAAGACAAAATGATTACAGAGACACTGTCCATCCTCAATCCCAACTGCATTGCACTGTGAAACTTTGCTGTCCGTGAGTCAGAAAATAGTATAATAGTCACCTTGTCCATAGAACTGTGGCTGTTGGTAGCCCGGACCTCCAGCAGCAGCAGAGGCTTGCCCATAAAACTGCGGCTGTTGTTGGTATCCAACGGCAGGTCCACGTCCGGGGGGGACTTGAGCCGGACCTGGCGGACCTCCAGCAGCAGCAGAAGCACCCCCGACTGGTCCATAAAACCGCTGCTGTTCGTAGCCAACTGGGGCTTGAGGGGCTTGAGCCGGCCCTACAGCGGCAGCAGCAGACACAGCCGGCGTGTTTTTAGCCCCAGGAAATGGAGCCTCGCCGTGGGCGTTCATGTCCGAGTTAGACTGAAGAGAAATAAGAGACAAGAGTCAGCGCGAGCTACAGAACAACATGAATCGTGGCCAAGAGCGTAGTGGATCGGGAACCGAATGAATGCAAAGAAAAATGTCCATTTCCTTCGTCAGAATGACTGTAGTCCCTGGTCAGAGTATCAGTAAGCTGATATCAGCATTTGATATCAGTTTTTGATATCATTCTGATAATTGGGACAAATCAGTAAAGGGATATCATAATGATATCACAAAAACTGGCCTATTCTATGTAGTGCTTTAGGGTAAAAGTACCAAACATGGATCAGGTACCAAACATGGATCATTTCTGTTTGGCGGGTTCTAACGGCTGATTGGGTCGACTGAATTAAAAATTTCAAAGTTCCTCAGGTAGACGACTACATATGCAACAATATGTGTATGTGACATTTTATTGTCTGCTCGCTCCTCTGCCCGCTGGAGCTCGCCGAAAAACAGTCTGCACAACAGACCTCGACAAAGCGCGCAAAAAGACAAGGCAAGATACATGTCTCTACTTATTTCCTATTTGTAAGAAAACTAACCGGAGGAAATACTTGGTACTCGATGAGAAGACACTTTAAGATATGCCTTTTAAGACTCTGAAGGTTTTGATCCTTTACCTTAAGTATTTTGAAAATGCGGGTAGGGGTAAAAACATAGAATTCGAACCGTCCTCAAGTAACTTCTTTAGTTTGCGCCTCAATATCAGTCATTAGAAATCGTTCATGCGTGATGCCACTTTGCACACGGCAAAATATGACCAAAATAAAGGGATTGATGCAAACAAACAGCACAAATTTCCAATAGGAAACTTTTTACAAGCGCTTACATCTTCCATTGCGCCTTACGAGAGGTCCGGGTAGGCAACCTGGCGCACACATCAGATCTCTTTCCACTCTTAGCGCCTTAAGGATCACGTGACTGAGCAAGAAAATACAATAATTTCAAAAGCGAATGTTTTAAGTTTATAGAACAGGTTTCAGGCAACATTTCTACCACGAATCGGAGGGTCTATGTCACGTGGTTGGTTAGGATATATAGAAAAGAATCGAATTTCTCGTTAAAGAAATGCCACTTTCCCAGGCCCTATATCAGCCCCGAAGATGCAAATGGGCGGAAGCAAGTTGTAATTTCGTGAGCAGAATAGTGAGAGAAACACTTTGGTATGAGAAACTATTTATTTCGTAGACAGACGAGCCTACAAAACGTATCCAAACAAGCCTAAGTTTTGATCCATGTTTGGGTCAGCGTCCAAACATGGATCACAACCCCTAAAAGGGGTAAGGGGTTGTTTGGGGATAAAACAAAAAAAAGTTGCCTTCCCCTAACACTGTTGTGTATCACATATGTGAAGGGCAACAGTCTAGCTTGGTGATCCATGTTTGGGTACCCCCACCCAAACATGGATCAAAATTGGAGGTCATGGAAATTCCCTGTAACTCCGAAAGTATTGGAGCTAGGAACTTTATTCCCTCGGGATATATTCCCTGGGGGTTCAAACTACACACCGATGAAAAAAATTTATGCTCATCACACCTTTATCGATCCCAAAACTGTGGTTTTCCGAAAAATGATCCATGTTTGGTACTTTTAATTTTTTTTTTAAATCATTTCATACAGACCTAAATTAACAGCAATGTCCCCAAACCTACCAAAGCAAGCGTCCAAGCAATACATCATACTAATAAAAAAAAGCTTCCCAAGAAAGGATAGCTAGCTACTAACCTCCAGATTAAAACAACAGGTTAATTTCATTCATTATATTATTTTATGACTAATGTGTTGAAAAAAAGTTAAATATTTAGGAGATGTGTCACTTTACTGATTTTAGTAAGATATTGACCAAGTGAAGTTGATTGTCACTCTTTACGGTCTTTTCATAGTAGTTCCAAACCTTGAAGTCTAAGGCGAAGGGACTAAATTCTCCGGGGCCAACTTGTCACTTGGTGTGGATGTTCGACCCATCATTAGCTTTTAAACAAGCAGGCCCGCCCTTCCGCCAAACGTCGTTGCCAGCTCCGCTTTGCTACGCTGGCAACTCCGTTCGGCAGGGGGCGTGCCTGCTTGGCCTGCCGGCGGCGTTCGGTCGGGCCTTCGGCCCGACCCCTAAGTCACACAGAACGTCCTCTTAGCTTGTAAATGATCGGGCCTGCGGCCCGTAAAGGCATTCTCTTCGGAAAGAGGCAGTTTGTAACGGTGAACCACCGAAACTACAGCCCTCCCTTCTGCTTTGAAAACGTGCCGATAGGGACTAAGCGGTCAGTTATTCGGCAAAAAAGGGGAGTCGGAAATCTCGAAAAATGTCGAAATACGTGAGTTCGGCCTCAGATGGAACGGTCGAACTCGGACTTTATTTGGTAGCAGTTGGCAACACTGAATTACGCTCGTCGAACCAATGTTAATGGTATAGGCGTCGAGGGGTGTCGAAAATTTCAAAAATTGTCGAGATATGTCGAAAATTGTCGAAATATGTAGGAATTCGTAAAAATGTCGAAAAATCTCGAAATATCTCAGAAATGTTGAGATATATCGAAAAATATGGATAATGTCGAAAAACATCGAAAAATGAGGGATAATGTCGAAAAATGTCGAAGAATATCAAAAACTGTCAAAAATGTTTACAAATATCGAAATATGTCGGAATATGTCAAAAATGTCGAAAAATATCAAAAAACATCGAAAATTATCAAAAATGTCAAAAAATATCGAAAATTATCGAAAAATATCGAAAAATATCGAAAAATATCGCAAATGTCGAATAATATCAAAAAATATCGAAATAGAACGAAAAATGTCGAAAATATCGGAAAATATCGGAAAATATCGAGAAATGTCGAAAATAATCGAAATGTTTGAGTTTTGACGATTGGCAACACTGGAAATTGAAAAACGGTTGGCACCACTGAATTGCGCTCGAAAAGACCGTTCTAGAGAGGTGCGGGTCGATGGGGTTCGTAAAAGTTGAAAAGTGGGTAAATTTTGGGTGCTTTTTACAGTGTAGTCGCGAGTTGGGTCCTTTTTATCGAAAAACGGTGGGTGCCATCGAACTGGACGCGAAAAGACGCTTCCGGGGAGGTGCAGCTCGATGGGGTTGAGAAAAGTTAAAAACTGGACCAATTACGGGTGCTTTTTACAGTGTAGTCGCGAGCTGGGTCCATTTTTTCGTAAAACGGTGTGCACCATTGAACTAGACGCGAAAAGACGCTTCCGGAGAGGTACGGGTCGACGGGGTTGGAAAAAGTTGAATATATATTCCGTGAAAACTTTTATAATTTTTTTCAGTGTCTTAATGAGGGTTGGCAGGATTTGCACCAGGCGTTTCGATGTCTAGGAGTGACCCTTAAGATACCCTAAAAATTTCAACTCTCTAGATCAACTCCTTCGAGTGGAACAGACAGACAGACAGACAGACAGACAGACAGACAGACAGACAGACAAACAAACAAACAAACAAACAAACAGACAGACACCGCATCGATTGCATAAGCCCGCTCTTAAGCTTTTTCAAAGCAGAAGGGCGGGCTAAAAAGGCATGGTTTGGAATTTTTATTAATATGACGTATTTCTGCTAGAGTTGAAACGGTGAAATTATACAACATTTTAACGGGATTTTACTAAATAGAGCCATGAAAAAATTTTCACGATCCAATCCAACCATGGGTCTTTTGAATCAGTATAAAAAACTGAATTGAAGACACCATGACCGAAGTTGGTATTGTGTTTCATATAGGATATGAGGCATCACTCATAACTTTAGCCGGATTGGTCGAACACTAAACTTTGAGCTCCTATAACTCCCAAACCAAAATTTTAAAAAAAATTTCCTCTGACATATGGTCCCTTGGGGTGGTCCTAAGTGAGATTTAACCACTCTCAACTCAATCCGAAAACCATCATTTCGGACCTTGTGGTGATCTGACAGAGAATGACCCTATAGGCAAGTTCGTATCAAAAACAGTAACTTTTGTGGACAAGATTAACCTATCGCTCATGCTCAGTACTTCACAATTCAGAGTCAAAACACGGTGAGTGCAAAATGAAATGAAATCACAAGAAACTTACTCTCTCATTGTAGACGGTCGTTTACAATCGTAACAACGTTGAAAAGTACAACTTTGCGCACAGAAAACCCTAACCTATACGGCCATGTTTGTTGTTGTTTCGGGTATGGTGTGACTATTCAGTCACATGACGTGTGTCAATAACGCGCGCGCGAGCAGCGCAAAGTTTTAAACTCGTCGCATCTCCTGATGCACCAAATAAATCACATAATGACACGTTCACACGCGAAGTCGCGAAGTGCAATGCCCTAGCTGGACCCATTCTCCTTGGAAATAGGCAGATCTGGCTATTTCAAGGGAACGCCTTGGATACCAGACAAGAATTCCAAGGCTTTCCCTTGGAAACAGAGGGATTCCAAGACGAAGTCTGGGAGTACAAGGAAACCCCTTGAAGTCATCCAGCCGTCCTTGAAATCCACGACATTTCCTCGAAATTCAAGACATGTTTTTTACCGTGGTGAGGGGCGATTGCAGGCTGCGGCTAGAACAGAACTTGCACGGAATCCTTCCGCCCGTCTACCAATCGCAAAAGAGTGACGCAACATTCCGCCAATCACAGCTATAGAGCGAGCGTGTGACGGTTTATTCATCCGCCGTCAGCAACGAGTTCTTTGCCGTACAAGGCTAGGCTTTACACGCCGAATGGCAATGAATGAAAATTGAAAAAGAATGACAGTTGTTCTTTTTTCCTATCATGAGTTAAATCTTCATGACTATCGTAACTAAATAAATGTCCTTCTCACAGGCTGGCAGCAACCTGTTTCACTATGTGCGCCTTATATGTTGGCTTTGTAAGAACACATTACTAATATTTCGTTGTAAAGTTTGCACTCGATAGCTAATGAGACGTGCAGTGTCACGGGGCCCCAACCCCGTGCCGGTAGGCAGCCAAACCAACACCTGCCCGGCTCGCCCTACTCCCAGCGCTCTGCAGAGCAGACGACGCAGCGACGCCTAGCCACCGGTCCCCTCCACTCCCCTCGTCCGCCGCCGGCTCCGGCCAATCAAATCGCGCCGCTCGCTCAGACGAGACTGTCACCGCCGCCGCGCCGGTCAGTCAGCGTGGAACTCCGGACAGAGCAGGTGCTCCGTGAAAGTTATCGAGTCAGTGCTGTGACCGCGCCGTTTCGAACCAACATGAGTACTCCGAAGATTCACGTGGATTATCTAGCCCGCAAGGTTTGTTTCGCCGTCCAAGTTCGTCAAAGTTTTCGCCGTCTTTCTCACGCTACTCTCCTCACACACGCTTGATTTTACCACCACCAGGGCCCCTTGCCCGGGAGCGTCATGGCCGGCTAGGCTGCCCACCTTCGCCCTGCGGCCTGACGGCGAGGCACCATGAGGAGAGGACGGCGACGACGACGAAACCGGCTATGTGTGTGTGTGCTACGTACTCTGCAACCCGTAGAGAGAGAAGGAAAGTGCAGTGAAATGTGACAAATAAAAATGTGTTAGTGTGTGTGTGAGTGTGTCGCGGGGAGGCGCCCCCCGTCGGCAGTTTCTGTACTTGGTTGTACTTCTTCTTCACCGGAAGTGGCTCCCGTCCACTTCCGGCAACTTAGGTGAGTGCACTCTTAAAATCTGGGCCCAGTGATCACTTGTTTTGCATAGTGCTATTTCTGTTTGTATAGCTTTTGTTTTGTCTAGTGTATGTAAAAATGTTTCCGTTGTATTTTGTCTTGGTGTCCTAGTTATCCATTTACTAGATGCGCTTTGTTATCAATCCCTGTTTGTTATACACTTGCGCTATGTGTTATACGTTTGCTGTTTAATGCACGTAAATTATTATGATTATCATCCTCTAGTTTTTGAGGTCTCTCAGGTGTTTTCCTCTTAAATACTAGTCATGCGCATGCAATAAATTGAATCAGTTAAAAGGTAAATAAAAAATTAAAATATGAAAATAAAAGGAAATTATAAATAACAGTTAAATAAAATATTAAAATAGTAACAAAATATAAACTATTAATTTTCTAAAGTGTTCCAACTACAAAAGCTATAAAATACTCTTTTAGTTCTAAGCAAATAATTCGTTTTCACGAGGGGACGCCCTTGTTTGGTTTGTTTGCTTATTGTTTCACTTACTTGTGAAATTTACTAGTAGCACTATGTCGGTGACTTTGATTTACATTTATTGTTGTTTGTGTTTTCGACCCTAGCACGGTTATTTATTATTTCATTTCTTAGAAATTATCATAGCGGGGTTTCACCGCTTTTCGCCTGGTTTTGGCTTTGAATTAATTGTGCTGTTAGAGGCACTTACCCTATTTTTCTGAGGGTTATTTACGCAATTTTCTTTATGACACTTGCAGTTTTGTTCTGCCTTTAATCTCAACCGTGCTAGACTTGTGTTTTGTATATTCTTGTGTATTATTTGTGTATTGTGTGTTTACTGTAAACTTGTATATTGTGGTGAATTTTGGAATTTCCTGTTTTCTGTGCGTATGGTTTCTCTTTCAACCTCATGCCCCCACCTTTTTCCTATAGTGTGGTCATTTCGTATTGTCGTGGGTTCGCGCCCCACCTGGGCATTGTTTTGTTTATTGTAAACTTATTTCACCATACGCAATTAAATCATTGCCCTTATCAAATTTTCTAGTTTTCTTGTTGTTTATTGTATTAACCGATACGCGACGACAGTGGCGGGTTTTACTTATTAATTTTGCACTCATATTGCTAAATACTTGTAATACTTGTAATTAATCCTCATCTTTTAATTAATAATTAAATCGCCCGCCTGGCGCCCTCTCAAAAATCTCAAGCTGTCGCCGCGTTTCGCATCCAGCCCTTACTACCCCCTTCTGAATTTGTACAGCGGCCAGGGCATGACACCCGAGAAGAGCTACCTTTGTGTTTACACCCACCCCCCCCACCAACCACAGCCGTAACAAATGGCGCCCAACGTGGGGCTTTTTCTCTGTTTTGTTTTTAAGGGTTTTGGCAATTTTTCTTGTACTATCTTGTGTTGTTGTATATATATTTTTTTATGTACTGTATATTATGTATATATTAAACTTTGCTCTTTGCTTTTGAAATCTGCCGCTCCTTTTAGGTTGCGGGTTTTCTATTTTCAAAACAATTCAAGTAATTTGTTTATCAATTCAAATTAATTGTTTATTGTTATTGTAATTACTTTGCACAGCTTTTGGCTGTTAATTTAAGCTATTTTGGATTTCACCTTGTTCATATATTATTGTGTTTTATTTTCAACACTTTTTATACTTTTCTATGTATGTAACTTCATTGTTAAATGGTTTGAAGTGTCGTCAACGTCCCCTCATCGTGCCCGCAAAAGGCTGCAGGGCGAAGAATTGTCTTGCTGACTATAGTATTTATTGTGTTTATTGAACTTTGAACTTTTGAACTTTATTTGAACTTTAGAAATAGTGGCAATATGGCTGCCGCTCAAATCCCAGTTCCTATTGATTTTCACGCTCTTAGCACCGAGGAGATCGAGTATGAGTTGGATATCAGAAACGTTTCTCACATCTTCAAGCCAGTGCCTGAGAAGGTTTTGTTGCTGCAGGCTCATTGGAGTGGTGCTATATGTGCAACTCAAGTGGAAGAGTTCAGGCCGCGTGAAGAATTGAGTCTTCTGAAACAGAAGGTTGCCGAGCTAGAAGTTTTGCTCGTGGAGAATGCTCCTACTCGCCGCGAGTCTCGGCGATTTAATGCGCTTTATCTTCACACGCTCTACAGGATCCGCCGCTGTATGTTTCGTGGAGACATTGAACAATTTACAGCTTTAGCGAAGAGAGTCAACCGAATCCAAGGAGCTTGCGTCAACCTTTTTCCTCACATTGAGTATCCCACATTGACTATTGTAGAGGATGACTTAGAAGCGCGCTTGTCTGCCCTGCATGTCAGTAAGCGGCCAAAGGACAAGCAGTCGGGCTCGAAGAAGAGTAGCAAGAAGAAAAGTAGGAGTAGGAAAAGTAAGAAGAAGTCAAGACAAGCGTCTTCCACTTCCGAATCCGACAGCGCGTCAAGCAGCTCATCCTCATCAAGCAGCTCGACTGAGAGGCACGGTTCCAGAAGAGCGGGCAAAATTCGTGAGGTCGCTAGGCTTGCCTACCATTACGCCGGAAAGAAGGACGAGGATCTGCATGGGTTCCTCTCCCAGCTTGATGACGCTGCTGATATGTATGGTTTCAGTGGCCGTGACTTGCTTGGAGGTATGAGTGCGTTGCTACAAGGAAACGCTCATACGTGGTTCACTGCCCGTAAACATAGTCTTTCAAGCTGGTCCACCTTCAAGAGAGAACTAAAGGAAGCATTCAACCCAGCCGGGAATGACTCTGAAATCTGGGAGAAAATCGAGAGCCTGCGTCAGAGTTCTGACGAAACGTACGCCGTGTATGAAGCCAGGGCCGAAGAACTGTACCAACGTCTTTCAGAACCACCCACTGACAAGGAAAAGCTTCGCAAGCTGCTAAGCGGTTTACACCTGTATTACAGGAGCCGTATTCGAAGTTCAGATATAACTTCACTCTCTGTTTTGCGGCGTGAATGTAGAGACTTGGAGGCAGACAAAGTACATGTTATGAAGCTAGAGAAGAAAGAACTCAAGAGAATGGACAGAGAAAAAGAAAAGAAGAGAGAACAAGAGCAGAAAAGGAGACAAGAACCAGCCGTCTACGCTGTCAAGGAAGTATACTCCTCCAGCTCTGACTCAGATCAAGGCATTGAGTTTGCGCCTTCCAGCACCCTCAAGAGCCATACTTCTTCGTCTCTTCGGTTCTGTTGGCGTTGTGGACTTCAGGGACACGCCCCCGCTGAATGCCCCAACACTGTGTTTTGCCGGAAGTGTGGAATCTCTGATGTTACTACAAATAATTGTAGCAACTGTCGTCGTGCCGAAGAGGCGGGTCACTGGTCTGCCTCTCCGGGAAACAACACTGGAGCCTGGGGAGGGCCGAGCCAGAGCTCTGTTCAAGATCAGGCCCTCTGGATGAGGTACCCTCCGCCACCTCTCCCTTCTCAGTTCAACTTTCCTCCTCCAACTCGCCCACCTCTCTTTCCTCAGGGCAGAGGAACTCCACGTCCTCAAGGAGGACAATAAGAAGATCAGCTCTCAGGATAAAATTGGGCAACGATACACGTGGTTACTTGGCTGTCTCAGTTCTTGGAGTCCATTTGGTTTACTTGACAGTGGTGCTTCGCGGACACTTGTTGGACCCACAGGAAGAAAATTACTAGAAGATGCTGGACTGAAACCTCAACCTCCTCAGAAGTTCCAGTTCATCAGGGTTGCCAACAAGGGTCTTGCAAGAATTGAAAGTGAATATTCTGTGCCTTTCACTGTTGTCGGTACAACTCGGGTTCTGACTGTACTGTACGTCCCTCGTCTGTGCTCTGACTTAATACTTGGCTTAGACTTTTGGCGCCGCTACCAGCTACGCCCTGACTTTGTGTCCAACACTTGCCTTGTTGGTTGTCTGGATATATTTTCTGCAGAACTCGCAGAAAAAGAAGAAGAAGATTCTGACAATGTTCTTACCCCTTCACAGCGGTGCGAGTTACAGGAAATTTTGGACGAGTTCCGTCCTATTCTGGATATTGACAGGCTCGGTTGTCTGAAGGGTGTGGAGCATCACATTGACACCGGTGATGCTCCTCCATGCAAGCAAAAGTACAGCAGTTTGAATCCAAAACTTCTGGCTGAAGCACACAAGGGACTAGAAGAGAGACTTGCTAACGGGACAGTCGAACCATCTGAGTCACCTTACTCTTCTCCACTGTTGCTCATCCCCAAGAAGGATCAGGGATGGCGTTGGGTTGTCGACTTCCGTCAACTAAACAAAGCCATCAACCGGCCCAGCGCTCATCCACTGCCGCACATCAACCCAATGCTATGGAATGTGCGAGGAGGTACCATCTTCTCGAGCATCGACGTGAAGGATGCCTATCTTCAGGTTCCTCTTGATAAGGAGTCGCGAGCAAAAACAGCATTCACCGTTCCGGGACGGGGACTTTTCCAGTACACTCGCCTTCCAGCTGGACTCAAGGACGCTGCTGCTCGCTGGCAACGTGAGATAGAGCGCGTACTTGGTCATGAACCTCACTGTTTAGTCTATATGGATGATATCCTGTTGTGGTCTCCTAATCTGGATTGGGAGCATCACAAAGCTCTTATCAAGAGAACTCTTCAGAAACTGGCTGACGCAGGGTTAACCATCAAGATGAGCAAGTGTTCCTTTGGAAGGAAGCAGACTCTGTATCTAGGCCACATCATAGACCAGCATGGAATACGGCCTGATCCGGCCAAAATCTCAGCCATTGTAAACTTTCCTACACCTCGCCGAGTCAAACAAGTCCGTCAGTTCTTAGGTCTTGCGGGATGGGTCAGAAAGTTCATCAACAATTTTGCTGCTGCTGCCAAGCCTCTCACTGACTTGCTTAAGAAGGGAAGTCCATTCCGCTGGTCCAAGGAAGCTGAGGACGCCTTTAATTACTTCAAGGAAAAGCTCTGCACTTCACCTGTCCTTCGAGCTCCTGATTTTTCAAGGCCCTTCAAGATCTATACCGACGCATCTGCGGCCGGTACTGGTGGAATTCTTTGTCAAGATTTTGATGATGGAGAACACGTTATTGCCTATTCAAGCCGTACTCTCAAAGGACGGGAAAGTAAATACGCCGCGACGGAACTCGAATGTCTAGCCGTCCTTCATGCCCTCACTGCTTTTAGGCCTTATGTGGAAGGATACAAGTTTGATTTGTATACGGACCACAGCAGCCTCCTCTGGTTGTCAAAGCTCAAGAATCCTTCAGGACGTCTAGCCCGGTGGGCCGTACAGATTCAGCAGTATGATATGAACATCATTCACCGGAAGGGTGCAGCTATGCAAGCACCTGATGCACTCAGCCGTAATCCTGAAGAAGATGAATGTCTTGGTGTTGATCTGATTGACGTATCTGCTACCCCTACAGATCCTTGGTACACCAACCTGGTTGAACAAGTAAAGACTACACCAGACTCATACGAAGGTTTTGCAATACGCGACGACAGATTGTTCAAGCTCATCCGTGTCGGTGCTGATCTACCGATGAAGTGGGTTCAAGTTCTTCCGCAGGAATGCCGAGAGAAACTGCTGAAACAGTGTCATGACGAGCCAACCAGTGGACATGTTGGAGCTTACAGGACCTTTTGTAAGGCTAGGTTGCAAGGATACTGGCTAAAAATGCAACGAGACATCCTGGACTACGTCAGAAAATGCAAGATTTGTCAGGTCGTGAAGTCTTCAAGAGCACCACCTGCTGGCATGATGGGTTCGCATCCCAAGATATCTGAACCTTTTGAGGTCCTTTCCACCGATCTTGTTGGTCCTCTACCTCGGTCTAGCCTGGGTAACTCGTATATCTCTGTAACCACTGATTATTTCTCTAAATACTGCTTTCTTAAGCCACTTCGGACTGCTACTGCCAAATCCATCGTGAAGCACCTAAGAGAAGATATTTTTCTCGTTCATGGTGCACCCAGGCTGCTGCTAATGGACAATGGACCGCAGTACAGAAGTGAAGAGATGGCCAGACTTTGTGAAGAATTCAAGATAGAAAGGAAGTATAACATAACTTACAACCCCCGAAGCAACCCCACCGAGAGAACAAACCAGACGCTGGGAGCCATGCTTAGGTCATACAGCCAAGAAAATCAAAGGAAGTGGGACGAACGCCTTCCCGACCTTCAGCATGCCCTCAGATCTGCCGTCAGCACTGTCACCGGTTTCTCTCCCCAATTCTTGGTATTTGGAAAGGAGATACCCGTGGATGGCCGCCATCACTTCCTGCAGCCACCCGACGTCCTGGAGTGTGAAACACCAGTTCAGCAGTCCTCTAGCTTTCAGCGTCTTGAAGCCCTCCGTTCTGATGTCCAAGAAAAATTGAATAAGGCTCAGGAAAAGAGTGCCGCCCGCTACAATCTCCGCCGGCGTCAAGTTAGTTTTAACCCCGGAGACGTGGTAAAATTGAAAACCTTCTATAAATCAGACAAAATTGAAGGATTCACAAAGAAGTTGGCTGCAAGGTACAAAGGACCTTTCACAATCGTCAGGAAGGAGGGAAATGTGTCATACATCATTGAATCTGAAGATGGAGTCCGAAGCGGCCCCCACCACGCCGATCAACTGGAACTGTACTTTCGATGAAAAAAAAATCATCTGCGAAGATTTTTGCTGATGTGGGGAGGGGGTGTCACGGGGCCCCAACCCCGTGCCGGTAGGCAGCCAAACCAACACCTGCCCGGCTCGCCCTACTCCCAGCGCTCTGCAGAGCAGACGACGCAGCGACGCCTAGCCACCGGTCCCCTCCACTCCCCTCGTCCGCCGCCGGCTCCGGCCAATCAAATCGCGCCGCACAGTGGGGCAAAATCGAAAAAAGAGGGTCATAATTCCAAAGTGCTGGAAATTGCACAAATATTGGTACAGGGGGGTTTTCGAGTGTGCTTGATTGATTCCCGGTGTCCATTTGCACCTCCCGGGTCATCCTGGGGGTGTCATCGGGGACCTCATGAGGTCGCCGATGACACCCTTTTTGATAATTTGTATCCTGGGGTTTTCGAGGGCGCCTGATCGATTCCCGGTGACCGTTTGCTCCTCCCGGGTTATCGGGGGGGTGTCATCAGCGACCTCACGTCATCGGCGACCTCACGTCATCGGCGACCTCACGTCATCGGCGACCTTATGACGCCTTATGAGGTCCCCGATGACACCCCCAGGATGACCCGGGAGGTGCAAACGGACACCGGGAATCGATCAGACGCCCTCGAAAACCCCGCGATGCAAATTTTCAAGAAGGGCGTCATCGGCGACCTCATGAGGTCCCCGATGACACCCCCAGGACGACCCGGGAGGTGTAAAAGGACACCGGGAATCGATCGGGCGCCCTCGAAAACCCCGCGGAACAAATATTCAGTGCTCCACCCCCATGTGAATCGGGTTGATTTCACACTAAATCTCGCAATTTGTGCGATTTGTTCAATGTTTGAGAGCGATTTGTAAGAAAATCGCTAAATTTCGCTAAATCGGCCCATATGCCTTTTGAAGAGGGCCATTAGTAGAACTCATTTCCGTAGCCGGCATGATGCGCAAACGTGCGCAACTCAACTTCTGTCACGGGAAAAGTGTGTCATACGCTGATTTTCATACTTTTTCAAAAATTGTTAAAAATTGAACATGGAATATTTCGATAAATCCGCTTATTGTGTCACATGCCTCAGACCTTCCTCTTTCCATTGATGTATATAATTGATACATTATGTCATCGGACAGAGGCGGAAAATCGATTTATGTGAACCCCTTGCTCACACACCGCGTTGACACCCGAATTTGGGCATCTTTGCCGCTCTTTTTCAAACGGAAATCGTCCAATGAGATTACTAAAACGTACTGCATCAGGTGCTCTGAACCTTTCTGAACACAGATCGACTGCTGCCTGGACTGAAAACGCATTTTAGTCATGTACCCTTTTTGACCCTCTTTTTTCGATTTTGCCCCACTGTGCGCCGCTCGCTCAGACGAGACTGTCACCGCCGCCGCGCCGGTCAGTCAGCGTGGAACTCCGGACAGAGCAGGTGCTCCGTGAAAGTTATCGAGTCAGTGCTGTGACCGCGCCGTTTCGAACCAACATGAGTACTCCGAAGATTCACGTGGATTATCTAGCCCGCAAGGTTTGTTTCGCCGTCCAAGTTCGTCAAAGTTTTCGCCGTCTTTCTCACGCTACTCTCCTCACACACGCTTGATTTTACCACCACCAGGGCCCCTTGCCCGGGAGCGTCATGGCCGGCTAGGCTGCCCACCTTCGCCCTGCGGCCTGACGGCGAGGCACCATGAGGAGAGGACGGCGACGACGACGAAACCGGCTATGTGTGTGTGTGCTACGTACTCTGCAACCCGTAGAGAGAGAAGGAAAGTGCAGTGAAATGTGACAAATAAAAATGTGTTAGTGTGTGTGTGAGTGTGTCGCGGGGAGGCGCCCCCCGTCGGCAGTTTCTGTACTTGGTTGTACTTCTTCTTCACCGGAAGTGGCTCCCGTCCACTTCCGGCAACTTAGGTGAGTGCACTCTTAAAATCTGGGCCCAGTGATCACTTGTTTTGCATAGTGCTATTTCTGTTTGTATAGCTTTTGTTTTGTCTAGTGTATGTAAAAATGTTTCCGTTGTATTTTGTCTTGGTGTCCTAGTTATCCATTTACTAGATGCGCTTTGTTATCAATCCCTGTTTGTTATACACTTGCGCTATGTGTTATACGTTTGCTGTTTAATTCACGTAAATTATTATGATTATCATCCTCTAGTTTTTGAGGTCTCTCAGGTGTTTTCCTCTTAAATACTAGTCATGCGCATGCAATAAATTGAATCAGTTAAAAGGTAAATAAAAAATTAAAATATGAAAATAAAAGGAAATTATAAATAACAGTTAAATAAAATATTAAAATAGTAACAAAATATAAACTATTAATTTTCTAAAGTGTTCCAACTACAAAAGCTATAAAATACTCTTTTAGTTCTAAGCAAATAATTCGTTTTCACGAGGGGACGCCCTTGTTTGGTTTGTTTGCTTATTGTTTCACTTACTTGTGAAATTTACTAGTAGCACTATGTCGGTGACTTTGATTTACATTTATTGTTGTTTGTGTTTTCGACCCTAGCACGGTTATTTATTATTTCATTTCTTAGAAATTATCATAGCGGGGTTTCACCGCTTTTCGCCTGGTTTTGGCTTTGAATTAATTGTGCTGTTAGAGGCACTTACCCTATTTTTCTGAGGGTTATTTACGCAATTTTCTTTATGACACTTGCAGTTTTGTTCTGCCTTTAATCTCAACCGTGCTAGACTTGTGTTTTGTATATTCTTGTGTATTATTTGTGTATTGTGTGTTTACTGTAAACTTGTATATTGTGGTGAATTTTGGAATTTCCTGTTTTCTGTGCGTATGGTTTCTCTTTCAACCTCATGCCCCCACCTTTTTCCTATAGTGTGGTCATTTCGTATTGTCGTGGGTTCGCGCCCCACCTGGGCATTGTTTTGTTTATTGTAAACTTATTTCACCATACGCAATTAAATCATTGCCCTTATCAAATTTTCTAGTTTTCTTGTTGTTTTTTGTATTAACCGATACGCGACGACAGTGGCGGGTTTTACTTATTAATTTTGCACTCATATTGCTAAATACTTGTAATACTTGTAATTAATCCTCATCTTTTAATTAATAATTAAATCGCCCGCCTGGCGCCCTCTCAAAAATCTCAAGCTGTCGCCGCGTTTCGCATCCAGCCCTTACTACCCCCTTCTGAATTTGTACAGCGGCCAGGGCATGACACCCGAGAAGAGCTACCTTTGTGTTTACACCCACCCCCCCCCCACCAACCACAGCCGTAACAGCAGAATAGCGAAGGACGACCTTGTGCTGAACCAGGAAGCCCCAGGGCTGGGTAGGCACGCCGTTGGCGGTGCACGCGCGGCCGGCGCCCGGAGGTACGCGATCGGCCTGGTTCTCTTAAACACCAAGAAGGCGAAGGTGTTGTCAGCGGGGCGCGCGCGCGCGGCCGGCACCCGGCTGCACGGGATCGGCCTGGTTCTCTTAAACACCAAGAAGGCGAAGGTGTTGCCGGCAGCTGAGATAAGTAGACCGGACCCAAAAAAAACTAAACGTAAAGTGAAAAAACTGACTACACAGATCGTTTGTAGAGGGTTAGTAGAGATTTGTAGAGGTAAAATTTTAAGGAAAAACCCAAGCCGGACCCGTTTTTTAAAACCCCGCTTGGGTCCGGCCAAGTATGCTTTCCGTTGGCCGGACCCATTGCACCATATCACATATACAATGAGGTAAAGTGACATTGGGGGCGAAGGTTTTCGTTAGTAGAAATAAGTAGAGCAAACTAAAAAAAATATTAAACGCTGTTTAAGAATAAAAAGGACACCAAAAGTTTATCATATCATAAGCCGGGTCCATCCAGCGGCCGACCTTTTGCCAGATGAATTATTTTGCAGCACATTCTCTGTTCCACGAGCAAAATCGTTAGTAGAGATAAGTAGAAAAAAAAGAATTTTAGACAGTCGTATTCCTTGCCGTGTACTTGAATGAGCAGAACTGTGGGTGCGGCCAACGAACGTGTTGTCAACGTGTGATTTTTTTTTTTCACCTGACACACTTTTATACTGCCCCAAAACGTTAGTAGAGATTAGTAGAAGTGTCGAAATGTGAAATTGTCGTTTTTCCTGCTGTGTAGTCTAATCAACGAAACAATGGGTCCGTCCAGCGGCCGACTTTTTGCCAGATGTTATTTTTTTTACCACATTCTCTGTTCCGCGAACAAAATCGTTAGTAGAGATAAGTAGAAAAAAAAAAGAATTTTAGACAGTCGTATTCCTTGCCGTGTACTTGAATGAGCAGAATTGTGGGTGCGGCCAACGACCGTGTTGTCAACGTGTGATTTTTTTTTTCACCTTACACACTTTAATACTGCCCCAAAACGTGAGTAGAGATTAGTAGAAGTGTCGAAATGTTAGATTGTAGTTATTAAATTGTCGTTTTTCCTGCTGTGAAGTCTAATCAACGAAACAATGGGTCCGTCCAGCGGCCGGCTTTTTGCCAGATGTTATTTTTTTTCACCACATTCTCTGTTCCGCGAACAAAATCGTTAGTAGAGATAAGTAGAAAAAAAAAGAATTTTAGACAGTCGTATTCCTTGCTGTGTACTTAAATGAGCAGAATTGTGGGTGCGGCCAACGACCGTGTTGTCAACGTGTGATTTTTTTTTCACCTTACACACTTTTATACTGCCCCAAAACGTTAGTAGAGATTAGTAGAAGTGTCGAAATGTGAAATTGTCGTTTTTCTTGCTGTGTAGTCTAATCAACAAAACAATGGGTCCGTCCAGCGGCCGACTTTTTGCCAGATGTTATTTTTTTCACCACATTCTCTGTTCCGCAAACAAAATCGTTAGTAGAGATGAGTAGAAATAAAAGAATTTTAGACAGTCGTATTCCTTGCCGTGTACTTGAATGAATAGAATTGTGGGTGCGGCCAACGACCGTGTTGTCAACGTGTGATTTTTTTTTCACCTTGCACACTTTAACACTGCCCCGAAACGTGAGTAGAGATTAGTAGAAGTGTCGGAATGTTAGATTGTCGTTAAATTGTCGGTTTTCCTGCTGTGAAGTCTAATCAACGAAACAATGGGTCCGTCCAACGGCTGCGTTATTGCTAGATGTTATTTGGTCACCACATTCTCTGTTCCATTGGACGGACCCATTATTCGATGGGTCCTATGAACGTAGTCCGATCTCCGCGCGACGAGTGAACGTAGTCCGATCTCCGCGCGACGAGTGAACGTAGTCATATCTCCGCGCGACGAGTGAACGTAGTCTGATCTCACAGTTACGCGTGAACAAAGCCCGATGTCACTTTTTGGGGTGAAATGAGTTAGAAATTGATTCTCGTAGATAAAAATATTGTGAATCTTTTTTGTTAAAAACTTTTTTGACAAAAATGAGCCGAAAGGCTGCTATTCTTAAAAAAAGTACACTGTCCTAAGTCCCTTTAGAGCCGCCGCTCCAAGTTACACTGTCTGATCTCCGAGCCGCGCTGGCCGCGCCGCCACGCTGCACTCGCCCTGCCATCTCTCTCTCTCTCTCTCTCTCTCTCTCTCTCTCTCTCTCTCTCTCTCTCTCTCTCTCTCTCTCTCTCTCTCTCTCTCTCTCTCTCTCGTGTCTAGAACAATCCGAACGCTACACCATTGCATCGTCTGAGATCTAGGAGGGGAATCAATTCATTTATTCTGTTATTTGCTGACGAAATAAATGAGGTAAGGATTTATTTTGAATGTAACGAAACTAGGTATTTACTTTTTAAAATGTTGATTTTGGCTGTCGAAGCGTTTATGTTTCCTCGATTTGCTTTGGTAATTTCATTTGTTCTCTTGCTATGTGTTTGGTAACTCATTCATCGTCAATGTGCAATACCGTTAGTTTTGAGTTAAAAGAGAATTGTTTGAACGAACATTTGCATTAGGAAATGTTATTTAGTAGTGCTGCCCTCGCCGGTTGTGCGCTGCGGCGGTGCCCGAAGCCCGGCCGGGAGAAGGCCAAGATGGTCATGGTGGTGAGTGCTGCCCTTGTCGGCGAGGCCCGTAGCGAGACGACGATAGGGCACACTTAAGGCTATTGAATGATCTTTTGAAATACTCGATACCACAAACTGTTTAGGAACGGCAGCTGTTAAACGGGACTTAAACCTCGCCTTAAACATACGGTACTTTTGAACAGTCATGCTGCATAAAATTAACTGCGAACAACAGGTGAACAAGCACCTCGAACCAAAGGATCAGTGCAAGAACATAAAACTGCCGTTGCGAATTATAATTTACTCGTCAAATCCGAGCCGGAACTACATGTTCTTGGTATGTACGTGTGCGGAAAGAACTAAAGATTTTTTTCAGTACATAAAATTTACCAAAAGTCCAAAGCGCGATTTGTCATTCACTGTTAAACTTTCCAAACGGCTTTTCTCGGAACGAGCCCGGACTGACATCGGACTTCGTTCACGCGTAACTGTGAGATCAGACTACGTTCACTCGTCGCGCGGAGATATGACTACGTTCACTCGTCGCGCGGAGATCGGACTACGTTCACTCGTCGCGCGGAGATCGGACTACGTTCAGAGGACCCATCGTATTTCGCTAATAAGACTACACACTGCTACACAGCAGGAAAAACGACAATTTCACATTTCGACACTTCTACTAATCTCTACTCACGTTTTGGGGCAGAAGAAAAGTGTGTAAGGTGAAAAAAAAAATCACACGTTGACAACACCGTCGTTGGCCGCACCCACAATTCTGCTCATTCAAGTACACGGCAAGGAATACGACTGTCTAAAATTCTTTTTAAGCGGTCTCAGCACCGCTTCTAGCGCTACGTCGGCTGGGGCGGGGAGCGTGTCGTCGTCATCGTCGACCGTCGTCGCTTCGGGCATGGTCGTCCTTTCGGGATGGTCGTCACTGTGACGTCACGCCTCCCCCCTCCACGCTCTGTCCCCACTCGTCTAGTCTGTTCGTGTGTCGTGTTCGTTGCTCGGCCCGGCTCGGCCCGACCCGGCTCCCCCCGGCCCGGCTTGGCTCCGGGTAAAAAAATGTCAGGAACCACAAAATATCAGGTCTGATATGTAGGTTTTGAAGTTGTATCGAGATTATGTGACGCATAAACTAATGTGGTCTGTCCGATGTCAGCTAGTTTTTGTACAATGAGGACCTTGCCCCGAATGGCGGAGCGTAGTGGGAACCATAACAAAGCACCATAACCCATAATGTAAACTAGTTTAAATCTAGTTTTATATTCAATTCTAGCATAACTCTGTTAAAAAAATGGTGTGTATTAGGGCTGCGCATACATTCGGATCATTTTAAATTACAAAATATCAGGTCTGATATGTAGGTTTTGAAGTTGTATTGAGATTATGTGAAGCATAAACTAATGTGGTCTGTCCGATGTCAGCTAGTTTTTGTACAATACTGGGCCCATCACTATCACTCATTTGTAGTAATTTTATTTCATCTCCCTATCTCTCAAATAATAAAGAACCTTGTTTAGAATACACAAGTTTGGGTGCAGGCAGCAGAATTAGTGAAACTGATATCATTTGATAGGTATCATTTATTATACACTTGGTGACGGCAAACCGTGGATTTAATATATATCATATACTCTTACCGAAACTATTGATGCTGCTGTACTGAGATGTTTTATAAATCCTAAGGGTAATATAGAGAACTATTTTAATTTCTTCTCCGTATTCTAAATAAAAAAGTACCTTCGTTTTAAACACAGAAGTTTGGGTGCAAGCTGCAAATTGATATCATTTGATAGGTATTACTTATTATACACTTGGTGACGGCAAACCGTGGATTTAATATATATCATATATTCTCACCGAAACTATTGATGCTGCTGTACTCAGATGTTTTATAAATCCTGAGGGTAATATAGAGAACCATTTTTAGCAATATTAAAGGACTGAAAGATTCAAATTGAAATTTCATTCAGATCATGTGAAGCGTAGAATACAGTGTTCGGTCGAATGTCAGCTAGTGTGTTTTGTATAATATTGGTCCGATTACTGATTTGATGCAAATTTATTTCTTCTCTGTATTCTAAATAATGAAGTACCTTTGTTTTAAATACACAAATTTGGGTGCAAGCTGCAGAATTATTTAAATTGATATCATTTGATAGGTATTATTTATTATACACTTGGTGACGGCAAACCATGGATTTAATATTTCTTCTCTGTATTCTAAATAATAAAGTACCTTTGTTTTAAATACACAAATTTGGGTGCATGCTGCAGAATTACTTAAATTGATATCATTTGATAGGTATTATTTATTATACACATGGTGACGGCAAACCGTGGATTTAATATATATCATATATTCTCACTGAAACTATTGATGCTGCTGTACTGAGATGTTTTATAAATCCTAGGAGTAATATAGAGAACCTTTTTTAGCAAAATATTATATACTCTTGCCTATTTCAGTCTAGCATTTGAGGCCTATTAATCAGCTTTAGACATTTTAGTCTACATATTTAGCAAGTATACATATACCAGACAAATTTTAGATTTTCCATGAAAAATCTTTTCAAGTCGTTTGTATCTTAGAATTTTGTTATCATCTGGCCTATTTTTTTAGCGCTCCCTTCTGGTTTGGAAAAGCTTGAGAGCGGGCTTTGGTGTCTGTTTGTTTGTTTGTTTGTTTGTTTGTTTGTCTGTATGTTTGTTCCACTCCAAGGAGTTGCTGTAGAGAGTCGAAATTTTTGGGGGTATTTTAAGGGTCACTCCTGGACACCGAAAGGCCTGGTTCAAATCCTGCCAACCCTCATTAAGGCACTGAAAAAAAAAATAATTAAAGTTCTACAGTAATGGGAAAAAAATTTATCGGGAAAATTTCATGAGCTCGTAACGGGTATGTCGACGAGTTAGGTTTCTCTAGGTCAAAATTTTGCCCGTTTTGCTGTATCTTCTACCGTTTTGGGTCGGCTCAGCCACCCACCGTTTTTGCGATTAAGGGCGTAACTGGCCGGTACAGTGTAATAAATAGGCGAAAACGGTCCAATTCTAATTTTGTCTAACCCAGCTGACCCGCACATCGCCAGAACCGTCTCGACGGTGGCTCATTGATGCCGCCCAACGTTTTCAGCGATTTCCCAAAATATCTCTGGGAGCTGAGTTACGCCCCTCCGGAAAGGGCCTAAATCACGATATTGGCGTAATTTTAGTTTTGGAGACGCCCCCATCTTCCCGCACCTCTCAGGAATCGTCTGGACGCGGCCAGAATAATGGCGCACACCATTTTTGTTCCAGGGGCCCAACTGGCCGGTACACTGTAAAAAGGGGGAAATTGGTGCGATTTTCAAGTTTCTCTAACCCCATCGATCCGCCCGGAACCGGATTTTCAAGTGCAGTTCAATGACGCAGACCATTTCCCTCGGAAAAGGGCCTAAACCACAAGTACACTATAAAAACCGACCAATATTGGTCCAGTTTTCAACGTTATTCGACCATATCGACCCGCACCTCTCCGGAACCGCCTTTTCGACTCCAGGTCAATGCTGCGAACCGTTGTCCTTGAAAACAGGCTTAACTCGCTAGTACACTGTAAAATCCGACCGAAATTGGTCCACTTTTCCACTATATCCATCCTCATCGATCCGCACCACTCCGGAACCGTCTTTTTAAGTGCAATTACTCGAAACGGACAATTTTCAAAAAAAAATACGTCTGCTAAATGGGGAAAACTTTTTACATAATTAGAATTTGTAACGTTGTACAACCTACTTTGACTGACGTTAGTTTAACTGTTTAACTAAACTTTGGCAGTCTCAAGTATCGAACCACAATTTACACCCACTAGAATAACGTATGTGAATATATTTGTCGTAAACCTTTTCGTTGGTTCATTTTAAGGATTCTGAGACCGCTTCGATACATTTTGATGTATAGGAATGTTTTTTTTTCTACTTATCTCTACTAACGATTTTGTTCGCGGAACAGAGAAAGTGGTGAAAAAAATAACATCTGGCAAAAAGCCGGCCGCTAGACGGACCCATTGTTTCGTTGATTAGACTTCACAGCAGGAAAAACGACAATTTAACTACAATCTAACATTTCGACACTTCTACTAATCTCTACTCACGTTTTGGGGCAGTATTAAAGTGTGTAAGGTGAAAAAAAAAATCACACGTTGACAACACGGTCGTTGTCCGCACCCACAATTCTGCTCATTCAAGTACACAGCAAGGAATACGACTGTCTAAAATTCTTTTTTTTCTACTTATCTCTACTAACGATTTTGTTCGCGGAACAGAGAATGTGGTGAAAAAAAATAACATCTGGCAAAAAGCCGGCCGCTAGACGGACCCATTGTTTCGTTGATTAGACTACACAGCAGGAAAAACGACAATCACACATTTCGACACTTCTACTTATCTCTACTAACGTTTTGGGGCAGTATAAAAGTGTGTAAGGTGAAAAAAAATCACACGTTGACAACACGGTCGTTGGCCGCACCCACAATTCTGCTCATTCAAGTACACAGCAAGGAATACGACTGTCTAAAATTCTTTTTTTTTCTACTTATCTCTACTAACGATTTTGTTCGCGGAACAGAGAATGTGGTGAAAAAAAATAACATCTGGCAAAAAGCCGGCCGCTGGACGGACCCATTGTTTCGTTGATTAGACTTCACAGCAGGAAAAACGACAATTTAACTACAATCTAACATTTCGACACTTCTACTAATCTCTACTCACGTTTTGGGGCAGTATTAAAGTGTGTAAGGTGAAAAAAAAATCACACGTTGACAACACGGTCGTTGGCCGCACCCACAGTTCTGCTCATTCAAGTACACGGCAAGGAATACGACTGTCTAAAATTCTTTTTTTTTCTACTTATCTCTACTAACGATTTTGCTCGTGGAACAGAGAATGTGCTGCAAAATAAATCATCTGGCAAAAGGTCGGCCGCTGGACGGACCCGGCTTATGATATGATAAACTTTTGGTGTCCTTTTTATTCTTAAACAGCGTTTAATATTTTTTTAGTTTGCTCTACTTATTTCTACTAACGAAAACCTTCGCCCCCAATGTCACTTTACGTCATTGTATATGTGATATGGTGCAATGGGTCCGGCCAACGGAAAATACTTGGCCGGACCCAAGCGGGGTTTTAAAAAACGGGTCCGGCTTGGGTTTTTCCTTAAAATTTTACCTCTACAAATCTCTACTAATCCTCTACAAACGATCTGTGTAGTCAGTTTTTTCACTTTACGCTTAGTTTCTTTTGGGTCCGGTCTACTTATTTCTGCTGTTGCAGCTGGTGCGCGCGCGCGCCGCGGCCACCCAAGAGCGGCGCGCCGCGCTGGACACCTACCTCGCGTCCCGCACTCACGACAACTTCGCGGCCTGGTCGGCGGCCCAACACCGGGCTAACGCCGTCACCCACCGAGCTAAACGAGCCCACTGGACAGCTTTCGTTGAAAAGCTCGTCAGAGTCACGATGGCTAACAATCTCGTCTCGTACGCCGAGGCCACCAAGCTCAACCGCCCCCAGCGCGCTGACCCCCTCCCCCCTCCTCTCTCCTCAGATTAATTTAGCGAATTTATAAGGGATGACGCCTGCGAGACACTGAGTAGGCAATCTCGTAGTTCACGCATGCAAACAATATGTTGCCTACCAAACAGGCGCTCTGAGCTGCCACAGGGAACAGGCTCTTACGTCCCCATGAAAATCGTCCCTAAGACAATTCGTCCCCAGCTCTGTCGTCCCGTGTCAGAATGACCCCATCCGCGATGTCCTCATGTTTTGTCCCCAAATAATTTTTTTTTATTTTTTTTTTTTTACAAATTTGCGCATGTTTTCAAGTTCAATATCACATTGCTGACAAATTTAATTTCACAATTTACAATCCAGCATTCATTTCTGAATGCGGGCTTTGTAGTACACATTAGGAACAGTGTACTAAGTTGACTGACTGTTGGATTTGTATTGTACAGAACATTTATGTGTATGTTTATGTAATTTGAAATTTGACTTTTTCCGAACTGTGCCAAATTCTTGGTACTTCTGTAAATTGAAACTGTACTTTATTACATCTTTTGACATATTTGGTACTACTGTGTGCATTTCAATTTTTACTGTAAATATTTGTATTACACCACACACATCTGGTCTATATTCATTTCTATTAATTTTTTGGCAGCATATACGTTGTTTAGTTATCATGCCAGCTCAGAGCAAAGAGCGCTTGTGATGTAGGCAACCCGCTGCGCTCGAGTGCCTCAGTTCGGGCGGGCCTCCCCTCGGGCCGGCTTGGGGCAGGCAAGGCCCGCGCCTCAGTTCCAGCGCCTCAGACGGGGCGCGGTTGGTCGCTTATTGACCGGCCCCCAGCCCGCAGGTATATGAAACTTAGGTAGCGCCTCAGTTCGAGTCGTCCCCCGCCCCGCCCTGGGGCGCGGCGCTAAGCCACTTCTGCAGGAGCTCCTGAGGCGGCGAGACACACTGACTCGCGTAGTGACCGCAGACACGGCAAATTTGGCAACGGGGCACGTACCCCCCCTGCTGCCCTCCCTGCTGCCCTCCTTGCTGCCCTCCTGGTTGCCTTTTCACCCGAGACGGACATAACCTTGCAATATGCCCTCTCCCTTGGCAAAAAAAAAAACACACAACGTTTTGCCCTGGTAAACGATCCCTTTTAGCAGCTGCATCCCCTTTGGGAGGGTTTGCCGTTCCCCCAACCAGCACTGGGGCTGGGTTGGAAGAACCCCCTGTATCCTTACTATTTGAACCTGCCGCGCTGCCCGCCGCGGCCGACACGGCGGTTACGGCGCACGCCGCCACCGCCTTCTTGTTGCGTAACTCGCGTTCCAGCCTCATGGCGGTGCCGTGCAGCTGATCGAAAGTTACGCGCATCGGCCCCAAATGCCGGCTGGTTGCTTGGTCGAGGGCCTCCCCAGTCCTAAAAAACCATGGGCTCCATGGGATCCCATGGATGACTTTCCATGTAAAAATGATTTTAACCACGGAGAATTACTAGAACACCATGGGTCTCACAACACCATGGCATGGGATTTGTAACACCATGGCATGGGATTTGTAACACCATGGCATGGGATTTGCATACACCATGGCCCGGGGTTTGCAACACCATGGAGCCACGAAACACCATGGACAATACTGTCATGGTGTGTCTTCTCCCATGGTGTTAAAGTTATCCCATGGAGGCTTGAATTTCCCATGAGGATTCAAAACGCTGTAAAATCAGTATCTATTCAAATATCGACCTGAAATTTGGTATGTAGCATATTTAGCGAATTTTAGTAGTGCCATTTTAATTTCATTGACATCTGAGTATATTTTTCTGGTAACTTGAAAACGGCTTGGCCTAGGTAAAAATGGACTACGGATTCGGCTCTGCCTCGCTTTCGACACCCTGGAATCATGTTTCGTTCTGTTCCATAAAGTTAATTTTGGACTTGCTCACTGTCTTTTGTCCGTAAGATTTACCATGGTCTTCCGCATGGTTTGCTTTCTCAATGGGCTCGATTCCACTATGGGGCATTCGATGCACAGTTACCATGGGGATATTTTCACCATGAAAAAAAATGGGCCAAAAATCAGAGGGAAATTCAACACCATGGGAAATCAATTCCCATGGAGTGCCATGATGTTCCATGCACCATGGGATCCTCCATGGTTTTTTGGGACTGGGTCCCGCAAGGCTGGAGTCAGCCCGCTTTTGTACCTTGCAATTAGATCATTAGCAACCAAGGCCCGCACCTCAGCAGACTGTCCAAACCAGGGTACGTCGCTGCCATGCAGCGCCTATGCAACTTAGTGAGCCGATCGGAGTACGCCGATACGCCCTCCGACTTGCCCTGTGTGCACCCGTCCAGCTCTGCTTGGAGCTCGCCCGCCTTGGCAGCAAAATTGTCCAAAAGCTTCGCCCGCGCCGCGGGCCACGAGCGCACCTCGGCGGCGCCGAGCAGCCGCCTTGGTTCGCCCTTGAGCCGGGCCAGCAACAGCGCCTCCAAGTCGCGCGGCGTCAAGGTCCCACACCTGCTCTCTACCTTATCTACAGCAAGAATGAAATCCATGAGTTCTTCATCTGATTTCCCTGAACATACAGGAATGCTTTCAAATAACAACTTGCTTTCATGCTTCATAAGGTAGGAACTAAAACCCGACCCCGGCGCCTCGCGCACCATGCCTGCCGCCCCCAGCCGGGCCTGCGGTGAGGCGCGGTGATCCACGCCCGCCCCGCCCCGGCCGTGCCGGCCCTCCCCTCCACTACGCCTGGAAACATAGCCTCCCTGCCCAGGCGCGAGGGGTACGCGGCGCTGCCCCTCCCCACTCCACGGATCAAACTGTTCCTCACAATCCCGATAATTCACGTCGGACATCCATGAGGCCACACTGCCTGCCGACTGGAACATACTGCTGCATGACTTATCTGAAACCGTGGGTGAAGAGGCGCGAACGCCTTCAGCTCCGCTGGAGTGAAAAACAACCCCGGACATGGGCAGACTCGTCGGCCCGACATGCGCGGCCGACCACTGTCCTTCCAACTGATGCTGCAGCGCGGGGAAAGGCTGCCAGGCCCCGGGGGCCATCCCTAAGCCTGGTCCCCGCTCCTGCACCGGCACGCCGCCCTCTCCCTGCGCTCCTCCCAGCCAGGCCGGCCCCTGGCCGGGCCGCTCACAGTACGCTACCTGGGCGGGGAGCTGGGGCTGGCCCACCGCGCCGCCGGCCGCCCACAGCCGCGCCAGCTCGGCGGGTTTCCCCGCCGGTCCGACGGAAGGCCACGTTGCAGCCGGCACCAGCTGCAGCGGCTGCACCGGCGCGGGGAGCGTCGCCCCCATGACGGGCGCCGCGACGCCCGAATCCTGTGCAACATGCAACCCCTGCCCCATGACTCGCTCGGTCACACGGGGAGTGGAAAATAAACCCGGCATGAACCCATGGCCCGCGGCCGCCGGGCCGGCGCCGGGCAGCAAGCCGCCCCGCGGCGCCGCGTCCTGCACGCCATGCTGCAGGCCCGCGCGCGCTCCCGCGCCGCCGCTCCCGCGCCGCCGCTCCCGCCGCGGACATCGACGTTCTAGGGATGGAAAAATCGATCCGGTTAATCGATTATTCGAAAATCGATTTTCGATTTTCAATCATTTCGATTTGCAATCGAAAATCGTCAAAATTTTCGATTTTAGTCGATTTAATCGATAAATCGATCGGTTTTGGCGCTGTTTTTTATAAAACGTTAAACTTTTACCCAAAACACGGGATTTTCATTGAAAAAAAAAACTGAATTAAAGCTTGTGGTAAACTATTTTAATCAATAGTTCCTTTTGGCATTAGTAACAAACTAAGTGCTAAAAATCACAGAATGAGCCATAAAGTAAAGTACACTGTCACTAATTAAGAACTTCAATAAAAATTTTAGTTAAACTTAAAATCAATAAAAAAAAAATTTACATTAACATAACTCATTATCTGACTAGCTGAGCATCCACTACTTCTTCTTTGGAGCAAACCATAGCTCTTCACTGCAGGATGACAGGAATACAAACATTTCCAGGTGTTTGCCAGTCAACCTGTTCCTCAAATTGTTTGCAATGTTGCCAGCGTGGGAAAACATGCGCTCGGATGGCACTGACGTTGCTAAGAGAGACAGATATTCTTGAGCAACAGCATAGACATCCTTGTACTCATTCTTCAAGCACTCCCATGACTGCAGAGGGTTTGGATTATCAACTCGACTGACAGGTGGAGTGCTGAGATACATCTGCAGCTGAACTGGTATCCCATTTCCAGCATCTTCCCCGGGACGCGCCGTGGCTGCCTGCTGCTGTACTTCTTGGTCAAAATCGCCCCAGAAGTCGTCCACGGGCCTCTCAGCTTGGTTGTCGCCAGCAGCAGCTGCTTGTTCCGTCAAGGCGTCAGCCGCAGCAGTGGCGGACGCTCTCATGCGCGCCTTCACAAGTTGGCCTGTCAAAAGGGAATAGAGTTACAGTGATATCGCGTGGGTTAAGCGACAGGGAATGCCAGGTCGGAGCGTCATACCGAGGTGAACAACAGCATCGTACACCCGCCGCTGAGTCAACTGGTCCTGATAGAATGCCACTTTCTTAAATCGTGGGTCCAACAGTGTGGCGGTAGTGTATAGCTTGACTTCCTCAATGAGTCCAAAGGACTTGTTCAACAAATTCAGAAGGTCTTGTTTCATGTTGAAACTCAAGGGTGTTGTTGGCGAGAATTTCTCAGTATCCTATGGAGCAAAAAAAATAATATACTGTTTGTTATGTCAAATTTTTCTAAATTAATATTAAATTAGTTCATGACTACTCACCCTTCTCAGATTTCTCACTACTGGGATGCACTTGCTGAGTGTAACAGTTTTGTCACCGCTCAGCTCCTTAGTGGCCCGAGCCAGGGGAGCCAGCAGTTCCTTGACTTCTTTCAAGATATCCTCCTCTTCAACAGTGACCATGTCAGGAGGCCTGGCCTTGGAGACTCTCTTTCTCTGCAGGTCAAGCAGCACGCGGCTCACCAATGGCGCTAGCTTCAGGAATCTGCAATCAGAAAAACATTGGATTAGCGACCGTTTCCGTATGTATGCGACAATTTCATTTCCAAGTAAATCACCGACCGTTCCAACATATCAAAGCCTGAGTTCCAGCGTGTCCTCACTTCTTGGATCAGCTTGATACATTGTCCTTCCTTCAGGCCCTGCTCAGTTTGCTGCAGTTCAGTCAGCTTGGATGTAGCCACCTCACTCTGTCGGAAAAACCTCACGATCTTCTTGACTTTGACCATCACCTCCCGGATAGTACCGGGTCCAGCAGCAGCGGCCTCTGCTTCCAGGACCTCTTCATCGGGGTCCTCGTCTTCCTCCTCGGCCGCCGGCGCCGGCGCGGTGGGCGTTACTCTTTCCGAGGGCACAGGCAGAGGCTCGTTTCCAATTATTTTCTGTCCAATGTTGTTGAACTGGTGGCTCATGCAAGATAGATGCTTTCCAGGGCCGAATTCTGCCTTAACCGCCGCCTTGATGTTTGCCCCTCCGTCCGTCACTACGAGCCGTACATTGTCATACTCGATCTTCCAGTCTTCACAGAAACTTCGAAAAGCGACCCGCAGATTTTCAGTGGTCTTCCTCTCCATCAGGAAGCGCGCCCCAAGTTCAAATGCATAGGTGAGGGGACCTGCCGAAAGAAAAAAAAACAGCCACAATCGTACACGAAGAGAACTCGCGGCGCGGAGTACTTAATAGCGAGGGGTATTTACACGAATTCGTAAGACGTACCTTTACAAAAATGAGCAGTTACTCCTAAAAAGGATTTCATGGTGCCTTTCTGAGTCCATATGTCAGCGGTCAAAGTTATGTGCCGAGCCTCCGCCAGCATTGCTCCCACGACTCCGCGTAAATAGTTGTATTTTTCTTCTAGCATTCGCGTTAGAGTAGGTTCGCTCGGCGCTTTGTACAATGGTTGAAGGGTGCGTACGAACAGACGGAAGCCTTTCTTCTCTGGGGTATCAAGTGGTAGGCCGTCCTTCATCATCATGTACATTAAAGCATTGTTGCACATAGAATCTCGAGTTCCACCAGCTGAAATATACAACAAACTGTTCGTATTACAGTATCAAAACAGACCCCGTCGATACCGCACGCGCGAGGGCACCGTCGAGTTTCACTAAGGGAAACGGTTATTTACTTACCCGAAAAGCTGCCGATGTTGTTGACACATCTTTGCAGAGGACTAGTTGAAGGACTAGGGCGGGTTGTCTTTGAAGTAGGAGTACCCGGCGTCTGTAATTTTGAATATAAATTTAGTGTTATGGAACGCGGAAACTAGCCGCCGCGAACGAAGCAAAGATCCGAGTCAAACTAACCTCACATTCAGTCGTACTCGTGCGAGGCTCTTTCGCAGCAGGAGGGCTTAAGTCACCATCAATATCTTCTTCTCCTTCAAAGCTATGAAATGATCGCTTCTTCCTGCCACCTCCCTTCGGCGGCGTGGGCTTGAGATCAACACCATGCACTGACTTGATGTGCGTGAACAGGTTGGACGTACACGAATGGAAAGCAAACTGGGTGGGACACTTCTGACACTGTGCCTTTGTTTTGCCATCCTTTCCCTTAACTTTAGTGAACCACTCACCCCACACGGGGCTTGGCATGTTGATGAGTTGATGCGCCCCGTTTTAAATGTAAAACACTCACAACCGCGACAACAAGCTTCAGTCACTTCAACATAGCCCAACGGAAAACTCACACCAACAGCAAGACGCACCGCCGCCTAGATCGCGCTCTGTTGGTTGGTACCAATGAACACAGCCGAGCGAGCGTCTAGGCAGCCGTGACCACCCCCCCCCCCCCCCGCTCCCCCCACTCTCTCTCGGCGACGCCACATCGCCTGTGCCTGCATGCGCACCGCACCACCATCACAGTCGACGAGTCTGGCCACTATCGCTGCCGCGTTCTGACTCAATTTTAGCTGCTTTCTTCAATTTTAGCGAATATAGTGTTTAATCGAAAATCGACGGGTTTTAGTCGATTTTTCAATTAAATCGATCTGCTCATTTCGATTACGATTTTTCGATTAATCGAAAGCCATTAATCGACTTTAATCGAAAATCGGTTTCGATTTTTCCATCCCTACGACGTTCTCCTCTCCAGGGCCTCTCCCGTTACAGGACACTGGTGACACTGCCCGCGCCTCCGGCATCGGTGTATTTAATCTCTGCAAGATGTGGCTCAACATGGCCGTCTGGTGCTCAAAGTGCTGCATACTCACAGCACTTTTCGACACTTGCTCTTTCACAATTTTTTTAAGGTCCTCCAATCCTGAGGACAGTGTCTCACAGTGCTCCCGCAGCGCGTCCATCTCCGATCGAGTTGACCCCTCGTCGGAGCTGCCCTCACTCAGCGCGCGTGAGCGCTGCCCAAGTCCGCGGCGCACCTCGCGCCGCCCCAAACACGCGGCCGGCGAGCCGGGCCTCGACCCCCTCTCGCTGCCCGGCCGCGGCCCGGGCGTTTGGGCCCCCGGGGCAACGGGTGAAAACCCATTCGCCCCCTCAGAGCCCTCTGCCGGCCGCAAACCTTCCAGCGAGAACTGTACGTCCTCTTTCACAATGTTCTGGCTTTTCCAGTACGAAAACAAACCTTTCGCCTCCTCCAAAAACCTCACCCGCTCCACATTGTAACTGTAGCATAACGCGTTAGGGTTATGCTGGCCTAACATAGTGGGTACAGCACCCCAATGGACTAAGGCCTCCCGACGGGCCTGCTCATCACTCATACTGTGATATACTCCAGTAATCCACGCATTGTACTGGTCCCACGTTTCAATAATTCGACTACACAATTGGCGTTGGGTCACGTTTGGGTGGTTAACTAACCGGCCCACGTGGTCCTCCGCCATCTGAGTACTCGAGAACGAACTTTTCATATTGAAATCGTCCCACCGCAGTTTGAAAGTCTCTCAAAAACAGAAGTACAGAAAAAGAAGAAAATTTTTTGAACTAAAAAAGAACTACCCGAACACGTGGCAGTACGATAGACTAGAAATTAAACCGGAAAAATTTCCAAAAAAAAATGAATTTAATAAAATTACTAAAGGAACGAAGGTAACGAAAGAAACCGACTGCGCCAAATGTAGTGAATCTCTTTATACTTTAAATCTAAGACTAGAATTGCCACGTGGCTGAGTGCTGACTAGAGCTGAGAATTCACTACGACTAGAAATGATGATAGAATAGAGAAATATGTAAGGTCTGACTAGGGCTGTACTTCTGCTTTTGGAAACACACAAAAAACAGGAATAAGGCGATATATATATATTTATTACTTACTTACTTAAGATCACAATCTCGGCCGAGGAATCAGGCGGCGGCTGGAGCGATGGCGAAACTTGCTTGTACGTACTATGACTTCTAGTCAGCGAGTGAGAGCGAGCGGTGGGCCGGAGATCCCGGCCCGGGTCAGGACACGGACGCTCGGCCGCCCTGGCCCGAGCGACCGCGAGGTAGCCCGTTTCATTTTAAGGGTAGAAGTCAGGAATCGCCGAGGTCCGGCCTTTAAATGATAGTATAGAGCAAATGGTGACTAATGGACCCGGGCCGAGCGCGCTCCGACAACGTTTAGTGCTGTTGCACAGCGATTTTCGGTTTCAGAGCCGCACGGCCCAAATGCGAGCCGCCATCTTCAACGCCGCGCTGCGAGCGCACCCTGGTGTCAGTGAGGCCAACTCGGGGTCGAAAGGGTACCCTATGACCTCTACTTCATGTGTGCACAGGCCAATCCGGCCTCACGGTCACTGGGGCCACTGCAGGGGCGTAAGTACCGCGCACCACGCACCTCGCGTTTTACCGGCGGGGAACTGAAAAGTGTCGATTTTTTTTTTTTGCGGATTCATTGGCCACAATGCCTTCTATCGAACACCATTTAGACTGCCAACTACAACCGACGCGAACACCGTGAAATCGAGGGAAACTTGGATCGCGCGGCCCGACTCCAGTTCAAGCGAGCGCGCGGCGCGCCCAGTGACCGAGTGGTGGGGGGAGCATGGCCGGCGGGTATAAGGTTTGAGTACGTGACTTGATGGTGAGGAACAGGGGAGGAGTGTTCAGGCCGTGGTTCTCGTATCAAAACTGAGTTTATTACAGAATGGTTGAATACAGGTAGGCTCGGTCGATGGAAGCGCCATCTGCCGGCCAGTGCATACTCTACAGCGGGGAAGGCGGCGGCCGGCCCGGCTCGCCCCGGCCCGGTCACTGGGCGCGCCGCGCGCTCGCTTGAACTGGAGTCGGGCCGCGCGATCCAAGTTTCCCTCGATTTCACGGTGTTCGCGTCGGTTGTAGTTGGCAGTCTAAATCAGCGGTTCCCAACCCCGGGGTCGCGACCCCATTTGGGGTCGCGGAAAAATTTTGTGGGGTCGCGGTGAGCTACCTGGGGTCGCCTGGGGTCGCGAGCCGGCACCTATGGGGCCAGCCGCGGCCGGGGAAATTTGGGGGAAACGGTCGGTGCAGACGCACGGAAAACCTAAAGGGTGCCCAGCATTGCCGCCGCAGGCGAAGCGACGCAAACACGACACGGGAGGCACGAGAGGCGAATTTCCGTGAATTCATAGGAGGCAGGAGGCAGGGGGATAAACTCCCCGACTTACAGCTTGATCTCTCCCACCGCGCCTACCTTTTCACGTCGTAGCCATTCGCCAGTGCCACTGTAGTAGCAGAAGAGTAATACTTTGGCGCGCAAATTAAGTGAATCCTTGTTGAAGCTGGAAGAAGCGCAAGGCATCCACAAAAATAAAATGTATAAAAAATAGCAAGTCTTTTATTAAACATTGAAGTTTCCACCTTTTTTTAATGGTGGCAAGCGTCTGTCTGTTCCACTCGAAGGAGTTGAGCTAGAGAGTTGAAATTTTTAGGGTATCTTAAGGGTCACTTCTGGACACCGAAACGCCTGGTGCAAATCCTGGCAACCCTCATTAAGGCACTGAAAAAAATTATTAAAGTTTTCACGGAATAAATAAATAAATAAATAAAAAATCAACTTTTTCCAATCCCGTCCACCCGTACCTCACCGAAAGCGTCTTTTCGCGTCCAGTTCAATGGTGCACACCGTTTTACAAAAAAATGGACCCAACTCGCGACTACACTGTAAAATGCACCCGAAATTGGTCCAGTTTCCAACTTTTCTCAACCCCATCGACCCGCACCTCTATGGAAGCGTCTTTTCGCGTCCAGTTCAATGGCGCCCACCGTTTTTCATGAAAACGGACCCAACTCGCGACTACACTGTAAAAAGCACCCGTAATTGGTCCAGTTTTCAACTTTTCTCAACCCCATCGAGCTGCACCTCCCCGGAAGCGTCTTTTCGCGTCCAGTTCGATGGCGCCCACCGTTTTTCGATAAAAAGGACCCAACTCGCGACTACACTGTAAAAAGCACCCAAAATTGACCCACTTTTCAACTTTTACGAGCCCCATCGACCCGCACCTCTCTAGAACCGTCTTTTCGAGCGCAATTCAGTGGTGCCAACCGTTTTTCAATTTCCACTGTTGCCAATCGTCAAAACTCAAACATTTCGATTATTTTCGACATTTCTCGACATTTTCCTATATTTTCCGATATTTTCGACATTTTTCGTTGTTTTTCGATATTTTTTGGCATTATTCGACATTTGCGGCATTTTTCGATATTTTTCGACATTTTCGATAATTTTCGATATTTTGCGATAATTTTTCGATAATTTTCGATAATTTTCGATATTTTTTGACATTTTTGATAATTTTCGATGCTTTTTGATATGCTTCGACATTTTTGACTTATTCCGACATATTTCGATATATGTAAACATTTTTGACAATTTTTATTATTCTTCGACATTTTTCGACATTATCCCTCATTTTTCGATGTTTTTCGATGATTTTCGACATTATCCATATTTTTCGATATATCTCAACATTTTTGAGATATTTCGAGAGTTTTCGACATTTTTTTTACGAATTTCTACATATTTCGACAATTTTCGACATATTTCGACAATTTATGAAATTTTCGACACCCCTCGACGCCTATACCATTAAAATTGGTTCGACGAGCGTAATTTAGTGATGCCAACTGCTGCCAAATAAAGTCCGAGTTCGACCTTCCATCTGAGGCCGAACTCACGTGTTTCGACATTTTTCGACATTTCCGACTCCCCTTTTTTGCCGAATAACTGACCGTTTAGTCACTATCCGCACGTTTTCAAAGCAGAAGGGAGGGCTGTAGTTTCGGTGGTTCACCGTTACAAACTGCCTGTTTCCGAAGAGAATGCCTTTACGGGCCGCAGGCCCGATCATTTACAAGCTAAGAGGTCGTTCTGTGTGACTTAGGGGTCGGGCCGAAGGCCCGACCGAACGCCGCCGGCAGGCCAAGCAGGCACGCCCCCTGCCGAACGGAGTTGCCAGCGTAGCAAAGCAGAGCTGGCAACGACGTTTGGCGAAAGGGCGGGCCTGCTTGTTACAGTGTAGTCGCGAGTTGGGTCCTTTTTATCGAAAAACGGTGGGCGCCATTGAACTGGACGCGAAAAGACGCTTCCGGGGAGGTACGGGTCGACGGGGTTGAGAAAAGTTGAAAACTGGACCAATTACGGGTGCTTTTTACAGTGTAGTCGCGAGCTGGGTCCATTTTTTCGTAAAAGGGTGTGCACCATTTAACTAGACGCGAAAAGACGCTTCCGGAGAGGTACGGGTCGACGGGGTTGGAAAAAGTTGAAAAAAAAATTTTTTGGTTATTCCGTGAAAACTTTAATAATTTTTTACAGTGCCTTAATGAGGGTTGGCAGGATTTGCACCAGGCGTTTCGGTGTCCAGGAGTGACCCTTAAGATACCCTAAAAATTTCAACTCTCTAGCTCAACTCCTTCGAGTGGAACAGACAGACAGACAGACAAACAAACAGACAGACACCAGATCGATTGCATAAGCCCGCTCTGAAGCTTTTTCAAAGCAGAAGGGCGGGCTAAAAATACAGTGAACAAGCAGGCCCGCCCTTCCGCCAAACGTCGTTGCCAGCTCCGCTTTGCTACGCAGGCAACTCCGTTCGGCAGGGGGCGTGCCTGCTTGGCCTGCCGGCGGCGTTCGGTCGGGCCTTCGGCCCGACCCCTAAGTCACACAGAACGTCCTCTTAGCATGTAAATGATCGGGCCTGCGGCCCGTAAAGGCATTCTCTTCGGAAAGAGGCAGTTTGTAACGGTGAACCACCGAAACTACAGCCCTCCCTTCTGCTTTGAAAACGTGCCGATAGAGACTAAACGGCCAGTTACTCGGCAAAAAAGGGGAGTCAGAAATCTCGAAAAAATGTCGAAATACGTGAGTTCGGCCTCAGATGGAACGGCCGAACTCGGACTTTATTTGGCAGCAGTTGGCAACACTGAATTACGCTCGTCGAACCAATTTTAATGGTATAGGCGTCGAGGGGAGTCAAAAATTTCAAAAACTGTCGAGATATGTCGAAAATTGTCGAAATATGTAGAAATTCGTAAAAAATGTCGCAAAATCTCGAAATATCTCAAAAATGTTGAGATGTATCGAAAAATATTGATAATGTCGAAAAACATCGAAAAATGAGGGATAATGTCGAAAAATGTCGAAGAATATCAAAAATTGTCAAAAATGTTTACAAATATCGAAATATGTCGGAATATGTCAAAAATGTCGCAAAATATCAAAAAACATCGAAAATTATCAAAAATGTCAAAAAAATATCAAAAATTATCGAAAGTTATCGAAAAATATCGAAAATTATCGAAAATGTCGAAAAGTATCGAAAATGTCGAATAATATCAAAAAATATCGAAAAACAACGAAAAATGTCGAAAATATCGGAAAATATCGAGAAATGTCGAAAATAATCGAAATGTTTGAGTTTTGACGATTGGCAACACTGGAAATTGAAAAACGGTTGGCACCACTGAATTGCGCTCGAAAAGACGGTTCTAGAGAGGTGCGGGTCGATGGGGTTCGTAAAAGTTAAAAAGTGGGTCAATTTTGGGTGCTTTTTACAGTGTAGTCGCGAGTTGGGTTCTTTTTATCGAAAAACGGTGGGCGCCATCGAACTGGACGCGAAAAGACGCTTCCGGGAAGGTGCAGCTCGATGGAGTTGAGAAAAGTTGAAAACTGGACCAATTACGGGTGCTTTTTACAGTGTAGTCGCGAGCTAGGTCCATTTTTTCGTAAAACGGTGTGCACCATTGAACTAGACGCGAAAAGACGCTTCCGGAGAGGTACGGGTCGACGGGGTTGGAAAAAGTTGAATTATTTATTTTTTTTTATTCCGTGAAAACTTTTATAATTTTTTTCAGTGCCTTAATGAGGGTTGGCAGGATTTGCCGTAGGCGTTTCGTTGTCTAGGAGTAAAACTGTAGGCACCCTGAAAATTTCAAGTCTCTAGCTCATCTCCTTCTAGTGGAACAGACAGACAGACAGACACACAGACAGACACGAGGTCGTTTGCATAAGCCCGCTTTTATGCTTTTTCAAAGCAGAAGGGCGGGCTAAAAACTAGAAAACAACAAAAAACATAAACATAATAAGGAAAATGAATCATTTGAAGACAGTAAACAGAAAGTTATTGATCAATACTTTACTGAGATTAAGGAAGGGCCAACTTGGATTTGTTCTTGTTGCGGGCATCTCAATTTCAACAAAAAGTCAATGTCGTTACTAAATGAGTTTCCAGAAGATTCCTTATTCCAACTTAAAACTATTTGTACAGTTAATGTACCAACAGATAACAAATATATCGTCTGTCATACATGTAAAAGATACCTTATTTCACAAAATGTACCTAATAATGCTGTGATAAATGGACTTTCATTTCCCCCCATTCCAGAAGTTTTACAAGGTTTGACACAGTTGGAAGAAAGATTATTAGCTGTTCGCCAACCATTCATGAAAATTATTGAACTATCCAAATATGCAGGTCCACAGTACGGACTAAAAGGTAGCTGTGTTAATGTACCAACCGAATTGAACTCTACTGTTAGTATACTACCTCGTAATTTAACAGATTCTGAAACCATTCTTATCAAACTTCAAAGAAGAATGAAAGATAAGGTACCATACAGCTATGACCTTATTCGACCCGAACGAGTATACAAAGCAGCAAAGTTTCTTGTAGAAACTGAAATCTATAAAAAACATAATATAACACTTGACAGTGATTGGTTACACAATGTTCAAAGCCCAATTGAAGTAATAACTGTTAACAATGAAGATAACTTAACACAAGATTTTAACAGTTTAGAAAATGATCTCACTCATAGCATGGATGAAAATACACAAACAATGAAATCACAACCAAATTTGCCCCACATAAAGTCAATTCAAAAACCAAAACAAAAAAAATTTGAAGACATCTTTTTTGATACAGATTCAAATGCATCTTCCTCTAGTAATGAATCATCAGATTCAGAAACAGAAACAGGAAACCATGAAACTATGGTTATGCCAGACATCTTGCCAGACCATATTACTAACGATTTAGGGTTAAAAATAGCTCCTGGTGAAGGACAAGTTCCCATTTCACTACTTCAAGATGAAGATGTAGATATTTTAACTTACCCCTCTATATATTGCGGTAAAGCAAGACATTTTCGACACAAGCTAACTGATTCGCAATTAAGAAAATTTGAACTAAAAAGTTCTGATCGCAGAGCCGCAAAACATATTCCTAAATTATTTATGAGTTTCTGCAAATCACGGTTACGTAGGTTTGTAAATCGAATAAGCATAGCTATGAGAAAGAAAAAAATGGAAAAAGCTTGACAGCGGCGCAAATTTTGCAGCCTAATGGCCTAGATCAACTCATACAAGAGGATGAAGGGTATAAAATTTTAGATGAAGATAGATCAAGCCCAGCATACTGGTGTCAAAAAACAAAAGAAGCTATGGCTATGATACGTCAATATGGTCCAGCACACATATTTGCTACTTTGACATCAGCAGAAGTTTATTGGCATGAACTCATAACAATTTTAATAAAAATAAATAATGAACAAGAATTAACTGAAGAAGAAGTAAGACTATTACCCAAACTTGAAAAAATTAATCTAGTGAAACAAGACCCAGTTACTTGCGCATGGTATTTCCATCACAAATTTCAGTCTATTATGAAATTGATACAGAACTCTCCTTTAGGACCCTTCAAAAATTTTAAAGTTTGTCATTTTGTAACTCGTTATGAGGCTCAAAAAAGAGGGAGTTTGCACGCACATGCTATGTTTCGGTTAGAAAATTGCCCAACTTTCAACCCTGATGATCAAGAAAGTATCAATAAATGTGAAGCATTTATAAATGATTTTATCACATGTGAACTAGACAACAGTCTTGGAGACTTAATAAAAAGACAATACCATAAACACACATTCACATGCAAACGAGGCAAACAAAAATGTCGCTTCAATTACCCTATTCCACCAATGAAACAGACCAGAATTCTTTTCCCTTTAGATGAATTAGATACTCATGAAAGACAACATCTCAAAAACATACTAAATGGGATAAAAATAGACATGGAAAAAATTGCTAAAAACAACGAAGGATGTACTTTTGATGAATTTCTAACTTCCCTTCAATTAGATGAAGAAACATATATTCTAGCTGTTCGATCCGGTTTAAATAGACCTACTGTATTTCTCAAAAGAAACTTAAATGAACGCAAAATTAATAGCTACAACAAAACTATCCTTGTTCTTTGGCAAGCCAACATGGACATTCAATTCATTCTTGATCCATATGCAACTGTAAAATACATTCTGAATTACATCAATAAAAGTCAAAAAGGAATATCAAAACTTCTGAGAGAGCTAGCAGAAAATCTCAAAAAAGAAAATATTCCTTTAAAACAAAAGCTCAGAAAATATGTCAATACATTTACAAATAAATCAGAAATTTCAGCTCAGGAAGCTGCATGTCATCTTCTAAGTATACCTTTGTCTCGGAAATCTGAAGTTGTACAATATATCAATACAGCACTTCCTCATGAAAGAACAAAAATGCTCAAGTCAAAAAAAGAACTTGAAGAACTCAGCGCAGAAAGTAATAATATTATGTACTGTAGGGGAAAAGGAAAGTGGAAATGTCAAACAGAACAACGGGAAGGAACAAACACCCACCAAAACAGAGTAACTAACCTCACTCCTCAGCACCACGAGAGCTGGAGGAATCAGGCTGCGGGTCATCCAGCTGAAGCCGGTGAAGCTCCAACTGCGAATAAACAAACAACAATAACTAAACACGCAAAGATTTTCATAAGGATGGCGCGAAAAGGAAAAAGCTTACAAAAGGTACACGTAAGCAACGGGCACAAAGATAAGGAGAATTAGGTCCGTACAAAACAGTCAAAGGAAGCTTTTTGACACAAAATACGTAGGACCCGGTAAGCACAAAAAAAGGAGAAGCATAAGGAGCACATTGGCCACATAATAAAACTGGTTCTCCATCTTCAGTGGCACGATGATAATTAAAACACACAACGGAAGACATGTTGAAGCAAAGGAAAAAAAAAAAACTCACGGTCAGTTCGGCAACTATGGCCTCATGATCAGGGGTCTCAGGGCGACCAAGACCGTGAGGGTACACAACATTTTCAGGGGGAACCGAATCAATTGGCATCAAATTATCCCCTTGCAGCAAAACAATCTAAAAAGAGAAAGAAAGAAAATAATAATAATAATAATAATAATAATAATAATAATAATAATAATAATAATAATAATAATAATAAAAGGGCTAAATTAATGAGAGACGCAAACTCACGTAACAGTGCTCCAAGCAGCACCCGCAAGACATGAAATTGTCGGAGTCAAGATAACACAGAGGCACTTCCAAACAATATTGTGTAAAGCTGGGACTGATCACAGTCCACAACGAATTGGAGTAGGTAGCAGTGATACTTTGAACACAGATCTAAATAAAGCAAAAAACCAAAATGAACCGACTTCAGGACAAACAACTAGACAAAACAGAAGGTCAAGGAAGCGTCACTTACTCGTTGAAACGTCTCTTCGCCCGAAATTTGGCCTACATAATGCTGCACGAGTAAATAACAATCCATGGTGACAAAAAATAGGAACAAAAGAGGAGATGAAACGGATAAAAGAAAGTAAGCGGAGAAAACGAGAAAGAAACCGAACGGAACAGCAAAACGAACAAGGAACGCGTCAGAACGACCGTTGAAGATGCGACACGGAGCAACAAGTGAATAGCGGAAATCGCACGACCAGGGGAAGTTTTCTTGGAAAAAGTGGAGGGGGTAAGGAGCGACAGCCAATCAGAAGCAAGGACCGAAGCGACCGGCTCGGCAGCGCGGTTCGCGTTCGGGAGACCCGAAGTTCAAACGGATAACGGATCCGACAGACGGCAGGCTCCGAGATGATAAAATAAAATAAAAGTTAAAGAAATATTTCCAAAAGAAATCGGAAATCCAAAAATCAAACACATCAAGACGACGCAGAGCAACCTCAGGACAAGAGCAACGACGATCAACGGAGGCAGAAGGAATCGACGCTGGATCAGACACACGAAACATCCTTTGTTTACAAGCTAAGTATCCCTTAACCTCAAGAGGTTAAAAGTGTTCAGCAAGTTAAAATTTTAAGGTGTCACGTAGATAGGATTAGCTAGAGGGTAGGAGACACCTAGGGCTAGCAAAGCAAGCTCTAAGGCAGTAGTAGAAAAGTGCAACATTTACTGTTCCAGGATTCATTGTGTGTTTCAGGTATCCTGTTACACCCTTACAGCAACTTCAAGATCTCAAGACCTAATCATATTCAAACTGGTACGGAACCCCGTGGTTGACACCCTTGAAGGACTTGACTACTATTAAACAGGATTAATAGTGGGCCGGAGTAGGGGTCATACTAATGCATTGCTACATGCTAGGGGGAAAGTCAATTCGTTTTTGTTTGCACACTGAGTCAGACCAGTAGGGTTGAATAACCCGTAGGTTTGCACAAGGTGGAAGTCAACAGGTTTAGTTAAGGATTTAGATTTTGAAAAATAATTTATTGAATTGTATAACGTTAACGTTAGCTCAGTGAATCTTGAATTGTAAAAACCAAAATTTTGTAATGAAGACAAAGGCGAAGTCTAGGATGTGATGAAATGTGAAAATTTCTTAAGAGAGAGGGTTCTAAAAAGAGGGAATAGTGTAGTATTATCATCATTATAACCTAACCAGGTCAAACGTAAACAAGCAGACGATTCCCTGAGTCACAGCCACTGTTGGCAGCGACACCCTCAATACACATGGCCAGGGCCCAGACCAAACTTTTGTTTTACGATCGCCTTTGTTCTTCCTCTTGTTATGCCAAACACCAAATAAAAGGTGGCGCGAGCTTCGAGCTCTTCACCATTCTCCACTCATGCGACCTTGTGTCAACATCGAGCTCGGCATTCCCTTATGCCCTTATGGCTTGCTCCTCTTGTGAAATTTCTTTTTCAATTTCCTCCTCTACTGCTTCTAATTCGTTGATGTTTTTGGACTCACTGACTTCACTTGTTTGTTCATCTTGCATGCTTGGTCTGTCTTGCACCTCTGGCTCTACACTTATTTTGTTCACTTCAGCCTCCAGACGATTAATTTCCGCACTAAGACTTGATTCTTCCTCGTCTGAATCTTCACTCAACTGTAGATCTTTTAGGAGTGATTCAGGCAGCACTATTTTTGTGGGCAAACTCACTATTTTCTTGACGGGCGGGAATGATAAAGTGGTTGACGCTTCTGCCTCGTTGAGTGATATGGACAGGGTTTTGTCCGCTTCCAACACAGGCATGTCCCAATCCATTATGTCAGAAGTTTCACGGATTTTTCCTTGCTCTTGCGAATTCACTGATTTTTGTGCTCTGGTGGATTCACTGACTTTCCTTGTTTCACTCTGCTTTTTCACTTTCACTGCTGGTTTTCTTTTCTCGATCACTGGCTTGTTTATCATGATCTTGGCTTTCTTTGCTCTTGACGCTTCCTGATCTTGAGCAAATTTTCTCTTCATTCTGTCAACGACTTCTTTTAATTTGCCTTGGTCTGGCTTCGCACTTGTAGGTTTTGCTGCACTTCCTAAATTCACAATCCTTTTTCTTGTACCATCTTCGTTGAAACCAGACGAAGTCACTTTCATTTTTGCAAATGTGTTCTTTCTCCTTCCAGTATCCAAAAAGCTTCCCGACTCGTTTTTCTCAGCCATTTCTGTCTGGTTCGTCACGCACTTTACTTGATCTGTTCGCTAGCTCGCTTGGGACGCTACTGAGGGGACGCTAGCCTTATCCGTCATTCCCTAGGCGTCCCTGCTGTTCAACAATGGGTGCTATAGCAACTAGTTATTCTTCTTTAAATTCTCGCGCCGCGAGCGTCCATGTGGCAGTGTTTACTGTACAAATAGTAACCACGCATTTCTCATATCGTCTTGTTTGTTTACATTTGCCTCCTCGGCCGGGCATCGTGCAAGACGATCTATGTGGACGATTAACTTTTTACTCGGGTTGTCTACCCGTTGTATCCTGGCATTACAATCATTGATCAGGTTTACGACTTTGTAAGGCCCTTCCCACCTTGTCGTTAATTTGGCTGATATGCCCGTGACTCGTCTGGGGTAGTAGAGGTACACGAGATCCCCCTCCAGGAATGGTGAGAGTGTTGCGTTTCTGTCATAATAAGCTTTCATCCTTTTTGCAGCTTTCTTATTCATGTCTGCAACAACTTCGTGAATATCCTGCATAGTTTTCCGAACCCACATTGGGTAGAGCTTGTGCATATCAACGTTCTTGGGCGGGGAACCGCGTTCCGCGTCCAGTGGGCTCCTCATAGCAGCTCCAAACATAACCTCATATGGAGAAAACTTGTGTGACGAATGAGGTAAGTTTCTGTAAGCCTGTGCTATGAATGGCAGGTATTTCGGCCAATTTTCTCTGTCCTGTTCCACCAATATCATCAGGTGTTGTTTTAACGTCTTGATCCATCTTTCTGCTTTTCCATTTGTTGCAGGATGGAATGCCGTTGTTCTCAGTTTCTTTATTTGGTAGAGTTCCATGATTTCTTGGAAGAGTTTTGAGTCAAACGCTTTTCCTTGGTCCGTTAGCAGTGACTGTGGTGCACCAAATATGGAGAATACATGAGTTATTAGTGCCTGAGCTATTTCGTCTGCTGTTTGTTTATACAGTGGTACTACCACTGGCCATCCAGAAAAAGCCTCCACTGCGACTAATATGTATTCATGTCCTTCTCTGCTTTTAGGACTTATAGGCCCACAGATATCTACATGCCAACGTCCATGAAGAACTCCTTCCTGGAACAGTTTCAACGGAACTTTGGTGTGGTGTTTTGGACCCTTGTATTTGGCACATATTTTGCATCGTGATACTACCTCATAAGTATCTTCGAACATTCCTGGCCACCAGAAGAATCTTTTCAGATATGCCAATGTTTTGGTTACTCCAAAATGATTACCCACACCTAGTTGCTCATGGTAAGTTTTTACCGTTGGTTTCACCAATTTTGTTGGGAGAATTAACTGTAATTCCTCCTTCTCTTTTAGACCACTGGGATGTTCAAACTTTCTGTAGAGAACTCCTCCCTCGATCACTAATGAGTTGAACTGGAACCAAAGTGACCTGGTCTTGTTGCTGTTTTCTGCAATCTCCTGAAATTCAGGTTTCTTTTGATCCTGTACTGCTACCATAATAGGCATTATGTCGGGATCAAGCAATTGAGCCTTTCTGATGTCTGTTGGGCTCATACCATCAGGAACAACTTTTGTCCAGTTAACGGTAATGGTGCTATTAGTCACTCTTATCTGTTTTCGTTCTTCAAAGAGACAATTTGTACAGTTATTTTCACAAACTTTAGTTGTGCTGCATTGGCACACTAATACCTCTTTGTCTCTTTCCTCTAGGCGGTCACACTTCCTGCAGTTGTCACAAGGTCTTCTGGATAGGGCGTCTGCATGCCCTATGCTGTTACCTTTGACGTGTACCACTTGGAACTTGTATGGAGCCAGTCTCTCCAGCCATCGTGCCAACTTGCCCGTGGGATTCTTGAAGTTCTTTAACCACTGCAGTGCTGCGTGATCAGACTTCACTATAAATGGAGCCCCTGCCAGGTAGTGATGGAATGTTTTGATGGCTTCCACAACTGCTAAAAGTTCCCTATGGGTAGTGCAATAATTTCTCTGTGCTGGATTTAGAGTCTTGGACCAGTATGCTATGGTGACATCTTTACCATCCTGTTCCTGACTTAGAACACACCCAAGACCTGTGAGACTAGCGTCTGTTGTGATAGTGAAAGGTCCCTTTGTCACATCTGGTGTTCCCAGCACTGGTGCCGTTGTTAGTAGCTTTTTAATTTTGTCAAAAGCTTCTTGACACTCTGTAGTCCAATCAAAGATTTGTCCCTGTTTTTGTAGCTTAAATATTGGCGCTGCTATTGTTGCCATATGGGGAACATACTTTGAGTAGTACTGTACCAAACCAAGCCAAGACTTTACTTCTTTGACATTGGTTGGTGCTGGCCAACTGAGTATTTTGTCTATTTTGTTCTGATCAGTTTTTATTCCTTTTTCAGACAATTTGTGGCCTAGATACGAGACTTCTGGCTGGAAGAGTTCACACTTTTTGGCCTTTCAGAAGGAAGCCTGCTGCTCGTATTCTATTAAATAATGCTTCCAACTTTTGGAGCATTTGTGTGAAATTGTCTCCTCCTATGCAGATATCGTCCAGGTAAACTGATACAGTTTCACCTAAGTCATTTTCAGGTGTTTTGACTTTTGCAGGGGTAATGACTCGGTCTGTAATATACTGGAAGGCACCTGGTGCTGCGGCCAGTCCAAAGCTTAACCTGGTAAACTCAAACTGCCTATGTGCAAGTCCCAGACCTTCCGGCAATATTATAGCCGTTTTGGGTTGATCATCAGGGTGAATTTCTAGATTGTGGTATCCGTGTGCTAAATCGAAAGCATGATACATCTTTTTGCCACCCATGTGCTGCAGCAGATCCTGTACCCTTGGTATAGGCGTGGCGGGGACTCTTGTGACTGCATTTAAAGCTCTATAGTCAATACAGACCCTTACTTCTCCTGTCTTTTTCATCACACATAGAATAGGAGAAGCCCATGCCGATTGACTAGGCTTTATAGCACCTTGCTCTAAATACTTCTTAATAGTCTCCCTTACTGCCTGCCTATAATGAATTGGTATAGGTCTGGCTGTTTGTTTAATGGGTGGGTGATCACCAGTGTCAATCCTGAATTTTATCCAGGGACATTTACCAAACGTGGTGTTGTCCTTTGCAAAGATGTCATGATGCTTTCTTAGCACTTTAGCCAACTCCTGTTTTTCTGTTTCAGATAGTTGCGTGCATCTATCTACCAACTCCTGCAAGTCTTTTGGAAGTGGTTCATCTTCCTTTATCTCTGGGAGACTTGGAACAGTGTTGATTTCTGCGTCAGAAAATGGAGTTGTGTCATGGTTGACCACGTTCACCTGTGCTATTTCATCCACGTCTACATCTACATCCATGTTTTCTATTTCTTCCCCTTCGTCATATTCCCCTGTCTCTTTGAAGTCCTGATTAAATTCTTTTTCATACGTATCTGGGTGTAGGATAAATACCTCTCCTAGTACTGCGTACTTTGGTATTGTGATACACTTATCCCCCAGATTTTGTATGGTCACAGAGATTGGTGCTGTTAGACAAGGTATAACGCCTGATTGTGCTACCACTCCTGGTGGTAGTTTGGAAACCTTGTTTCCAAATGCTGGATTAGATACGAATAATCCTAACTTAGTCTCCCCTGGTAACTGGCTGTTCTCATTTAGGGATCCCTTTATTTTATCTCCTTCAGAGTCTGACGACACTGCTTGGCCCACTACCTGAGTGTTGAGAACCACCCTGCCCTGGGTGTGGTCCCCTTCACCCAAGTCTAGACCCTGAGTGTGTCCACTACTCTGACAGGCGTCAGTTCTTCCCCTAACTGACTCATCAGTTACCGTATCCGTCCTAAGTATTGTGGCAACCTCTCTCTCCACGAAAGGTTTAAGTGTGAAGCTGCTCTCAGCCCTCACTGTATAGGCTACCCTGTCTGTAGTATAAATGTTTGCATTTTTTGTCTCCCCTAACGTAAATGGTACTTCTACCCTGTTAGGCCCCTCACCAATCTCTAGGACTTGTTTCTTTACGCCTATGACTGCATCAAATTTATGCAAGAAATCTATTCCCAAGATATGTTCCTGGATATCTGCCTCATATGTCTCGTGTTTGAATATTTTGCCTCCAATTTCAAACTCTGTCATGGTCGGACCATATAGGCTTGCTTTGTGTGATGTGACTCCTTTTAGTCTGAGCCTTGCTACTGGGAGGTCTCTTGTCCTTGGGATAACTGTAATAACTGCTGCAGTGTCTATACATCCACTTTTGTTTTTATTCAGAATTTTACAGTTGATCATTGGTGCGGTATTTACATTTGTGCACATATAACAAGGAACAATACTGACCTCCCGGTGATTCTCAGACTTTGTACAACATTCTTTTAACATAGGAATGTCTGGAGAAATCACCGGTGGTTTTTCATTAAGACTAGTTTGTACATTTTCAGTCTTTTTGTTAACAATATTTTCTTCAACTTCCATTGCCACCGTTTCAGTGGAAGTCGACTTCAGTTTTCCTGAGCGTCATCAGGCTTTGGTACATGGGGTGGCTTCTTTTTGTTTTCGAAGCCCTGACTTAAGAACCATTGCATCGTTGCTTTGTACAAATCCGGCGGAACATTAGGCATTTCAAATTTCGCTGTACTACTCTTTTTACAGTCTCTCATGAAATGTCCCGGTTGTCCGCAGTTATGACACTTAGCTTGCTGGTTGGTTCGTGCCATGGCTCTGCAGTTAGCCATTCTGTGTCCCAAGTTTCCACAGAACCTGCACTGCATGTACTGGTCGGGGTTGCTGCTGTATCCACCGCGACCCCTGCCGGACCCTCTGCCGCGTCCTGGGCCACGACCGCGACCGCGTCCTCGGCCTCTTCCTCTCTGGCCGTCGCTGCTCATATCTTGGCCAGCTGTTGATGTGGACGGCTCCGAAGGGAAGACCATGTTGACCTTGGCGTCCTTCTTTTTGGTCTTCTCGTCCTCCTCCTTGTCGTCCTCCTCCGCCTTGGTGAGACGAACTCTCTTTGACGGTGGCTCATCAATCTCGAGACTTAGGCCCCTGTTGAGAGTTTTCATCGCCTCGTCCAAGGTGGGCAGTGCGGCAAACGCCAACCGTGCGGCTGCCTTCTTGTCCGTGAGGCCCTTAATGAATCGCTCCACCAAGGCCTCTTGGATGTCCGCCTCCTTCATGTTCCTTAGGTATGATCCAGGGCTCCCTAACTTAACATAACGCAAACTCACGTTAGTTATTAATGGTATCAAAAGCAAAGTTCGTTTTTAACGTTACGTTATGTAACATATAGCAATGGAATTTGTTACAGTTCTAACTGTTAATCTAATAACGAATATCAATCCGTTTTGAGATTAACGGTTAAGATGGATGAGCTTTGGTTTAAGTTAACGTTATAACTTTAACGTAACCGTAAACCGTTATAACGGTTAAGCTATAAGAAAGTTTAGTTCTATGTCACTGAGATGTCCAGGATGTTTTTGGATAACTTTCCGTCGTTATTAACTTCGATGAACGTAAGTACAGGGCGCGCCGGCAAGTCCAACGTGCCGCACGCCCGCGGGGCGTGCGGCCGCCGCGGGCGGCTTGCCTTCTCGATATCCTGATATCCTGAGGCGCCATGTTTCGTAACAAAAGTCAACCCCACCCACACCTCGCGTATGGGTCCAGTACACTTTTCGAACAAACGACATTGCACTGCGCTGTGCCGTGCGTTAAGTGCTATACTTCGTTTAGCGGGCTTGCCTAACCTGCCCCTAGCCTGGACCTCTGCCTTCTCACTATTTATTCGTATGTGTGGAGGTGTGGAAAGTAAAGTAGTAAGTCGAGGTAGTCAAAATATTTTTGGCAGAATTTTAAGGAATGTGTGTTTCTGGTAAAAGATAAAATTTCGTTTAACAATATTTATTGCCAACACAGAGTCAAATATTTAACATTTTCTAGAAATATGTACCTACTCAGTCTTTCAAAAAGTCCAGTAACAAAACACTAATGTTTTTTTAAAAAAAACGAAAAAAATACAGTATTTTTAGACTAGGTCTAGGAACATTGAAAATGTTATAATAGTAATAAAAAAATTACACTATTGAGCCACTGATCAGTCAAAACTCAAAACATTCACATACACTATACATGCTCGATGTATAAAATTTTGTTAATTACTGAATAATACTATACAATAATTGACTAGTTTCGTCCAGGAACAATGAAAATAACACTGTTACAAAATAAAACAAAATAAAACTGCCACAATAACTTGTGTCTCAAGACGTTATACGTTAAGAGCCTTGCAAAACTCTAGAAATCAGGAAAAAAGAGTACAAAAAATAAGGAAAATTGTCTGAGCACCAAAAAATTAGAGGATGTCGTCAACGCTTTCTTCAGGCTCAGGCTCCAAATTTTCATTTAGCATTTCTCTTGCAACTTCTCGCACAAGATCTGCGTTTGCATGAAGGAAAACAATATCGTCCAGGCGGCTGCCAGACAGTGCAAAACGCTGGGGGCGCAAAATGTATCTGAGGGCAGAAAACAGCCTCTCAACCGAAACTTGAGTCGCCGGGATAGCGAGCACAATGAGTGCCACCTGGTACAATTCTGGCCAGACGAGCTTCTTGCTCTCCCAGAACTGCAGCACGTCGGACTTGACGGGGAGGGACTGGATCCTGTCGTATTTCTCCAGCATCGCGCGGATCTTGGCGCGTTCAGTTGTCGGCGGGGGTTCGGTGACTTGGCCGCGACCACGCCTGGCCCTGCTTGACCCGGCTCGGCTGCCTGCTGCCTTGGCGGCCGCGCGCTCCTTGTTTTTCCGAGCCAGGAAGGACTGGAAGGGATTCTCCTCGCCGTCGCCGTTCTCCTCCTGGGGCGCGGTCACTTCAGGCTCTACTTCAACACCGCGATTTCTCGGAAGCTTCTCCCACAGGGTGACCAGGTATTCTTTGGCCTGCTCGTTCTGGTCCTGCGAGAGTAGGGAGAAAAACCGCGGGTCACAGAAGACCGACGCATTGAAGGCAGGGTAGTCAAAAAGGGACAATCTTTCACCCCTTGACCGGTTCTTATACTGCGCTGCCTTCGATTTTGCCTCCATGGCCTTGATGATTTCCTTGGAGAGCGCTGTTCGACGCCCCTGCAGCTCCATCACAGCCTCGGTCCAGATGGCCAGCAGCTGACCGAGCGTGAGGTCCTCAGCTTGGAGCTTGACGGTGGCAGCGTAAACAGGGTGGAGGTCAGCGAGGAGGTCGTCGACGATGTCCCACTGCTCGTCGGTGAGCGAGTTCTTGGTTCTCTCCTCGCTAGTGAGGTCCATCGTCGACTCAAAAAAGTGTCGCAGCACGACGACACTCTTTAACATGGTGTAAGTTGACCCCCACCGAGTCACAACGTCAAGCTGAGGCAGCGTCTTCCCCACGGCTTTCAGCTGCCTCACGCTCGTCGGCGTCCGCAAGAATTTTGCGAGCTCCCTTACGGCGTTGATGGTCTGCTGAAGTTGAGCGTCCTTCCTCAGGGCCTCATCGACAGCGAGTTGCAGGGTGTGTGCAGCGCACCGAACACTCTGGACGCCGTCCTCATCGGTGCATTCCTCCACGTCCAACCAGTCATCGCATTCAGAGCCGTCCACATCCAGCAGATCCTTTTGGGTTTCACTGTCGACGTGAAGGAGTTTACCCGCCAGCAGATAATTAGCTCCGTTGTCGGATGTGACGGAGATAATATTCCTGGCTGGGACGTCATACTTCCGGAGAATCTGTTGGAGAACTGCCTTCAGGTTTTCAGCTGAAGAGCGGACGTGCAGCTCCTCGACGGCCAATGTCCGGACCACGGTCTTGGTGTCCTTGATGTACTGGACGTTGGACCCGATGAAGTGCCCCTTACTGCAGCCGTCCACTTGCATTGACATCAAGCGTCCCTCCATCTCGGCAGCCATTTTCTGACGCACCCGAGTTGCCAATCCGGAGATCTTGGATGGTGTGACGCGTGCACTGATGTTTGGCCTGAAAAAAGTAAGGGAATAGTTTAGATCAGCAAAGATATTGATTTCTCATAATTATTTAAAAATAAACGAGTTGCATCACGCCCCCCGACCCCCCCCCCCCCCTAACCCACCCTCTTCACTGTTCCAACAGGCCCCCAACCCCACCCGGCCCCGCCCGGCCCCGCCCGGCCCCGCCCGGCCCCGCCCGGCCCCGCCCGGGCCCGCCCGGCCCCGCCCGGCCCCGCCCGGCCCCGCCCGGCCCCGCCCGGCCATGCCCGGCCACGCCCCGCCATGCCCCGCCATGCCCGGCCATGCCCGGCCATGCCCGGCAACGCCCGTCCCGGCCCATCCCCTCCCAACCCCGCCAAACGACGCCCGGCCCGGCCCCGCGCGGTGCCGCCCGGTACCGCCCGGCCCCGCCCGGCCCCCGCTAGGGTGTTCCAAATGGATAGTTTAAGGTACACTTGGGTATGGTTCCCGATCTCGCATTTTAGGCGAACGCGGCTTGTTTGAAAAATGGAATGGCCACCTTTCAAAGGAGCCGCGTTCGCCAAAATTCCGACATCGGGAACCATACCTAAGTGTACTTCAAACTTTGCATTTGGAACACCCTAGCCCGCGCCCGGCTCGTGCCCGGCCCCCGCCCGGCCCCCGCCCGGCCCCCGCCCAGCCCCCGCCCAGCCCCCGCCCGGCCCCGCCGAGGAATTTGCAACTAAACTTACCTTTCTCTTTTTGGCATGGCGTTCAGCATGGGGTTGATAATGTCCTTAAAGGCCTTGTACTCTAGGACCTCGAACGAAAGGCCGTGCTCCGTGACTAGTCTCACACAATGTGTCTCGAGAGCAGGCCCCGACATCATCACCTTGTCCAGGCTGGTTCTTGGCTTTTTGGATGGGCTAGGGCCCTCCAAAGGGGATTTTCTAGCGAGAGTCTTGTTCCATTCTTCCATAACATTCTTGTAAACATCCGGGTGCTTGTCCTTCAGATGCACAAGCTTATTACCAGCATGATTTCCCTGCAGGAAAAAAAAGTAGTTTTAGTTTGAGCAAAAATTGAACTGTTTCGCCGGAGAATAAATGCAGTAGGCGGTTTGTCCTAACAGCGGCGCGCACGGCAGAGGAGTGGGCGGGGGATTTGCGCGATTGCGGAGCAGAGGAACCGGGGAGGGGGGTGGGGGTGGGGGTGCAATAGGCCCCCTCAGGGCCGGACTGGGAGGGTAAGGGCCCCGGCCGCTACGTCACAAAAAGGGCCCCCAAACCCAAATCGATGTTTTTTTTTAAGTCACACTTTTTGGTCTTCAATTTATTTTCGTTAAATTTTAGAGTGTCACAGATACAAAAAGAGGTATACACGTACATTTTGCATTACATTACATAAGCAGACGCTGTAAAGTTAGCGATATGTGTTTGCAAATTTATTGATCATTTTCTCCTTATCTAAACTTAAACTTAGACAGCGTTCAACATTTATAAATATAAGTGCTTCAAATAAGTCCTGACCAAAGGAACTACGTAGTCTATTTTTGACTACACAATAAACCCTTATGCACTTTTTTGTGCATAAGCCTTGCTTACACAACCACTCTGGAAATCCAAGTGTACGAATGTCGCACACTTATAGGTGTGCGACGATTCATTCGCACACTTGGCCACTCAAACGTGTGAATATCCTAGGAAAATTCACACGTTTAAGTGGCCAAGTGTACGAATGAATTCTCGCACACCTTCAAGTGTGCGACATTCGCACACTTGGGTTTTCAGTGCATAGTTATGCACAATTTTTCCTGCATAACTATGCTTAACTCTGTTCCTTATGCACAAATTTGTGCAGAATTATGCACAATGTGCAACATAGTTATGCACAAAATTTTATGCATAACTATATGGTTGCATAAAATTGTGCATAAGGGTTTAGTGTGTAATTTTAAACTAATTTTACACGAGTAGTGCACCAAAGGGCTGGCCGAGACAAACCCGGCGGGGCCCCGACCCGGACCCAGGCCCGGGCCCCGCTTCGCGGGCCCCGCCACAGGGGCCCCCGCTGGCGCGGGGCCCAGGCCGCTGGCGCGGCCTGGCGGCCCTGGCCAGTCCGGCCCTGGGCCCCCTAAGCCTATAGCCGCCTGAAAGGTAGGCAACTTGAGCTATAAACCCCTGTATGTAGGCAACTTTTTATACAGCACTACCGCCCTTCGCCCTCCTACTACGTGCCTGCCCAAACTGCGGGGCGATTTACTGCACGCTAAAGCGCCACGCCATGGCGTCGCATAGTAAAAAATAAAGTTATAGTTTTAAAGTTTCTGAATGGTTATACTGAAATGAGCGAGCCTGGCTTCTATCCCACTACACGACATTATCTCCCCTCCCCCCTTCCCCCGGGCAGTGCCTGGCCGGCCAACCGGCTGTCTCACTCGCTCCTACTGGGCCGGCATATCCCGTTTCTCCCTCGCTCGTTGGCCGGCCGGCCGGCTCGGCCGGCTGGCTAGCGCGTGGCACGGCCCTCCAGGGCCTGAGAGCAAACCGACTGAGCACACGAATTTACTATACTTTTCAAAGTGATTCCGTCACCGTGGGGCCATACGCATACGCAGACCGCAGACCCCGCGTAAAGCCTTGCAGGGGAGGCTGGCGAGGTCTAGCAGACAAGACAGCGATAGCGATGCACACCGAACCAAAAGGGGTAGGGGCCGGGGCTCGTGGCAGGTACGGTCGTGAAAACGTGCACGTGGTCTGGGCGCGGTGCTGCTGTGTGTCTCTCTCGCCGGCCCTGCCTGAGCTCCGGACTGAGTCTTCTGCCTTGTTGTGAATGCAACAGCAGACTAATGTGTATTGGTGCCAAATCGACCGATCAAGTGGTACCACACTATTCTGTTGCACTAACTACTCACTACAGGATAGAAGTCCGAGCCCGAAGACCGGGCCGGGCCGGCGACAGTTGTTTACATGGCTGCACTCCGTGTGTTCCAAACCCACACCATCCACACCAGCACCACTGTGAAAAATAGTCGTAAGTTTACGGGAAAATTTTCCACGAAGTGCAGTTGTAAATTTACAATTGGAAATCGTAAAATTACAAGCACTACATATCAGCTTGAAATTCATTCGCGAGCAAGAAAGGTCCGTCGTAAATTTACAACATATTTCGTAAATCACGATTTACAAAATTTATCGTAAATCTACAAAGATATTTTTCACAGTGACCGAGCCCAGACCACGTGCACGCTCGCTTTGTCGGGACTGTCGAAAACAGCGATCATGCAAAAATAATACTTGTGGGTGCTTACGGGTGATTTGTACGTGCAGCCACTGATGGTACACCAGGAGTCGTTGTCGTCCTCGTGAAAAACAAGAACTTCATGGACGGGATGTTCGGGCTTCCTCTTTCGCTTCCTGGATTGGCTAGATGACGTTGACGTGGACGCGGCTGAGTTGGGTGTAGCGCGGCTCTCCGCACTCGATCCCTCTGAACCATCCGACATTTTCCGTCAAACGTTCACTCGCAACTAAATTCCGCTCCGGTGTGATGCGACGAGGAAAACGACCGGGGCAGAGCGCAAGTATGCTGGCCGCAAGACTGCAGGCCATGGCGATAGATCGAGGCCCCCCACCACAGCCTCAACGCAGGCGTCTGGTCGGCTACATCACCCCACTCCTCTCCACGTCACCGGTCGTGGCCCGCCAAATTCAGATGGCGCGCTTCCGCACGGAGGGAAGGCCAGGGGCAGAATCCAGGTCTTGTGGGCCGATAAGTCGACGTCGAGCCCGAGTTCGTGTCCATTTGTGCCCGTTCGGCTCGCAAGCCGCGGCCACCCGCCTGCGCAGGGCGCCGGTCGCGCGATGGTCTCGACCGGGTGGGTTGTCGGCAAGGGGTTTTCACTTCTGTAATACCCTGTACACCTAAAGCGGGTATTACATGTAATACCCGTAATGTAATACCGAAATTTCGCAAAATTTGGTCCTAAACATCACTATTTTGGGTGTAATATCGTTGTAATACCCAGTAATACCAATGTAATACCCTGTAATACCGAGTAGCCCGCGGAGTAGCCTGTACAAAATTTCTTTGAGTGAAAACCCCCTCGGTTGTCGGTTGTCCGTGCCTGCGCGCCGTCGTTCCCGCGTCGTGCTCTCGAGCCTCCGCGAGTAGGTGACATCTAGGCGATACTAGGTGATACTAGGTGTTCAGTGTCCGGTGTTGTATAGTCGCCTTCAGAGTTAAAAAGAATCCGCCGACAAAAAATAAATAATGAAACAGAGTGGCACGGCGGGTCGGGCGGTTGCAGGCCGGTGCAAGCCGTTGCAGGCGGCTATTGGTAACCGGGGGTACATAATTATTGGAGGGCTCGTTGCTTGTTCAACTCTGGAACGAACTGTAATCACTGGACTAGAGTAACCGAGAAGTGACAGCTCGATGCAAGCCGGCAGCGCGTCTACCGCTAGAGCGTGTAAATTTTACTCGTCGTATTTATTCTGGTCATAAAATAGTAGTGCTAACCGTTATTCGTATGAGTTATAACCGAGGGGGGGATCACTTCGAAAAATCATTGTACAGCCCCAAAAAAATCATTTAAAAAAATCAAAAAAATCAAAAAAAATCAAAATAAAATCAATCAGAAAGTTGCATAAAAATCCGAAAAATCGAGAACATAAGACCCAAAAACTGAGAAAAATTGAAACAAATTAAGAAAACAACACATTTTTTTGGTTGTAAAAGTAACAGATAGCTTCTTTAATCTCTTGAAAAATCAAAAGAAAAATCAAAATTAAAAAATCAAAAAAAATCAAAAAAATCAAAAATCAAAAAAATCATTGTACAAATTTTGTTTAAGTGAGTTCCCCCTCGGTTATAACCGTTATATCAGAAACGTTAAGGATGTAACGTATAACAGATAAGTTACTGGTTGTTTGTTAACTATTTAACAGTTATAGTACTAACGGATCTATACAAGTTAAAATCGATAACGTTATGTGTCGCGCATTTGTTACAAGTTATAAGTTTAACTTTAACTTATAAACTAACGTTTAAAGCCGATTTTCGATAAGTTAGGGAGCCCTGATTATTTGCACCAACTATCTTACCTGTCCTTCTTTAATGGGAACTTGTGATTCCTCCTTTGAGGTTGCATCAAAAATAGCAATGCCAGTATCTTTTTTAGCCCGCCCTTCTGCTTTGAAAAAGCTTCAGAGCGGGCTTATGCAATCGATCTGGTGTCTGTCTGTCTGTCTGTCTGTTTGTCTGTTTGTCTGTCTGTCTGTTCCACTCGAAGGAGTTGAGCTAGAGAGTTGAAATTTTTAGGGTATCTTAAGGGTCACTCCTGGACACCGAAACGCCTGGTGCAAATCCTGCCAACCCTCATTAAGGCACTGAAAAAAATTATTAAAGTTTTCAGGAATAAAAAAAATAAAATTTTTCAACTTTTTTCCAACCCCGTCGACCCGTACCTCTCCGGAAGCGTCTTTTCGCGTCTAGTTCAATGGTGCACACCGTTTTACGAAAAAATGGACCCAACTCGCGACTACACTGTAAAAAGCACCCGAAATTGGTCCAGTTTTCAACTTTTCTCAACCCCATCGAGCTGCACCTCCCCGGAAGCGTCTTTTCGCGTCCAGTTCAATGGCGCCCACCGTTTTTTCGATAAAAAGGACCCAACTCGCGACTACACTGTAAAAAGCACCCAAAATTGACCCACTTTTCAACTTTTACGAACCCCATCGACCCGCACCTCTCTAGAACCGTCTTTTCGAGCGCAATTCATTGGAGCCAACCGTTTTTCAATTTCCAGTGTTGCCAATCGTCAAAACTCAAACATTTTGATTATTTCCGACATTTTCGACATTTCTCGATATTTTTCGATATTTTCGACATTTTTCGTTGTTTTTAGCCCGCCCTTCTGCTTTGAAAAAGCATAAAAGCGGGCTTATGCAAACGACCTCGTGTCTGTCTGTCTGTCTGTCTGTCTGTGTGTCTGTCTGTCTGTTCCACTAGAAGGAGATGAGCTAGAGACTTGAAATTTTCAGGGTGTCTACAGTTTTACTCCTAGACAACGAAACGCCTACGGCAAATCCTGCCAACCCTCATTAAGGCACTGAAAAAAATTATGAAAGTTTTCACGGAATTAAAAAAAAATTCAACTTTTTCCAACCCCGTCGACCCGTACCTCTCCGGAAGCGTCTTTTCGCGTCTAGTTCAATGGTGCACGCCGTTTTACGAAAAAATGGACCCAGCTCGCGACTACACTGTAAAAAGCACCCGTAATTGGTCCAGTTTTCAACTTTTCTCAACTCCATCGAGCTGCACCTTCCCGGAAGCGTCTTTTCGCGTCCAGTTCGATGGCGCCCACCGTTTTTCGATAAAAAGGACCCAACTCGCGACTACACTGTAAAAAGCACCCAAAATTGACCCACTTTTTAACTTTTACGAACCCCATCGACCCGCACCTCTCTAGAACCGTCTTTTCGAGCGCAATTCAGTGGTGCCAACCGTTTTTCAATTTCCAGTGTTGCCAATCGTCAAAACTCAAACATTTCGATTATTTTCGACATTTCTCGATATTTTCCGATATTTTCGACATTTTTCGTTGTTTTTCGATATTTTTTGATATAATTCGACATTTTCGATATTTTTCGACATTTTCGATAATTTTCGATATTTTTCGATAATTTTCGATAATTTTTGATATTTTGTTTGACATTTTTGATAATATTTCGATGTTTTTTGATATTTTGCGACATTTTTGACATATTCCGACATATTTCGATATTTGTAAACATTTTTGACAATTTTTGATATTCTTCGACATTTTTCGACATTATCCCTCATTTTTCGATGTTTTTCGACATTATCCATATTTTTCGATAGATCTCAACATTTTTGAGATATTTCGAGATTTTGCGACATTTTTTACGAATTCCTACATATTTCGACAATTTTCGACATATCTCGACAATTTTTGAAATTTTCGACACCCCTCGACGCCTATACCATTAAAATTGGTTCGACGAGCGTAATTCAGTGTTGCCAACTGCTGCCAAATAAAGTCCGAGTTCGGCCGTTCCATCTGAGGCCGAACTCACGTATTTCGACATTTTTTCGAGATTTCCGACTCCCCTTTTTTGCCGAGTAACTGACCGTTTAGTCACTATCGGCACGTTTTCAAAGCAGAAGGGAGGGCTGTAGTTTCGGTGGTTCACCGTTACAAACTG